>ONZH01020549.1:600000-789279 GCA_900303285.1 Rhinella marina
TCAGCAGGTACAAGTAATGTACTCAGCCTCCATGGCCCGTCTGCACGCTAACCGCGCAAGACTCATTGCTGAACAAAAAGCACGTTCAAGCGAGATTAAAGTGTGCACCTCCACATGTAGACAAGCCATGAAATACTGGGAGAGTATAGCCTGGTTAGATGAGACCAAAACTTAACTCTTTGGATGCCATAATACACACCATGTTTGGAGGCCAAAAGGCACTGCATATCACCCCTCTCAGTTTGGAGGTGGGAACATCATGGTGTGGGGCTGTCTTTCAGCCTACGGCACTGGCACACGTCATATAATTGAAGGAAGGATGAATGGAGGAGGCGTCTTGAAGCTGTCATCACCAACAAAGGCTTTTGTACAAAGTATTAAATACATTTCAGCAAGTGTGTTCAATACTTTTTCCCTGTGTCATTTCTCATTATTACCCAAAAGGTAATTTTTTGGAAATCTATGGTTTGATTTCCCTATCACCTCCACAACGGCACTGCCAGGAGCTTGCACCCGCCTCCAGAGGACAGGAAACAACAGCGGAAGCCAAAATAAAAGGACTCCTCCTCCAACACCATCCAGTTGTTGTTTCCTGTCCCCTGGGACAGGTGGAAGCCAAGGCAGTGTCGTGCTGCTGAAGAAATTCGCCCAGCCTTACCGGTATCCTCCTGTGGGAGAGGGCTGGGTAGGGGACCGGAGATCCGGGTGGAGCGTGGGCTCACCTTCCGGGTCCCTTGGTGTAAGTCCCGCGGAGGGCATCCCCGGGCTGTCCGCTTCGGCGGCAGGGTCAGGCTTCGGGCCTAAGCAGGAGGAGCCTCCTTGGGCCGGAGGCTCCTGGACGCGTGGGGCCGCTTCCGGGTGAACGCGTCATTCGGGCGCGACTTCCGGTGACGTCAGGGGCGGCCGGTGTGTGTATGCAGCGTTTCCCCGCGCTCGGAAGACGCCGGAAGGAACGCCGGGAACGAATCCTGTGGGAGGGCGGTGCCTGTTGACGGCGGGACCCAGGGGTTTAAAACCCCCCTGTGGTTTCTGTTCAGGTGTGTTGTACACCTCTCGTCCAGGATGTCCACCACAGAGGAGACACGCAAGCCTGCAGACCCTGGTAGAGCCCTCAGCCCGGTAAGTGACCTCCTCCGTGAATGTTGATACCATCCACTGTTGATTTTTTTTCACCACCCGGGTGTTGGTGCAGGATCCCAGTATTAATCTTCTTTGGGGATCCTAAAAATTTTTTTTTCTTGTCCCTCTCCTTTTTGCTAGGTGAGGGAAGCACCAGTAAAGACTTCGGGTGGTGAATCCGCTAAAAGAAAATGTGCGGTGTGCAAGAAGACTTTTCCTTCTTCCGCTAAAAAGCCACTGTGCGCTCGCTGCACTGAAAAAGTAGTGGCTGAGGAGTCCCCGTCCTTTATGGATAATCTTAGGGTGTTAATAAGAGATGAAGTAAATACCGCCATTACTCTTCGCATGACCCCTTCCTCTCCTCACCCATCCTCCTCCAAATCCGTGGATCCCCTGCCGGATTTTGATGAAGGAGAGCTTTTTTCAGCCACAGACTCTGATTCATCTGAAGATGGTTCCGGGCGTCCGCTTTGCTCGCCAGAAGATACGGAATCTCTCCTCAAAACCGTCCGGGCGACAATGAGATTAGAGGATGTTAGAGAACCTCTCTCCATTCAGGACCAGATGTTTCGGGGCCTGGGGGAGAAGAAAAAGAGGGTGTTCCCAGTCCATGAAAATATTTAAAAAAGTGATCGTTAGGGAATGGAAGGATTCTGAAAAGAAACCTTCAGTTTTCCCGTGCATTCAAGAGAAAATACCCCTTTTCTGAATCTGACTGTGAACACTGGGACAAGGCACCTAGGATTGATGCTCCTGTGGCGCGTATCTCAAAAAAGACGGCCCTCCCGTTTCAAGACATGGGTCTCCTGAAAGACCCTATTGACAAGAAATGCGAGGGTCTGCTCAAAAAGACCTGGGAGTCAGGAGCAGCAATGTTCAGACCGGCCATTGCTGCTACTTGTACCGCTAGAGCCTTGTCGGTTTGGATCAACCAACTTGAAAATCACCTTACGGCCGGCACACCTAGAGAAGAAGTTATCTCCTCTCTGCCTATGTTAAAACAGGCCTCAAGCTTTCTGGCAGATTCCTCCGCTGACCTGGTAAAGCTTTCAGCCCGCACTACTGCGTTATCTAACGCCACTCGTAGGGCCATCTGGCTACGGTCCTGGTCGGGGGACGCCGGCTCAAAAAGCCGTCTCTGCTCCATTCCCTGTGAGGGAGACAGGCTTTTTGGGTCAGGCTTAGATGATATTTTAGACAAGGCCTCGGATAAGAAAAAAGGATTTCCGTCTGAGAGTCGTGGGTATCATCAACGGAAAAGTCTTTTTCGAGGTCAAAGAAGATATCAGCAAGATCAAAGGAAAAAAGATTCCTCAAACCGATGGCAGTCATCCAGAGGCAGAGGTAAGGGATTTTTGTTTAATCCCGAATCCTCGACAAAAAAGTCCCAATAACGCCAGTCTTCCGGTAGGGGGCAGGCTAACCCAGTTCAAGGGAGCCTGGGAGTCCTTGATTGCCTCCCCCTGGGTCCTGGGCATGATCTCTTCAGGTTACAAAATAGATTTTCGTTCAGTCCTCCCTTCAAGGGTTTTTCTAAACAAAGTCCTGCCGGACCCCGTCAAGCAAAAGGCCATGGAGTCAGAAGTCTTGACTCTGCTACAAAAAAGAGTGATCGTTCAGGTGCCAGTAGATCAACAAAACCAAGGGGTTTATTCCTCTCTTTTCCTCATAAGAAAACCAAGTGGAAAGTACAGAACAATTTTCAATCTGAAATTCCTGAACAGATTTGTCCGTTACGAAAGATTCAAAATGGAATCAATAAGATCCACACTAAATCTGCTGTCTCAAGATCACTTCATGTTGACCGTCGATTTGGCCGATGCCTATTACCATGTCCCTATTCATGTCAACAGCCAAAAATTCCTCAGATTTGCCATACAAATAAACAGTCAAATATGTCATTTTCAATATCGGGCGCTCCCTTTCGGCCTTTCAAGTGCACCTCGGATTTTTACCAAAATTATGGCAGAGATAATGGGCTTTCTTCATCAGAAGGGGATTTTAATAATTCCATACTTGGACGACATGCTGATTGCGGCTCACTCAAGGGAATTGCTACTAGGTCACTTTCAGATTCTAAATCAGACATTGACGAAGCTAGGATGGTTGATCAACCTCGAAAAGTCAAACCTAGTCCCAAGCCAGCAGAAGGTGTTCTTGGGGGTTCAGTTGGACACCCATCATTTATGTTCCTTCCTCCCTCAAGAAAAACAGATAAGCCTAAGAGCTGCGGTGTCCGGGTTCCAGACAAAAAAAGTGTCTTCCATCAGAGGAATAAGGAGTCTGGTGGGTCTTCTGACATCGACAATTCCGGCGGTAAATTGGGCTCAGGCCCACACTCGAGTCCTTCAGAGTTTTCTTCTTTCAGTATGGGACAGAAAACAAACTTCTCTGGAAAAGAAAGTGAAAATTCCCCAGGCAGTAAAGAGGTCGCTATCTTGGTGGTTGATGTCAAAGAACCTGAAGTCAGGAGTCCTGTGGCGTCCAGAGAAGGTAATCTCGGTCACTACAGATGCAAGCAGCCGAGGCTGGGGCGCCCATGCGCTAGGTTATATGGTCCAGGGAACCTGGGACTCTCAGCTAACTTCCTCCTCCTCAAACCTCAAAGAGCTATATGCGGTTCTCCTGGCTCTCCAAAAGTTAAACCCGGTAATTCATGGCCATCATGTGAAGGTCTTTTCGGACAATTCCACCACTGTGGCCTATTTAAACCGCCAGGGGGGGACGAGGAGCAGAAATCTGTCGGCAGTGGCCAGTCGCATCTTCTACTTCGGAGAGAGGAACCTAAGATCAATTTCGGCCATTCATCTGAAAGGGGAGCTGAACACGCTAGCCGATTTCCTCAGCAGGGAGACTATTCGAGAGAGAGAATGGGCACTAAAGGAGAAGTGTTCCAGCAGATTGCCGCAAGATGGGGGCTCCCAATTTGGGACCTGTTTGCCTCAGGTCAAAACACAAAGCTGGAAAATTTCTTTTCCATCTGTCTCCGGGACGGAGCAGAGAAGATGGACGCCCTCTCCCAGCCATGGCCCAGGGGACTACTTTACGCCTTTCCCCCGTTTTCATTAATCCCACGGACCCTGCTAAAAGTAAAACTAGAGAGAGCCCGGGTCATTTTCATCGCCCCGTTCTGGCCAAAAAGATCTTGGTTCCCCCTGCTTCAGTCACTGAGAACAGAAGAAGCCTGGACTTTGCCTCTGATCCCAGACCTTCTACATCAGGGGCCAGCCCTCCACCCAAGTCTGCAGAGCCTCCGTTTGACGGCCTGGAGGTTGAACGGAGACTCTTGAAGGAAAAGGGTCTTTCTGATGCTGTGATCTCTACGCTGCTACATAGTAGAAAGGCAGTCACTTCAAAAATTTATTTTCGAGTTTGGAAGGCTTTTTTGTCCTTCGCGGGGGACCGGTGGAATCCTGTGGATTCTCTAGATATAAAATTACTTCTTGATTTTCTTCAGGCAGGCTTTGAAAAGGGTCTTAGGACCAGTACTTTAAAAGTCCAGGTAGCAGCCCTCAGTGCCTTTTTAGACTCTAAGTTGGCTCAGAATCCTCTCATCGTTAGATTTCTAAGGGGCACGTAGATTGCGTCCTCCTTATCAGATTAGAGTCCCCCCCTGGGATCTAAACTTAGTACTGTCAGCTCTTATGTCCGCTCCCTTTGAACCCATTCAAGAGCTATCCATTAGACTCCTAACCCTTAAGTTAACCTTTCTTATTGCCATAACTACAGCTAGGAGAATTGGTGAAATTCAAGCTTTTTCCTGTAAAGCTCCTTATTTGACCATTCTAGAAGACAGGGTAATTCTCAAGCATGATCCATCCTTTCTTCCCAAGATGGTGTCTAGTTTCCACTGCCAGCAGGAAGTAGTTTTGCCTTCATTTTGTTCTACTCCTTCATCCCCTCGGGAGGAAAAATTCCATAATCTAGATGTTAGGCGTTGTCTTTTGGTTTATCTAGATTCTACTAAAAGCTTTAGAGGTTCGGATAGACTCCTCATCCAATTTCAGGGCAAGAATAGGGGCGCGGGGGCCTCAAAGGCCTCTATCTCTCGTTGGATCAGGTCCGCCATTATGTTATGTTATTCTGAGAAAGAAGTCTCATGCCCGGTGGGATTGAAGGCTCATTCCACTCGGGCTCTGTCTGCCTCGTGGGCTGAACGAGGTCAGGCCTCGATTGAACAGATTTGTAGGGCCGGTACTTGGGCAAGTCCCATGACCTTCTTTAGACATTATAAACTTGATGTAGTGTCAAATCAGGACATGGCTTTCGGGAGGAAAGTCTTGTCCGCGGTGGTCCCCCCCCTAAGAGCTATCTCTGTTAGTCTCCTGGCAGTGCCGTTGTGGAGGTGATAGGGAAAGATGACAATTACTCTTACCGGTAATTTGATTTCCCGAAGCCTCCACAACGGCACTGGGGTTATTTCCCCCCCTAAAAAAAAAAAATAAAAAAAAATATATAGGAAGAATCCTTAAAATTTCTGTTCAGTTAAATTCTGACATTGTATATATTTTGTGAATGTTTTTCTGTCCTATGTGTATCTGTCTTTGGTCTCGGATACTAAACTGGATGGTGTTGGAGGAGGAGTCCTTTTATTTTGGCTTCCGCTGTTGTTTCCTGTCCTCTGGAGGCGGGTGCAAGCTCCTGGCAGTGCCGTTGTGGAGGCTTCGGGAAATCAAATTACCGGTAAGAGTAATTGTCATCTTTCTTTGCCTGTGTGTTTGGTGGCACTCTTCAAACATGCGTGCCAAATGTAATGCTGAGACCCTGGGGTGGGAGGTACTGTTGTAATGGCCGGTTATTTCTGATAGGTTTCTGTGTCTTGATTTCTGCGACGGTGACAAAACATAGACTTGTATCAGGGATGTTCTTATAAAAACAGGTCACAGAGTGGAGAGGAAGTGTCCAGAAAGTGGAGCTGCTGTTTGTAGGAACCATTAGTCTGTAAGGGACTTATGGGGCGATCGTTGCCAGCTGAGGCTACTTTCACACTAGCGTTTTATAATGCCGGTATTGAGTTCCGTCATAGGGGCTCAATACCGGAATAAAACGCTTCAGTTTTGTCCCCATTTATTGTCAATGGGGACAAAACTGAACTGAAGACAACGGAATGCTCCTGAAAGCATGCTGCGGTTTGCTCTCAGGTCCAGGCATCCACACCAAGTCGGATCCGTCATGACCCCCAATGAAAGTCAATGGGGATGGATCCGTCACCTGCACACATACATACATACACATATACAGTACATACACAAACATATACACATACATACTTACATGCTCCCGGCAGGTTTCCACAGCGCAGGAGGAGCAGGACGGCACACACATAAGACGATTCCACCCGGCGCCCAGCAGAGGGCGCTGTGGGGAATCGTCCTATGTGTGCGCCGTTCTGCTCCTGCGCTGTGGAGACCTGCCGGGAGCATGTAAGTATGTATGTGTATTTGTATGTGTGTGTGACGTGTGGGGCAGGAGCGCGGTTCCGGCCCCACACATGTCCCTGCGGCAGCACGGATCCGGTGGCACCCTTCACCTGCCGGATCCGTGCTGCCGCTAGTGTGAAAGAGGCCTGATCCAGTTGCAGTCGCCCACTCTGCCTCTGTATGTAACATAGCCCACATAACCTGTACAGATTTTTCTTGTCGAGTCTTGTGTCTAGTTGTCCATTTATTAATTATCTTCTCCATGTTTTAGAGTCGGACTGTAAGAAATATTTGAAGAAGCAGCAGAGAGTGCAACCGCCTCTCCAAGATGACACCGTGGGCAGCAGCGGGGGTACAGATTCCTCAGGTTTGTGACTTCCTCAACAGGTTTCTTGGTTTAACATAATCCCTTAATCATTCTATGAATAGACATTATGCAAATGTAAAATATACTACATGTTTCAATTCCTCACTGTAATCGCTGATTGTTGTTAGTGAACTGAAACTGTTCTGCTCACATGGACCCGGCTTGATGCATATCGGAGCTGTCCCTTCTGATGGCTTTGTCAGCAGGACAGGATAGGGACAAGTTTTCAGTCATTGAATGCTAGGGTATGTTCACACAAGTCTGGGACTTATTTCCTAGAGGATCCACAGAAAAACTCTGATACTGACACTTATTCTGGTGAGCATGTGCCGTGGATCCAGGTGAAGATTACTCCCATTCAGTAGGATCTACTGGCTCTTATGTTCTTAGAGACGTTTACCGTGGGATGAACTGAAAGCACACTCGATGAGGATTTCTTGGCAGAATCCAGGCCACCAAATCCCGAATGAGTCAGTGAGGTCTAGGAACACTACTAGATAATGTTTACTCAGGATCTCTGTTTGCTGTCACTGAATTGAAGCATTCTTATTTACACTGAGAGTATAAAAACCCTGTCCTGCTTTCAGTCTGCTGTGCGTCCCACCACCACTCCATTCTTATAGATAGCTTGAATATGTGATCTTCAGTGCCCTTACACTGCAGATTCACAGTGTGCTCAGTGATAGACTGGGTTTATTCAGAGAGCTAAACTATTGCCACAAACAAACGGCTTCCCCAATCTCAGTGCGGGGAAGCCGTTGTGACCCTGGGAGCTCAGTGCTCCTGGGGAATTATGTCTCAGATATCGTGGTCACAACTTACCATAGCATATGAGGAGTTAAATGTCTGTGATTGGCATTATCGCCGATCACAGCCATTAGTCCTGGATGTCTGCTGTAGAAAGCCGGTAGGTATGGCACCTGCGAGCGGACGCCATCTTTAAAGACCCAACTGCCGCTGTACATGTACAGTGACAGTCAGTAAGGGGTTAAAGAGGTTGTCCAGTATTTTACAAGTGATGCCTTATTTTCAGGATAGGCCGTCACTATATGATCAAAAACCTTTCACCCCCACCAATCGTCTGTTCTTCATCAGCTCCTGCGCTGGAAGTCTGTGCCAGAACTACAGTACTATAGTAATCTACTAGACAGTGGATGGAGGTGTGTCCTTTCTGTGCTGAATTCTAGCGCTTGAGCTTCTGCAGAACAGCTGATTGACAGGGGTGTGGGGCGTCCATCACACAGTGGTGGTCTATCCTGAGCATTGGCCATTGCCATTACTTGTTAAATCCTGTAAAACCCCTTTAAGTTCTAATAACGGGCCAGACATTTAAGCTGCTGTTATAGAAGTTCTTCTGTATTACATGATATGATATTATCTTTGCACCGTGTTAAATAGACATTTGTGTGCTTTGTCATTCTACAGTATCAGTGCCGGAAAGCTTTGATGCTTTTATCTGCTACTGTCCTCAGGATATTAAATTTGTGCAGGAGATGATCAGCCGATTGGAGCAGACTGAACATAGGCTGAAGCTGTGTGTCTTTGATAGGGACGTTCTCCCAGGAACATGCTTGTGGTCCATAACAAGTGAGCTTATAGAAAAGAGGTGAGGATATCTCCAGGATCATGGCTGTGATAACAAGTCCTACTAAGTATATTGCTCTAATTCTTTATTACACATGAACTGTCTATTTTACAGGTGTAGGAAGATGGTGGTGATTATATCTGATGATTACCTGGATAGCGCAGAATGTGATTTTCAGACCAAGTTTGCCCTCAGCCTTGGGCCAGGTATGTGTTTGACAATATCCATAGAGCATGTGTTATCCAAATGAGCTGTTGTTTAAATCTAGTTTAATATTTATATTTTAACATTTAAACTTAAAGTCTTAATTTCGCAGTTTTCACTGTGGCCACTCAGCCTCATAATATCATTATCATCACAGGTAGATAATATTGGATCATACCATTAGGCCTGGTTTACAAGACCTTGCTCGGTCCGGAAAATAAGGCCCGTGTGTCATCTGTGGCTCCCGAGACTGACTGTGTCATAATGATTTATTATAGTCGGTTCATATGTAATCGCGGGGCTGTTGTACTCTGTGCACATGATGTGATTACAGTACAACAGATCCACGATCACATGAACTGACTGAGGCTGTCCGGGTCAGGGGGGCTTCTGCTGACACATGGCCCATCTTTCACAGATCTAACACGGAGGCGTTAAAAGGGGTTATTCTGGAATTTTATATTGATGACCTGTCCTCTGATAAGGTCATCAATATCAGATGATCTGCAGGGAACCAGATGGTGGAAGAGGCCGGCACTCTGTGAGCACTGCGGCCTCTTCCTTTGCCGGTCACATGACCTAGTTGCAGCTCAGCTCCATTCAAGTCAATGAGGCTGAGCTGCAATACCGAGCACAGCCACTATACAATGTATGGCGCTGTGCTTGGAAAGCTGCCGGAAGCCGCTGATGGATAGGTCATCATTATCAATTCCTGGATAATCCGTTTAACAATATATTATTATATTCACAACACCCATCCTCCTCTCCTTTCCCTGCAAAGGTCACAGAGCATGCCCACAACAATATGTCATAAAAATCAATGAGTTATGTCCAGATCACAGGTTCCTAAGGCCATGTGGCTGATGCAAAGCATATGTCTGGATGCTGTTAACAACAGATCAGGCAGGATGACTGCCCCCATATATCTGAATGTGGTTATTTCTTCTGCAAGTGTATGGATTTCTGTAAACCCTATTCAGATCAGTGGACAGTCATAGACGTTACCCTGACTGAGCTGTATGCAGGAGTTTGCCCACAGATATATTTTGCATCGTTTACTGTCACTATGAAAAATCCAAAGCACACTGCAGACACAGATGTTCAAATATATCTTATAGGTTATTAAAAATGCATATTAAAAGACTAACAAAGGCATTGACGCTCCAAGACCACAAGGGGGTGCCTGATTTGGGTCTATTGTGATCTCCCCTGAGGAAGCTGACGCAAAACACGTGTCGGGGTGTGTGATTCTTGGAGGTGCCGATCTGGGTCTGTACTTTACATGATTTAGGGCTTATTCAGACGGCCGTACGTTGTCCGCAAAAATGCGGATCCGTTTTTTTTGCGGATTACATACTGACCCATTCACTTCTATGGGCCCTTTTTTCCATTCCATGGCTCCACAAAACAAATGAAACATGTCCTGTACTTTTCAGTGAGAATCAGGACATAGTCCCATTAAAGTCTATCGTCCGCAAAAAACGGAATGGTATCCGTTTTTTTTGCAGACATGTTGAACTGTCCGCAAAAAAAGGATCCGTATTTTTGCGGACATCATACGGCCGTCTGAATGAGCCCTTACTTATATTGATTTTGTACTTTTAAAGGGAGTACCATTGGTGTTATTTTTTTTGTGTGCATATATTCCCTTGTTAGTATTCTCATGTATGATCACAATAGACCCAAATCAGGCGCCCCCTTGTGGTCTTGGAGTGTCAATGCCTTTATTTATTTGTCTTTTAGTATGCGTTTTTTAATAACCTAATAAAGATATATTTGATTTGGACATCTGGGTCTGCAGTGTGCTTTGGATTTTTCATACAGGTAATTTGGGTCTTCTTGTTGTACCTACATTTTTCCATGTGATTTCGTAGCCCATTTTTTATAGGTGTGCTGTCGCTATGTGCAGGATAATCTTGTGAAGTGACATCTCTGATACAATTCTTATTTCTTGCTGCATAGGTGACACGTAGACAATTGTCAATTTCATTTTCTTTTTTTATCTCATTCCTTTTTGTAGGTGCCCGTGAGAGAAGGCTGATCCCAGTAAAATATAAATCCATGAAGAAGGCATTTCCCAGCATCCTTCGGTTCATTACCGTGTGCGACTATACAAACCCCCACACCCAGAGCTGGTTCTGGGACAGACTCGCCAAGGCTCTTATGAGATGAGTGAGGATGGGGGTCATTGATTTGTTAGCCTTAAACAAAGGTATATCCAGCTCCATTACATTGGAGCCGCCCATACAGCAGAGGATCCATATAGAGACCAGATCCATTCAGGATTGTTGCCCCCACGTTCAGAAACTTGAAAATCGTAAAAGAACAGAAGAGCTAGACCTTCCTATGTTCTAAAGGAGACCTGCAACAAAATGATCTCTGGATCGAGAATATGCATTAAAAATATCAAGATTTTAGATGAAAGGCATTACTATTATTACCATTATTATTAGGGATGAGCAACTCGACTTTGGATGAAACATCCGAAGTCGATTCGCATAAATCTTCGTTCTAATACTGTAGGGAGCAGGAGCTCCATACAGTATTGGAATGTATTGGCTCTGATGAGCGGAAGTTATTACTTTGCAAAGTCTCGTGAGACTTCTCATAATAACTTCATAAATTCATTTCTACTGTAAAAAAAAAAAAAACATTTTCCGAACTCGAGTTCAGTTCCAAGTGGTACCTTGGAACTTGAGGTGATGGAAATTTAAATGTAGTTTATATAATTGATACATGATCTTTCTCTGAATGTATACATTATTTACAGATGACTCTCTATGCCATTATCCCTGTTACGGGGTTGTAGGAAGTTAAAGGGGTTCTCCCATGACTAATGTAAAAAATGAAAATCAGACATCATATAATACATGACTATCTCTTTCTAACAAATCTAGAACCAGCCCTGTACCTCACATGGATCCAGGGATCTCCCCATTCATTGCTCTGCTAGATTTATATCAAGCTGACAGCTCAGGGGGAGTGTCTTTTCTGCTGCAGCTCAGGGGGCGTGTCCATGTTCTTCCTATCACAGCTCAGGAGGCAGTTGAAGGATGAAACTGAGCATGTGCGGCCTTCTCAGTGAGCAGGTCAAAGAAATAAGAAAAAAAAAAAAAACAGCAGGTGGCGCTATACAGATAGATTTCATTGAATAACTCAGTGGCTATGTTAAGTTTTTAATTATATGCAATTACAAAAGTATTCAGATCCAGGTGCTGGTTTGAAAACTGTACAATATTTTTCTTGGGACAACCCCTTTAATGAATTAAGTATTATCAGTATGGTAATGTAAAGATATCTTCATAAAATTAGTATCTCGACATTTCCTCCTTTTAAATGATTACTAACTTTTCAGTAGTGCACATGAATATACGAAAATGTGTAATATATCGTATCAGAGAAAACTGCTTGTTTTCTCCACTTATTGGTTCTGTCAACTCCCCCCTTTCTAAACTAACAGTCTCACTAAAGGATCAGATTACATGCTGCCCATAGAAGTCTATGGAGAAGGGAGTAAGAGAGAGCTGTCTTGAGACGAAGAATGCAAAGGCCTCCATACATATTTATGTATTATTGACAGAACCCACCATTTCCAGTGGGACCAGCAGGCCAATTAATGTCTATGAGGAGCGGTACACTGCTGCCAGCTCTGCCTGTCTTTCTCCTTTAGGGGGAGGGAGAAAAATAGCTGATTTAGTGGAAATAAAAAGCAGAGTGTTTCATAACACTTATGAAAAAGTTTATTATATTCACCTGTACTATTGATTTATGTATTGTTTTGTGAAAAGTTAGTGACCATTTAATCTTATCCTTTGTTACCATGTTTTATTTCAGATTGCATTTAAAGGGTAACTAAACCCTGAAAAACCATAAATCATATAAATACCGTATTTTTCGCTTTATAAAGCGCACCCAGTGATAATACGCACACCAGATTTTAGAGTAGGAAAATAAGAAAAAAATATTTTTCCTCAGATCTCACATCAGATCCTAATATCAGACACCCCCCCCCCCATAAATTTCAGGACATCACATCAGACCCCCATCAGACCTCAAATCAGCCCCCATATCAGCCCACTGTGACCTCATATCAGCCCACTCTGCCCCCATCAGACCTCATATCAGCCCACTCTGCCCCCATCAGATTTCAGATCAGCCCACTCTGCCCCCCCCCCTTCAGACCTCAGATCAGCCCACATCAGACCTCAGATCAGCCCCATAAGAATAAAATAATAAACCTCTCTTACCTCTCCTGCGCCGTGGCTCTGCTCCAGGTCCAGCGCGCCTCTGTCTTCTCCTGCCGGCGCTGCACTGTCACCTGGCCTATGTCCTGACGCTGTACGGGGTCAGGACAGTGCAGTGCCGCTGGAGAAGACAGAGGGGAGCAGGACCAGGAGCGGAGCCATGGCACAGGAGGGTAAGTATGCTTCACCGCTCCCGGCAGCTAATACATACTAGTGAGCTCTTCCATAATGGAAACGCTCACTAGTATTTGCTTTATAAGACGCACGGCAATTTGCCCCCCTACTTTTGGGGGGGGAAAAGTGCGTCTTATAAAGCGAAAAATACGGTACATTTAATCCATAGTGCACATAGAGCTATGTCTAGACAAAGCACTTTTTCTTTCTCCTAGACTTCCCCCATCTTCAGCTACTGAACGGCTGGGTGAATGAGCCTGACGTCACACACAGGAAGTTCAGGTGTGGGGGTGATGTCCCTGCAGTGCTGTAGGAGTGCCTGCACCTTGTCTCTACGGCCACTTTCTCATCTGCCTCCCTGCTTTTGTTCATTCCACTCCAGACAATTTTATCTCACACCATATACCCACTGAGGCAGAGCTCCCAGGATTCTGAAAGCTATGGTACTATTTAGGAGGGGGATTTTTCTTGGTAGATTTAATATTTAGTAATCTTCCAGTATTTGCACTATTAGTAACTTCCTACAAAATAGGCACACCCACTGTCCTCTGTGTTATCCAGACTAAACCCAGCCCCTTCCTCCAGCACGAGAGGGTTTAGAAGGCGGGATATAGGTAAAGCTGCAGCCTGAGAGACCAGTGCACTGCTTTTCTAGTTTATTTTTCATGGTCTGCAGTTGTAATATCTGACAAAAAAAAAAACTAATAACAGACACTTAAAGAGATCTGCCATCTTCCACCTCCTTTTGGCTGCAGTCTACAATAGGGAGCAAGTAATGTTAACCCTGCCCCTTGGCGAAGCACCACCTCTCCAACAGACAATTTATAGAAGACTCTTTCAGGACCCTGCTGCAATTCCTGCAGGCAACAGGAATTTCAGGTCTCCTTGTGGCGAGATCTGTGGAAGGAATGATACTTATCCAATCCCTGATGCTTCGTCTCGGCTCCATCTTTCCGCTGCTGTAACATCTGCATTGACGCGTGCCATGTGGCCATGTGATGCATGAGGGACACGTCACCACTGTGATGGTGACATGAACCCAGTTCAGACCTGGTAAGGTCTCTTGTATGGCACCAGTTTATGTACTACCTAAAGGTCCTTTTACACGGGCCGATTATCGGCCGAAAAATCGTTCCTAGGAACGCTAGTGCCGATAATCGGCCCGTGTAAAAGTGGCCCTAATCAGCCGACGAACGAGCAAAACGCTCGTTCGTCGGCTGATTGGATCTTTTGGTTTCTACAAAAGATCCAATCTGTCGGGCGCACATCGGCCTGTGTAAACAGGCGATGTGCGCCTGACAGTATGGAGCTTCCGGCCGCACGAGTGATACAGCGATCACTCGTGCGGCCCGGCGCTCGATTCATCGGGCCGTGTAAAGGCTCCCTGCCCGAGCGCCGATATCGCTGATCGGCGCTCGGGCAGGGAGACACATCGGCCCGTCTAAAAGGGCCTTAATACAGTGGTCCCTTAAGATACAATGGCCTCAGGATACAATATTTTCAACATACAATGGTCTTTCCTGGCCCATCGTAAATTGAAACCAGACTCAACATACAATGGCTCAGATCCAACCAACCAATGAAGGCCAGTTCTCTGGTAAAATAGCTGGATTAGTTACTACTAAACAGAAAATGGCAGCAGCACTAGATGAGCCATGAGACATAAAATGAACATGAAATGAACATGTAAAGAAGCAAAAAAGCATAACTGCTATGTAGATAAAAGTGGAAGCTCTTAGCGCATATAAATGATCATAAATATGTCGGGCTCATCCACCAACGATCAAGGTGGCTTCCAATCGGATGAGTCCTACACTAACACTGACCTGCATCCTACAAAAACCAGCAGGCCCATATCAGGAGAACAGCATACCCGGTCAGAAGCTGCACCAGTGTGAACAGGAGTGCTAAATTCCCAGAGGAGGCCAGGCCTCCTCTATATATACACATAAAATGACAAAAAATGGACAGCACCTCCTACAGGTGAGAGTCAGGTGCAAGCTACCTGCTGGCTAATTAAATACTAAACAGAAAATGGCAGCAGCACTAGATGAGCCATGAGACATAAAATGAACATGATAAGGGCTCAGAACTACAGGTCAATGCCATGGTAACGTATGAGGAAACACAGTGGGTAGCAGAGGAAGAAAACTACTTTTATAACTACTGAACGGTAAATATGTGACATTGACATTATATTAGGTAATTATTGATGATTAATTAGTCTAAAAAAAAAAAAAGTTATATTTATGGTAACCGGAATATCCCTTTAAGGGACCACTGTATATAATGCTAAGAAAAGTGTCATCCCTCACAAAGATCACCCAATTTATGATATTTAGGGCTACATCCACATGGGATGAATGAGCGGCAAATTTGCAAGCATTAAAGGGGATCTTCCGGGCTTCTTTAAAATCTTGCTGTGTACTGACCTGATGTGTAGCCCCAGCATTATGCCTCATTCCCACTTCAGTGTTCGGTCAGTGATTCCCATCAGTGAACGTGAGCCAAAACCACGTGTGGGTCTAAACACAGAAAAGGAGCAGATCTTTCCCTTATACCTTATGTCTGTCACTGATTAAAATCACTGACGTGTGGATGAGGCTTTACATACAGTGTGTAAAATCACTAACACAAGAGGACATGCTGTGAATCTGAAAATCTGCAGGATGCCCATATATCTGCTGCACATTTTTTAGGGTACATATTACATGTGGTTTTTGCCTGGAAACTGGCAGTGGATTCCGCTGGGGAGATCCACAGCATGAACTGATGTGTAGCACCACAGCTCAATGTATGCTGCGGTCTTTGTGCACAGTGTGTGGATGAGATTTCTTAAAATCTCATCCACTCTGCTGGTACTGTACCATGCTGTTGGTTTGCTGCACAAAACATGTGAACATAGCTTTAAGCGATTTTTGAATGGGATTTGCTAAACCCCTTGCATCATGCTGTCGCAACCAATACACAGTGTGTGAACCTGGCTTTTACTGTAAGTCCACATGCCGCAGAAATTTTCCATCACACACTCTTGGCGACACTGCCGCAAAAATCCTTAAAGGGGTTTTCCAAGACTTAATTATTGATAACCTAGACCAGCGGTGGCGAACCTATGGCACGGGTGCCAGAGGCGGCACTCAGAGCCCTCTCTGTGGGCACCCGCACCCTGGAGTAAGTCTATGGCTTACCAATATGCCTTAGACTTGTCCTGTCATTCAGCAGCGCAGGGTGCACTATGAACGGCACTAGCAACGCATTAAATGCAGGGACTCTCTTATAGCTAAATGATAAAGTACATGGAAGATATACTATATTGTTCTGGAGTATTTGGGTTAAATTGCTGTGTTGGCACTTTGCGATAAATGAATGGGTTTTGGGCGGCAGTTTGGGCACTCTGTGTCTAAAAGATTCGCCATCACTGACCTAGACTCTGGTTGCTGGGGTTACAAAACTCAGGACTGCTGCCGATCAGCTGTATAAGAAGGCACTGATGCGCGCAGTAGCTCCGTGGCCTTCTCTCACAACATGTTCATCGGTCACATGACCTAGGAGCAGCTCAGCCCTATAGAAGTGAACAGGGCTGAGTTGCGATACAAAGCAAAGCCGCTATACCATGTACGGTGCTGTGCTTGGTGAGCAGAGAGAAGCTAACAGCGCTCACAGGAGCACCGAAACACCCGATCGGCGGGGGTTCCAGGTGTCAGACCCCCACTGATCAGATACTGATGTCCTATCCAGAGGACAGGACATCAGTATTTAAATATCGGAAAACCCTTTTAAGTGTTTCATGTGGATTTCATCCTTGTTGCAATGAAAGTGGTTAAATCTGTGGTGAAGATCCACAACATGCTTTCAGTGCACTGTAATCCGCTGCTGACTTTACCTCCACAATCCACCACTGTATAAGTTGTTCAGCCTTTCAAAGACCAATTACATATAAATGAGACAAATAAGAAGCTCGAGACCATTTATAATCTGCAGGAGCACAGGATACAAGAAATGCTGGTGCTGGTTCTATAAATGCAATATTATAATAGAAATCCTATGACCATAAACATCACAGCCACAGAGGTAAAGGATATGTGCAGTTATGCATGCTGCCGATAGGGGGCGACATTCATCTTTACTGTATGCCCTCTTTATTACATGGCCTCCTTTTATGCCAGTAATAATCATGGCTTCCCTGTGCCGCCCACCTCGCTCTCAGATGAGCAGACCTGGGAGCGAAAACTCTCCAGAAGGCAACGTACTCCACTAGTCGCTTATCGGGTGGGCGGGGATACGTCGCGCTGTCGTGATTACGTCACGTCCCCTGTACCACGCCCGGCTGGATTTGGCGGCCATCTTGAGAAGGGCTGCAGGAAGACGTTGTCACCCTGTCAGGAATGTTACTGGAATGCGGGCTGTGAATAGAGCTTGGTTCGTTTGTGTTGACGAACCTATAATAAAGGAAATGTAGTTTGACTGAATTTGCTTTAAAAAGATTTGTGGCCACAAGTTGTGGAACTACATGTGCCAGCATGCGCTGCTTAAAAGGTTATACAGGAATTATAATCATGGGTTGAACGTTTTTTTAGAAGTGCCATTTAACCCCATCCACTGTGACACTTTTATGTCTGCTGCCCAGTAGAGAATACCACTGTATGTTCCTGAGTGGCACCCA
The DNA here is from genome assembly GCA_900303285.1 of Rhinella marina. Classification (NCBI taxonomy): domain Eukaryota; kingdom Metazoa; phylum Chordata; class Amphibia; order Anura; family Bufonidae; genus Rhinella; species Rhinella marina. The sequence continues at coordinate 617,777 of ONZH01020549.1, forward strand.
TCACTGGGGTGCTGTCCTCTGGCCCCTGACTGCTATTATGGGGGGAATGGGAGAAAAGAGAACATTCCCACACATTCTTTAGTATATAAGGAGCTGCAGGTCTGAGAGCACAGATTCACCTAGAGCAGGGATCAGCAACCTGCGGCACTCCTACTGCTGTGAAACTGTAACTCCCAGCATGCAGCCATGTTTGGCTGTTCTTTTAAAGGGTTTCTGTCACCAGTTTTGGGCATATAAAACAGGATGACATTTGCAATGTGCAAATGTCACCTGATGCCCAAACTGGTAATCATTTTTTTACTGGTGTCCCCGTTTTTGTAATAAATCAACTTTTGTCATATGCAAATTAATCTTACTAGGTGCAAGGGGCGGTAACCCTGCACCTAGTAGCGCCGTTTCCCTACCTTTATTCACGCCCCCTTTCTTGTGATGGACAGGGCCAGGCAGCTCGCTCTATCTGCTCCTGGCCCTGTCCGTGCTGGAAATCCCGCGCCTGCGCCGTGCAGACTTCATTCGGCGCAGGCGCAGCGAGTGCCGATGGCTTCCTCACTGCGCCTGCGCCGATGACGTCACAGTACACCCGGAAGAGAAGGCGGCGCAGGTGCAGTGAGGAAGCCGGGAGCCCGGCAGCCATCGGCACTCGCTGCGCCTGCGCCGAATGAAGTCCGAACGGCGCAGGCACGGGATTTCCAGCACGGACAGGGCCAGGAGCAGATAGAACGAGCTGCCTGGCCCTGTCCATCACAAGAAAGGGGGCGTGAATAAAGGTAGGGAAACGGCGCTACTAGGTGCAGGGTTACCGCCCCTTGCACCTAGTAAGATTAATTTGCATATGACAAAAGTTGATTTATTACAAAAACGGGGACACCAGTAAAAAAAATGATAACCAGTTTGGGCATCAGGTGACATTTGCACATTGCAAATGTCATCCTGTTCTATATGCCCAAAACTGGTGACAGAAACCCTTTAACTCCCATAGAAGAGAATGAAGCATTGTGGGAGTTGTAGTTTCTGAACAGCTGGAGGTTGCTGATCCCTGACCTAGAGCATGCTGCTGCTTGTACATTAGAGAATCGCTTATATAACAGCTCCTGCCTTCAGGAAGAGTTGAGTAATCGGACAGAAGGCTTCGATTATCCACAGTATACATACAGCATTTACTGCCTGGCTTTGCTCTCTTTGGTAATCTTTGCCACGACCTGTCACTCGACCAAAGATCGCCATGTAGCCGTGCAGCCATTGAACTAATTGGGGTTGCAGTGTGACTCACAAGTTTGCTGCAACTGTGACCCCAGAATTACAATGACAAAGTGATGGATTTTTGTGAGATTCTGGGGTTGCATCAGCAACTTACAAGTCGCCCTGCACTGCTACATAGCGTTCTTTGGTTGAGCGACGTCTGCCAAGGGTAAGATCACCATGTAGCCCAATGCATACCTCATGAACACAACCATAGTTTCGGTCCGCATCCCATTCATTTCAATGTTGCCACAAAAGAGGCAGACAGCACACGCATCCGTATGTCCGTCATGTGGCCCTGCAAAAACAATAGGACAGGGATCAGCAACCCCGGCACTCCAGCTGTTCCGAAACTACAACTCCCAGAATCCTCCTGTCACTTTTGTGGGGGTTACAAGAATAGCTAGTTTCACAGCAGCTGGAGTGCTGAAGGTTGCTGATCCCTGCAATAGAACATGTCCTATTGTCCATTTTGTGTACAAGAATAGGCATATCTAACAGACTGCAGGGTGTACATGGCCGGTATCCGTGTTTTGCGTATTTGCAATTTGCGGACAACAAAAGTGGATATGGCCGTGTGCATGAGGCCTAAAGGGAATAGTCAGCAGATTTGTACCTATGACACTGGCTGACCTGTTACATGTGCGCTTGGCAGCTGAAGGCACCAGTGTTGGTCCCATGTTCATATGTGCCCACATTGCTGAGAAAAACGGTATTTTAACATATGCAAATGAGCCTCCAGGAGCAATGGGGGCGTTGCCGTTACACCTAGAGGCTGTGTTCTCTTTGCCTTTAGTATAAGGCCTCATGCACACGGCTGTTGTGCGGCCGTTCTGTGCATAGGGAACCACAGTTTGCGGTCCCTAATGCACAGGCAACTTCCGTGTGGCTACCGCGACGGATCCAGACCCATTCAACATGTTCTATTTTTTTTGCGGTGCAGAGGATCGGACAGAAAGTAGTGCTTCCATGGGGTTCCGTGCCTCCGTTCCGCACCACAGCTCCGGATTGCGGACCCATTCAAGTAAATGAGTCCGCATCCGTGATGTGGAGTGCACATGGCTGGTGCCCATGTATTGCGGACTTGCTGTTTGCGGGCTGCAATACGGTCCGTGCATGAGGCCTAAGTTAGGCATTTATTAAAACATATTTTTTCTTGGCGATGCGGGCACATATGAACATGGGACAACACGGATGCCTTCAGCTGCTTAGTGCACATGTAACAGGTCAGCCAGTGTCATAGGGACAGATCTGCTGACAGATGTACTTTAAAGAAGAACTCCCGCAAAAAATGTTATTCTCTGACCTGTTAGAAAGGTGCATGATATAATCTGTAGTGATTGTCATTTTCTTATCAGTGACTGTTTCTGTGAGTAAAAACCTCTCTTCTTATTGTAGCTGGGTCATGTGACCAACTCCCTGACCTCCAACTGACCCAGGACAGGAAGCCAGTCACTTCTCTATTCATTCCTATGAGACTGAAAGTGAGGCTCGCATAGGAATGCATAGAGAATTAGACTTCCTGTCCACACATAAGGTGCTGTGTGAGTTGGTGGGTCTAATTCCTAGTCACATGACACAGATAAGAAACTTCAGGATGATATAACTCAAGAATTCAGCTACTGGTAAGAAAATGACATTCACTACAGATTACATCATGTACATTTCTAGCAGGACATGGAATAAAATGTTTTGCGGGAGTTCTTCTTTAATGGAGTAGTTAATAATCGTATATGGGCTTCTTAACACATAAATTTGATTTTGCATTTTTTTTGTCACTATGCGGTTTTATAACATTTTTAAGTAGTGCTTTTATCTTTACAAATTTGTGCATTTTTCAGACCTTTTCTGCACTATAAAGAAAACTATGGAAAGGTTCTTGCCATCGCTACAACATATTTTAAAAATATGCCATGAACATAAAAAATTTACAGCAATTGAAAAAAATACCGCTATGGAATTTTTTTAAAAAAAGTGTATCGTGCATTTTAAAATTCCCATAGACTTATCGATGCAAATAACACTAGAATTCATGTGCAGCCACACTAGTAACTGTGGGCATATCACAAAACTAAAACCTTTCACATGTTAGTTCCTATCTAGTACTGATACGCCCACTGACAAAAAAATAACGCGCAAAGGAGTTGTTGGATTCAGATGAAACTTTCTATGTGTGAATGTAATGATGATATATGTACTGATAAGGGCTTGTTCACACCTCAGTTATTTCCATCAGTTAGGCCTCGTTCACACGTCCGTATAATGTGTCCGCATCCTTTCCGCATCCGTTTCCGCAATTGCGGACAATTATGCGGATAGGATGCGGATCCATTCATTTCAATGGGTCCCGAAAAAATGCGAACAGTACACCGTGTGGTGTCCGCATCCGTGTGTCCGTTCCGACTGTCCGCATAAAGAAATCCCCCTGTCCTACTTTTCTCCCGAATTGCGGTCCATAGCACAATGAAAGTCTATGGATCCGCAAAAAATACGTGCGGAAAAGGGTATTTGCGGATTCCGTTCCAGGAGGGGAGAAAAAAAAATGAAAAGGTACAGATGTTATTCATCCTTCCGTTTTTGGCGGATCCGCAAAACGGAACGGATGTCCTGGAAAAACTGAGTTTTTTGCGGAACAACGGATCCGCAAAAAACTGACTGTTTTCCAGGATGTGCACAAATACGGACATGTGAATGAAGCCTTATTGTCAGCCAAAACCAGGAGTGGACACTAAACAGAGATCAGGTATCATGAAAAGATCTGCACCTGTTTGGTGTTTTTGACCCGCACCTGTTTTTGGCTCACAATAACTGATGGAAATAACTGATCAAAAAACTGATGTGTGAACAAGGTCTAAGTGATTACAATATAAAGTTATTGGGGAGGCACATTTACCTACAGATGTTGCAGCTGGACCTGCAGATCCTCCACACTCATTGGTTGCCGAAGCTGTCGTCTCATTTAGGTCTGAACAGAACTTAGCGTACGTCCACCAGCGCAGTCGTGTCGCGGCTCTTGTTACACTAAAGTATTGGAGTTGCCGCACAACCATTAACAATGCAGGCCGGCTAAACAGTGCATTCTAAATAGTTTAGCAAGAGCCAGCTGCGGCCCGTACAGCCACATGGTACTCGGCCGCATTGCAACTGCGTCACGACCGTGTGGCCGTAACCTTAACCCATTCAAGTGAATGGGTGTGTCAGAGGAATAGACAGCGCACAAATGCCATCTTTGTGCAATCTATTGTGCTGCTGTTGTGTTCTCTGTCGTCAGTGCCTTTGGTCTCTGCTGGACACCACCACTCAAACTCACCAACACTCCTTATGACCCCCAGTCCTATACTCACCCTGTAACCCCTCAGTAAACTCCCATCCTTCACTAGATACCACCACACCTCATGCTGCACACTATTAAAATGAATTTCAGTTGTGGAAAGTTCTCGTATACCGCCCTTAGGCTACATTCACGAGTTACAGTTTGGTGCAAATACACAAAAAATGTAGTATTTTGCCATACTTTAATCATAGTTACAGCCAAAATGGATTTGCATGCAACATATGAATGTGCCGTGTTAAAAGTTGAATTGTCCTAGAGCTACAGATAAAAAATATCAATTTTCTGTTGCCTAGCAGAACCTAAATGGGTGGTTCAGTTTCTACAATATGTAATTATCACTTTTGTGTATGCTTTACTTGTTAATTATGGGATTCCTCTGGAGCCCTGACCAATTAGTTCTAAGCCTCTGACATTCACTGCTCAAGATACAATTGTAAAAACTTTGTATTCAAGTCTAACTGGTATTACTTAATATAATGTAACTGATCCATTGTGCAGTAGATACACTTAACACCTAGTCCTATGTAGGTTACCCTTTGTGGATCTCAAGTTCCAGCATAGATGTATTGCTGAAACTAGAGGCATGTCATGTTGTAAGAATGGCTAAAAGGCCCAGTAGCTGCCACATATCCTCTAAGGTCCCCAACCAACGGTCTGCGGCCCAGGACCGGGCCCCTGGATGGATGTTTGCTGGGCCGCGGGAATCAGGGCCCTGGTCACAAGTGGAGGGCGGCGGTGGCAGTGGACAGGGAGATGAGCACTTCCATTGTGGAAGCGCTCATCTCTATAGTCATCTGTATCCCCGTCCTCAGGACAGCGATACAGATGCCTGTGCTGCGGAGGGGCAGGGGAGATAGAGGCGTCTCCCCTGCCTGTTCCTCTGATTGCGCCACCTGAGCCGTACAGTGCAGGACACAGGCTGGCTGAAGCCTGCATCGCATCGCTGCCAGCCTGATGGAGGTAAGTATAAGTGTTTTTTTGGGGGGTACAATACAGGAGAGGAGCACTGTGGGGGCACTTCTTACTGGCGCATGATATGGGGGCACTTTTTACTGCCACATTATTGGGGGCATCTATGGGGGCACTTCTTACTGGCACATTATTGGGGGGCACTCTGGGGCATCTATGGGGCACTTATTGGTACATTATTAGGGGGCACTTCTTACTGGCACATTATTGGGGGGAACTCTGGGGCATCTATGGGGCACTTCTTATTGGTACATTATTAGGGGGCACTTCTTACTGGCACATTATTGGGGGGCACCGTGGGGCATCTGTGGGGCACTTCTTATTGGTACATTATTGGGTGGCACTATGGGGGCATCTACTGAGGCCACAAAGAAGGAGTATTTTATATGGGGGGCTGTGTATAGGGGCATTTTATGTTATATTTATATATTTTAATATGCACCTTGCGTGAATCAGTCAGCGCCAACCAGCACCCGGCCGGAGGAGTGAATGCAGTTTCTGTACGCTTAAAATGTGATTGGCCAGTGGCACCAAATTTCCTTCTGCTCAGCTGGTCCGAGCAGAGATGAGTTTGTATTGAAAGTGCCACCTGTGTCTGGATGGTGGACAACAAAACCACGGAAGCTGCTTGTGCTTGTTAGCAGATCAAATGATCCTCTCTACTGGTGTTCTGTCTTGGCTATCTGGAGCCTGTTCACTGCGGGTAACTGCTGCTTTCAACACCTCCTAGGAGCTAGACCAGAATAGCCTAAATGTCGGGCAGTTTCTTAAAAATACCATCCTGCTTCTCTCATTCCACTGATGCACCACCTCCCTTTCTCAAAGTCTGTCAACTGGGCAAAATGTCTTCAAATGTGTCTAGCAGTCAGAATCTCTCACCAAGCGGTACACTGCTCAAAAGTAGCCTCTGAGTGTTTTTTTTTATAGGACAGCAGGAAGCACTTTTATACCCTCTTCTAGCAAGACCCAGTGTCTAATCAGACCGCACCTGTAATCATTTACACATCTGCCTGAGATATAAGAGCATGTTGCGTTTATCAGCAATCTGCCATTTCTACCTCAGTGCGTTATTTTTGTTGTCAATGATTGTATATGGAAGTAGAGTTTTTGGATTGTGTTGCTGCCAAATGAGGAGTGACTATGGATTTATTGGATTTACATCTTAAAGTGTTCCCTCTTTAGGTGTGAGCACCCAAGAATAGTACAGTAAATTGAGAGCAGTATAAAGGTGTTATTATAGCATTATACCCTGTGTTGAGGACATAAGACCAGTCCTTACTATAAGAGACAGCATCATTCCTGATCCCCATATATGGTAGAAAACCCATTTAAAAATATAAAGCAGAAGAAAAACATTTTAACAGGAGGTAGAATAGTGGCTGGAAAACTAGAGGCACCCCAGAGCTGCATGGAATACCTCACAGAGGCACTAGAGGCACCCCAGAGCTGCGTGGAATACCTCACAAAGGCACTAGAGGCACCCCAGAGCTGCCAGGAATACCTCACAGAGGCACTAGAGGCACCCCAGAGCTGCCCGGAATACCTCACAGAGGCACTAGAGGCACCACAGAGCTGCCCGGAATACCTCACAGAGGCACTAGAGGCACCACAGAGCTGCCCGGAATACCTCACAGAGGCACTAGAGGCACCCCAGAACTGCCCGGAATACCTCACAGAGGCACTAGAGGCACCCCAGAGCTGCGTGGAATACCTCACAGAGGCACTAGAGGCACCCCAGAGCTGCCAGGAATACCTCACAGAGGCACTAGAGGCACCCCAGAGCTGCGTGGAATACCTCACAGAGGCACTAGAGGCACCCCAGAGCTGCCAGGAATACCTCACAGAGGCACTAGAGGCACCCCAGAGCTACCAGGAATACCTCACAGAGGCACTAGAGGCACCCCAGAGCTCCCCGGAATACCTCACAGAGGCACTAGAGGCACCACAGAGCTGCCCGGAATACCTCACAGAGGCACTAGAGGCACCCCAGAGCTGCCCGGAATACCTCACAGAGGCACTAGAGGCACCCCAGAGCTGCCGGAATACCTCACAGAGGCACTAGAGGCACCCCAGAGCTTTCCGGAATACCTCACAGAGGCACTAGAGGCACCCCAGAGCTTTCCGGAATACCTCACAGAGGCACTAGAGGCACCCCAGAGCTGCCCGGAATACCTCACAGAGGCACTAGAGGCACCCCAGAGCTGCCCGGAATACCTCACAGAGGCACTAGAGGCACCCCAGAGCTGCCCGGAATACCTCACAGAGGCTCTAGAGGCACTCCAGAGCTCCCCGGAATACCTCACAGAGGCACTAGAGGCACCCCAGAGCTTTTCCGGAATACCTCACAGAGGCACTAGAGGCACCCCAGAGCTTTCTGGAATACCTCACAGAGGCACTAGAGGCACCCCAGAGCTTTCCGGAATACCTCACAGAGGCACTAGAGGCACCCCAGAGCTTTCCGGAATACATCACAGAGGCACTAGAGGCACCCCAGAGCTTTCCGGAATACCTCACAGAGGCACTAGAGGCACCCCAGAGCTGCCCGGAATACCTCACAGCTCTGGTCATCATGTCCCAGTCATGCTTTTCTTTGTAGTTTGTCTAATAGATAACTTTGCCATCAAACAGTTTATTTTCCCTGCAAACCATACGCAAATGGAGTCTTTTGAGGTCAAGGGCCAGCAGTCTTGACGCAGCAGTCTTGATGGCTCCACCATCCTACCCCTTCACTCTTCATGGACATCTCTGAGGATAGGATCTCAGACGCATAATGTTTGACGTAGATAAGCTCAGAGATGTTTATCAAAGAGTATTACAAAGCAAACATTTATAGAGTTGGACTCCTCAGGAACTCCAGAGGAACAGAGTGCTGGAGTTCAACACATCCAGGATAGCGGGACACTACCACGCATTAGCTATAATAGGATCCATCCGCTTTCCAGCATAAATGCCAGCTTTCGGACTGACAAAAAGTGCTGCATGCAGTACCTTTTGTTTGGCCAAAAGCCGCTTATGCTGGAAACTGGCCAGATCCCTGTTGGATCCCATTATAGTCAATGGGGATCCGGCGGTGCGAGGCAGTGTCCAGCTATGCTGAATATGGTGAACTCTGGCAGTCTATTTTTTCTGCTGCAGTTCTAAACGCATGTGTGAAGTTAGCGTAAGACGTTCTAGACCAGATGGCTATCAACTTTCCTTCTGACCATGATGTATAAATTGGCTCTGTATTTTTGTATGGACTTATCACGGCATGCTGTGTGTATTTCTTTATCTGTATTGCAGTATACGCTCATACTTGCAAACATGGTACCTACTGTTGGGATGTATTCTATGTAATATTCCCTTCCCTCCATAGGATGTCTGTTTTAAACACTTTACTTTTCATTTCAGCCCAAACTGTGATTAAAGGGGTTCTCTGGTAATTAAGAAAATGAAAATAATTAAATATTACTTTATTATAAATATATTCCTAAATACCTTTCATTAGTTATAACGGCTTGTTTTGTCTAGGGAGCAATCGTTAGGAGAAATAAAATGGCCGCCGTCCTATTAGTTCACACAAAACCTGTCCTAATCACACAGCAGGACAAGTTACTTCACAACACTTAGGTAAAGAGCTGCCTCATCCTCCTCTCTGCTCAGGGATTATGGTCCTAAATACAGCTGATAAGATCTTCAGTTGAATCTCTGTAGGAATGGAGTTCATGAGAAGACATGAAGTACAGAGAGGACAGACTGTGTTAATGGAGACTGCACACAAGAGCTGCTGCTCATTAGCCACAGCCCCAACCCTCCTCTCTGTACTTCATGTCTTCTCATGAACTAAATTCAGCTGAAGATCTTATCAGCTGTATTAATGATCATAATCCCTGACAAGCAGAGCAGAGAGGAGGATAAGGCAGATCTTTACCTCAGTGTTGTGAAGTAACTTGTCCTGCTGTGTCATTAGGACAGGTTTTGTGTGTAGTAAGAATTTTCAGCAATTTTATTTTCTTAATATCCAGAGAGCCCCTTTAAGCACGATAAGCACAAAATGCATAAGCGGGAGAGCACCATGGAGGTTTTAACAATTTAGTAGTAAAAATGAAATTTAACAGTTAGGCTCAGGATCCATTTCACTTTCTGAGGCGCTCGTCATGCCTTTAAACCACAAACATGATTAAAGCTACTTTCACACTGGCGGATCAGGCCTGCCGCAGTGACATGTGTGGAGCCGGAACCGCGCTCTGGCCCCACACATGTCACACAGTACATACATAAACATAAACACACATATAGACATACAAACACACATACATACTTACATGCTCCCCGGCAGGTCTTCGGAGCGTCAGAGGGACAGGACGGCTCACACAGGTCACGATTCCCCACAGCGCCCTCTGCTGGGCGCCTGGTGGAATCGTCATCTGTGCGCGCCGTCCTGTCCCTCTGACGCTCCGAAGACCTGCCGGGAGCATGTAAGTATGTATGTGTATTTGTATGTCTATATGTGTGTGTATGTTTATGTTTATGTGTATGTCTATGTCTGTATGTGTCTATGTGTAGCCGGATCCGTAATGGACTCCATTGAAAGTCAATGGAGGGCGGATCCGGTTACCATTATGGTCACACCAGACGGATCCACCCCCATTGACTTGCATTGGGGGTCATTCCGGATCCGTCTTGGTGCGGATGCCTGGACCGGAGAGAAAACCGCAACATGCTGCGGTTTGTTCTCCGGTCTGAAGACGGAACGGAATGCTTTCAGGAGCATTCCGTTGTCTTCAGTTCAGTTTTGTCCCCATTGACAATGAATGGGGACAAAACTGAAGCGTTTTATTCCGGTATTGAGCCCCTATGACGGAACTCAATACCGGAATTTTAAAATGCTAGTGTGAAAGTAGTCTTAGTAGGCATTTTCACAAAACATTACAAGTTGATTTCATTTGCGTTGGTGTGATCTGCTGGGCAGCATTTGCACAATGTGTTAAGCGCTTGCTTTCAGAAAATAAATGGGTCAGGGCATAACATTTCTTTTATTATTCAAGTTGTATTTGTGTTAGGCTACTTTCACATTAGTGGCAGGCCTGATCCGGCAGGTGAAGGGTGCTGCCGGATTAGGACTGCCGCAGCGACATGTGTGGAGCCGGAACCGTGCTCCGGCCCCACACATGTCACACAGTACATACATACATACACACACACACATATAGACATACAAATACACATACATACTTACATGCTCCCGGCAGGTCTTCGGAGCGCCGGAGGAGCAGGACGGCTCGCACAGGTGACGATTCCCCACAGCGCCCTCTGCTGGGCGCCTGGTGGAATCGTCATCTGTGCGCGCCGACCTGTCCCTCCGGCGCTCTGAAGACCTGCCGGGAGCATGTAAGTATGTATGTGTATTTGTATGTCTATATGTGTGTTTATGTTTATGTCTATGTCTGTATGTGTGTATGTATAGCCGGATCCGTCATGAACTCCATTGAAAGTCAATGGAGGGCGGATCCGGTTACCATTGTGGTCACACCAGACGGATCCGCCCCCATTGACTTGCATTGGGGGTCATTCCGGATCCGTCTTGGTGCGGATGCCTGGACCGGAGAGCAAACCGCAGCATGCTTTCAGGAGCATTCCGTTGTCTTCAGTTCAGTTTTGTCCCCATTGACAATGAATGGGGACAAAACTGAAGCGTTTTATTCCGATATTGAGCCCTTATGACGGAACTCAATACCGGAATTTTAAAATGCTAGTGTGAAAGTAGCCTTAGTCAAAAGTGTGAAAATGCTCCTTTCAGTTGAAAGGGTTTAAGGGATTTTCTTACTAAGGGTACGGCCACACCGTCAGGTTTCTGCATGCAGTTTTGGAAGCTAAAACCAGGAGTAGATTAATAAAAAAAAATGGTATCTGTCTTTTATATTTTCTCTCCTTTCTACATGCAGAAACCTGACGGGGGGGCCGCACTCTAAGACAACCTGTTTTCACATGCCCTATTAATGTACATGGATGTCATATAGAGGGCTCCCTGATAAGGCAGACACAGTCTGTTCATGTGTTACATGGATGGCCATTCATTTGAATGAGTGCTGTGTATTACCTCATTTACGACTGCAGCCGTCTTTATTTCATAGAGGGTTTTTTTTTTAAATCAGGAGATATCCATTTTAATTCTTCACTCTCATAGTATCTGATGACACACTTGCAGTAATGATACTGTGATGTGGTGAGGGGCATATACGGATATGGTGCCCCATAGTGAGATTTCTGATGAATTTACTATTTACTATATTTTCCCTCACTTTCTCTGACTTCTATGTTGGAAAAATGGAACATGTGCTTTACATATATGGCGCTCATACCACTGAACTCAATAGAAATGATAAAAACCCCTGCCGATCAGCTTTTTGATGAGGAGGCGGTGCTCCGTACAAACGCTGCTTCCTCGTCTTTACATTACGCGTCGTCTCCTGTGGCGTAGTGTACTTTCAAGCTGGAGTAATCACGTGACCTTTCTATGGGTGTTTCCAGGGGTTTGAGGATTAGGCCCCTTTCACACGGGCGAGATTTCCGCGCGGGTGCAGTGCGTGATGCGAACGCATTGCACCCGCACTGAATCCTGACCCATTCATTTTAATGGGGCTTTTCACATGAGCGTTTTTTTTCACGCATCACTTCTGCGTTGCGTGAAAAACGCAGCATGTTCTATATTCTTCGTTTTTCACGCAGCACAGGCTCCATAGAAATGAATGGGGGTGCGTTAAAAACGCAACGCATCCGCAACGCATCCTGAACAAATCCACGACGCTCGTGTGAAAGAGGCCTTAAAGGGGTTGTCCCACGAAAAATATTCTACAGTTTTCAAACCAGCACCTGGATCTGAATACTTTTGTAATTGCATGTCATTAAAAATTTTGTATAGCTACTGAGTTATTCAATAAAATGTATCTGTATAGGACCACTTAATTTCTTATTTCTTTGACCTACTCACTGAGCAGGCCGCACATGCTCAGTTTCAACTTTTAACTGCCTCCTGAGCTGTGATAGGGAGAGCTGAGACACGCCCCCTGAACTGCAGCAGAAAAGACACTCCCCCTGAGCTGTCAGCTTGATATAAATCCAGCAGAGCAATGAATGGGGAGATCTCTGGATCCATGTGAGGTACAGGGCTGGTTCTAGCTTTGTTAGAAAGAGGTTGTCATGTACTATATGATGTCTGATTTTCATTTTTTACATTATTCGTGGGATAACCCCTTTAAGCCTCTTTCACACGAGCGGGAGACTCGCATGTCTCCCGCAACGCATCTACAGGGCTGGACTCGGCACTGACTGGGATCACATATAATGCTATGCGATCCCTGTCTGTGCCAAGTCCAGCCCTGTAGATGCGTTGTGGGAGACATGCGAGTCTCCCGCTCGTGTGAAAGGGGCATTATAGTGACATTTTCTGCCTTCTGTTTTTTTGCGGTCTGCAAAAAAACGGATAACCAACGGAAACAACACAGCCCTAATTTGCAGACTTGCAGAATGGATGAGGGAGCACAATGGACAAAAATGCAGACTCGCGTAATTTTGCTTTGTGGACTATCATGTTATATCACAGCATACTATAATGTAGCACATCACACGATACATAGTATAACATGACATATCAGGAGATACACAGTGTAACATGGTAGAACATAAACTATCATAGTATATCACAGGATACATAGCATAGCACAGTAAAATATACAGTCATATATCAAGATACAATGGCCTCAGGATACAATATTTCACCATACAATGGTCTTTTCTGACCCATCATAAGTTGAAACCAGACTCAACATACAACGTCTCAGACTCAGATCCAACCAATCAAGGCCAGTTCTCTGGTAAATATCTGTATTAGTTACTAGTTAGCAGCTATTCCTGACTGTTATATGTAAGGCTACTTTCACACTAGCGTTTTAAAATTCCGGTGTTGAGTTCCGTCATAGGGGCTCAATACCGGAATAAAACGCTTCAGTTTTGTCCCCATTTATTGTCAATGGGGACAAAACTGAACTGAAGACAACGGAATGCGCCTGAAAGCATTCCGTTCCGTCTTCAGACCGGAGAACAAACCGCACACATGTCCCTGCAGCAGTCCGGACCCAGCAGCACCCTTCACCTGCCGGATCCGGACTGCCGCTAGTGTGAAAGAGGCCTAAGGAGTTATCTTATCTTTCTTAGTTATCTGCTTATTCTCTTAAATCTTCATTTTATCTTGGATGTTTCAACATACATCGGTTGTCCTGGAACCAATTAATATTGTATCTTGAGGGACCACTGTACAACCTAACATGGCATATCACAAGAAACATTGTATTACATGGCATATCAAAGTATACATGACAGAACATATACCCTAACGTGGCATATCACATTATACATAGGATATCAGTCCATAACATTACATAGTATAACATGGCATATCACAATACACATACATAGCAGTCATTACCAGTAAGTTCACTGTTACAAACAGAAATACAGTAGGTCTGGCAGTACTTCGACTTGAAGAGAAAACAGGTCCATGTGTTATCAGGAAACTTAGTTAAAGGAAATCTGTCACCAGGATAATCGCTATTGAAGTAAAGCCATGGCCTAATAGCACTTAGTACCTTATTTCCAGATCTGCCTTTGTTCTAGTAATAGATGTTTTCTATCTTCTGAAAATCCAGTTAATTTGTTATGCAAATGAGTCACTCTTGCAGAAAGGAGCCCAGACACGCCTACTGCATGTGCCCAAGCACACCCTCATGCTGGGAGAGGGGCGGAGTTATGGCTTGAATGTGATGTAGGAGGCGTGCCTGGGCTCCTTCCTGCAAGAGTGACGCCCCTCTGGGCACCATTACTGGCTCATTTGCATAACAAATTAACTGGATTTTCAGAAGATAGAAAACATCTATTACTAGAACAAAGGCAGATCTGGAAATAAGGTACTAAGTGCTATTAGGCCATGGCTTTACTTCAATAGTGATTATCCTGGTGACAGATTTCCTTTAAGGGAAAGTTCACAGATGCAGAATGGTAAAGGTTCTGGCACACATCATGGCTGTGCTGAGTTTCTGGTGCGGCAAAAAACTGCACATGGTTTTCAAAAAACGTATGCGACTTTTGCAAGAACATACCTGTATTTCTGGTGCGTTTTCAGTAGGCTTCAATTACATCAATGTAATTCATTTTTCCCTGTGTGTGTGTTTTGTCTGGAAGAAAACGCACCATAAATGCAGGTATGTTGTTGAAAAGACCAAAAGCGTTTTTGGTATGGTTTTTTGCTGAACCAAAAAACACAGAGCAGCTGCAGTGTGTGCCAGTACCCTAAGGCCTCATGCACATGACCGTATGTATTTTGCAGTCCGCAAAAAATATGGATGACATCTGTGTGCATTCCGTATTTTGTTTCACTGTACAGCGGCGGCCTCAGGAAGCGCACAGCATCATAGCAACCAATGACGCTTTGTGCTCCCGTCCTCAGAGGGAGCACGGTCCGGGCCTTCACGGCCCATACCGGACCGTGTTCCACGGTCGCGTGTGACAGGCCTAACTTAGATTTTTTTTTTTTATTTAAAAACTTTTTTTAACCATTTAATAGTCTCACAAGGGTAGTATAATCTTTTGATCACTTCTAAAATACATTGCACTACAGGAATGCTATACTGACATTCACTAGCAGGCTGCACCAGGGAGGTGCGGCCTGCTGCGACACTCTGGAGACAGGCCTGGGACCTTTACTAGGCCTCAGTCCGTGTGCACGCACATCAGTCTCATTTGTGGGTGCCGACATACATGGCTTTAATGGTCAGGATTGGAGCAACTCCTGATCTGAGCAGGAGCTAAGTTCTAATGTTAGAGCCAAGCACCTGTTCTCCGCTGCAAGAGAGATCCATGCAGCTCTTAGATCCCTTAATGAACACCATAAAAAAGGCTTATTGTGGCAGGAATAACCAAATGTCGCATTGGGCATCACTTGTGACATTTTTACGACACTAGCAGATTTAATAAATGTCTCCCAATGTGCATCTTCACATGGAGTCAGAACTGATTATGAAGACGCAGGCTTTAGGACTGCTTGGCCTCCATGACAGGAATGTGTGTTCTTACGCTAACACTGGATTGATATCACTCGTACTAATTTATTTGTGCTGTATGTGAATTGATACAGTGCCTTGTGAAAGTATTCGGCCCCCTGGAACTTTTCAACCTTTTGCCACATTTCAGGCTTCAAACAAAAAGATATAACATTTTACATTTTTGGTGAAGAATCAACAAGTAGGTCACAATTGTGAAGTGGAACAAAATTTATTGGATCATTTAAACTTTTTTGTAATAATAAAACTGAAAAGTGGGGCGTGCAAAATTATTCGGCCCCCTTGCATTAATACTTTGTTGCTCCACCTTTTACTGCGATTACAGCTGCGGTTTCTTGGGGTATGTCTCTATCAATTTTGCACATCTAGAGACTGAAATTCTTGCCCATTCTTTCTTGCAAAACAGCTCGAGCTCTTTGAGGTTGGATGGAGAGCGTTTGTGAACAGCAGTTTTCAGCTCTTTCCACATATTCTCCATTGGATTCAGGTCTGGACTTTGACTTGGCCATTCTAAGACCTGGATACGTTTATTTTTGAACCATTCCATTGTAGATTTTGCTTTATGTTTGGCATAATCTTCGTCCTAGTCTCAGGTCTTTTGCAGACTCCAACAGGTTTTCATCCAGAATGGTCCTGTATTTGGCTCCATCCATCTTCCCATCAATTTTAACCATCTTCCCTGTTCCTGCTGATGAAAACCAGGCCCAAACCATGATGCTGCCACCACCATGTTTGACACTGGGGATGGTGTGTTCAGGGTGATGAGCTGTGTTGCTTTTACACCAAACATATCATTTTGCATTGTTTCCAAAAAGTTAGATTTTGGTTTCATCTGACCAGAGAACCTTCTTCCACATGTTTGGTGTGTCTCCCAGGTGGCTTGTGGCAAACTGTAAACGAGACTTTTTATGGATATCTTTGAGAAATGGCTTTCCTTTTGCCACTCTTCCATAAAGGTCAGATTTGTGAAGTGTTGGACTGATTGTTGTCCTATGGACAGACTCTCCCACCTCAGCTGTAGATCTCTTCAGTTCATCCAGAGTGATCATGGGCCTCTTGGCTGCATCTCTGATCAGTCTTCTCCTTGTTTGAGATGAAAGTTTAGAGGGACGGCTGGGTCTTGGTAGATTTGCAGTGGTCTGATACTCCTTCCATTTCAATATGATCGCTTGCACAGTGCTCCTTGGGATGTTTAAAGCTTGGGAAATCTTTTGGTATCCAAATCCGGCTTTAAACTTCTCCACAACAGTATCACGGACCTGCCTGGTGTGTTCCTTGGTCTTCATGATGCAGAACCCTGAGACTATCACAGAGCAGGTGCATTTATACGGAGACTTGATTACACACAGGAGGATTATATTTATCTTCATCAGTCATTTAGGACAACATTGGATCATTCAGAGATCCTCAATGAACGTCTGGAGTGAGTTTTCTGAACTGAAAGTAAATGGGCCGAATAATTTTGCACGCCCAACTTTTCAGTTTTATTATTACAAAAAAAGTTTAAATGATCCAATAAATTTTGTTCCACTTCACAATTGTGACCCACTTGTTAATTCTTCACCAAAAATTTAAAATGTTATATCTTTTTGTTTGAAGCCTGAAATGTGGCAAAAGGCTGAAAAGTTCCAGGGGGGCGAATACTTTCGCAAGGCACTGTATGTAGATTTAAAGCTCTCTTGACTGTCTGGTTTTAACGTTTCAGAATTGATATTCTTCGTATATGTAACAAGTGAGCAGATAAAAGGGGCCGGTTGACTACTGCATGTGAGGCAAGATGAAGTGCGTGTCTACACGAAATGACTACTCTGTTCCACATTCCATATGGGGTACAAATGGTGGGAAAGATTAAACCAGCTTATACTCACCTCACCAATCCCCCTGCTGCTGAAGTTGTGTCCATTTCACTCCCTCAAAAACTACCTAATCTTAAAGGAATATTCCAACTTTTTAGAATCTTCGGGATAGGCAATAAAAATGTAATCGGCAGGGGTCTGACAGCCCGTACCCCTTGCTGATCACCTGTTTCAGAGTAGCTGCCGTGCCTGAACGACACAGCTTTGTCCATCATGTAGTCGACGAAGCTGGTTTCTGCAGCACTGTGTTCATTGAAGAAAATGTAGTTCTGGCCAATTTAGATACTCTAGCTCATTGATGGCGAACCTTTTACAGACCGAGTGCCCAAACTGCAATCCAAAACCCACTTATTTATCGCAAAGTGCCAACACAGCAATTTACCCTGAATACTACAGTCCAATATGGTACCGTATTTTTCGCTTTATAAGACGCACTTTTTTCCCCCCAAAAGTAGGGGGAAAATGGCCGTGCATCTTATAAAGTGAATACAGGTGAACGCTTCCATTATGGAAGCGCTCACTAGTATGTAATAGGTGCCGGGAGCGTGTAAACATACTCACCCTCCTGTGCTGCAGCTCCGCTCCGGCGCTCCTCGGTCTTCTCCTGCTGGCACTGCACTGTCCTGACCCCGTACAGCGTCAGGGCGCAGTGCGCGCACTATGACCTGATGCTGCACGCAGTCAGGTGACAGTGCAGCGCCGGCAGGAGAAGACAAGGGAGCGCAGGACCCAAACCGGAGCAGCGGCGCAGGAGAGGTATGAGAGGTTTTTTATTTTATTCTTATGGGGCTGATCTGAGGTCTGATGGGGGCACAATACGCTGATCTGAGGTCTGATGGGGGCACAGTGGGCTGATATGGGGGCACAGTGGGCTGATACGGGGGCTGATTTGAGGTCTGATGGGGCTGATCTGAGGTCTGACATGGAGGGCTGATATGGGGGTCTGATGTGACGTCCTGAAATTTATGGGGGGTCTGATATGAGGTCTGAAAAATATTTTTTTTCTTATTTTCCTACTGTAAAATCTGGGGTGCGTCTTATCATCGAGTGCGTCTTATAAAGCGAAAAATACGGTATATCTTCCATGTAATTTATCATTTAGCTATAATAGCCTGCCTACATTCAATGCGCTGGCTATGGATCCTGTGCTGATGAATGGCAGGGAAAGTCTAAGGCCTCTTTCACACAAGCGAGTTTTCCGCGCGGGTGCATTGCGTGACGTGAACGCATAGCACCTGCACTGAATCCTGACCCATTCAGGATAAATGGGTGAAAATTGCAGCATGTTCTATAAAGCAAGTGCGGATACAATGCGTTTTTCACTGATGGTTGCTAATAGATGTTGTTTGTAAACCTTCAGTTTTTTATCACGCACGTGAAAAACTCATCAAAACGCATTGCACCCATGCAAAAAAAACTGAACAACCGTACGCAATCACAGACAAAACTGACTGAACTTGCTTACAAAATGGTGTAAGTTTTACTGAACGCATCCGGACCTAATCTGTCACGCTCGTGTGAAAGAGGCCTAAGGCATATTGGTACACCATAGACTTTTTCCAGGGTGTGGGCGCCCACAGAGAGAGCTCTGACTATCATCTCTGGCACCCCTGCCATAGGTTTGCTGCCACTACTCTAGCTGATGACATCATAAACCATGGCAGCATTCTAATGATGACATCACAAGCAATGCATTACCAAGAGAATGGCATATTGAATGTAAAAAGGTACAAGCAGATAATAGGCTCACACTTCACCCTCTGGGGTTTTCTTGGGACAACTATTTTATAAAATTGTCTCAAGATTCTCATTGTCTGAAGATACCCAAATGCACTGAATTGCAGCGACTTCACAGATTTTGAACTACACCAACAGGGGCGTATACAGATCTCATAGGGCCCCATAGCAAAATTTAGTATTGGCCCCTCCCTGCCCACCCAGTTTTCCAGTATGCGTGCACAAATCACTCTCAGATAAAGCAAAGCACAATGCCCCAGATTTCTGATGAATTTACCATATTTTTCGCTTTATAAGACGCACTCAATGATAAGATGCACTTCAGATTTTAGAGTAGGAAAATAAGAAAAAAATATTTTTCATCAGACTTCATATCAGACCCCCCATAAATTTCAGGACATCACATCAGACCCCCATCAGATCTTAGATCAGCCCACTGTGCCCCCATCAGCCCCCATATCAGCCTACTGTGCCCCCATATCAGCCCACTCTGCCCCATCAGACCTCAGATCAGCCCACTGTGCCCCATCAGACCTCAGATCAGCCCACTCTGCCCCCATATCAGCCCACTCTGCCCCATCAGACCTCAGATCAGCCCACTGTGCCCCCATCAGCC
Source organism: Rhinella marina (assembly GCA_900303285.1). Lineage (NCBI taxonomy): Eukaryota > Metazoa > Chordata > Amphibia > Anura > Bufonidae > Rhinella > Rhinella marina. The sequence goes on from ONZH01020549.1 coordinate 637,622, forward strand.
CCTATATCAGCCTACTGTGCCCCCATATCAGCCCACTCTACCCCATCAGACCTCAGATCAGCCCACTGTGCCCCATCAGACCTCAGATCAGCCCACTGTGCCCCCATATCAGCCCACTCTGCCCCATCAGACCTCAGATCAGCCCACTGTGCCCCCATCAGCCCCCATATCAGCCTACTGTGCCCCCATATCAGCCCACTCTGCCCCATCAGATCTCAGATCAGCCCACTGTGCCCCATCAGACCTCAGATCAGCCCACTGTGCCCCCATATCAGCCCACTCTGCCCCATCAGACCTCAGATCAGCCCACTGTGCCCCCATCAGCCCCCATATCAGCCTACTGTGCCCCCATATCAGCCCACTCTGTCCCATCAGACCTCAGATCAGCCCACTTTGCCCCATCAGACCTAAGATCAGCCCACTGTGCCCCCATCAACCCCCATATCAGCCTACTGTGCCCCCATTTCAGCCCACTCTGCCCCATCAGACCTCAGATAAGCCCATCAGCCCCATAAGAATAAAATAAAAAACTCTCTTATCTCTCCTGCACCGTGGCTCCGCTCCAGGTCCGGCGCTTCCTTGTCTTCTCCTGTCTGTCACCTAACTGCGTGCAGCGTCAGGTCAGGGTGTGTGCACTACATCCTGATGCTGTATGAGGTCAGGAGCCGCAGCGCTGGAGGGTGAGAAAAATACGGTACATTTTTATTAGGTAGAAGAAAAAAAAATTGTGACATACAAGTCGCCTTCCACTTCTGGGCCTGTAGCAGTTGCCTGGTCTGCCTCAATTGAAGGTATATACCACTGTGCACCAATAAAAGATGAACCAGAGAAAGGGGTGTGATTTTAGGGCCTTAAAGAGGCTCTGTCACTAGGTTGTAACCTATGTATTTAAATACATAGGTTACAAGTCCTAGTGACAACTTTTAAAATCATACCTTTCATGCAGAGTTCTGCGCAGCGGTCGCGTAGAAATCTAAACTATGCAAATGAGCCATCGGAGCACTTTCCTCTGGAGCACCGCTCCTTCACCGCCCCCCCGGGCCCGAGGCACGTCCCCTGTCTCTAATCATGCCCCCTCCAGTACTTGATAGACAGCGCTAGACTGGTAAGTCTAGCGCTGAACTCTCGCGCATGCGCCCTAAAATTTTCCCGGCGCATGTGCAGTAGCGCTTGCAGTGTCTACACTGCAAGCGCTGTCTTCTCTTCTGCGCACGAGCAGTCACTTTGCTAGTCTAGCGCTGTCTATCAAGTACAGGAGGGGGCGTGATTAGAGACAGGGGACGTGCCTCGGGCCCGGGGGGGGGCGGTGAAGGAGCGGTGCTCCAGAGGAAAGAGGCCGCCCCCCGGTGCTCCGATGGCTCATTTGCATATGTTTTAAAGTTTAGATTTCTACGCGACCGCTGCGCAGAACTCTGCATGAAAGGTATGATTTTAAAAGTTGTCACTAGGCCTTGTAACCTATGTATTTAAATACATAGGTTACAACCTAGTGACAGAGCCTCTTTAACATGGGTGATATTCGACACCAATGGGTTGGATCATATTTTGAGGCATTTAAAAAAAAATAAAACTATTTTCCCTGTCATTTTAATACCAAATACTTTGAAAAATTATGCAAGGCAGGAAAATATACATCTCCACATCTATTTCACTGCATGTTTGCCACGCTGCGGCTGCATCTCTTGCCCGTCCCCATTATTTTGAATGGGGCGGAGGTGGACTTCTGGCATAACACATGTGCGAGAGTTCCCCTGCCGGACAAGCCTAACGCAAGTGTGAAAGAAGCCTTAGGACAAATACATGCGAAAGTATTTTTTTTCCGTGTCAGTTACGTTTTTTTGCGGACCGTATGCCCAACCATTCATTTCAATGGGTCTGCAAAAAAAAAAAAACGGAAGTTAATCCGTGTGCATTCCATTTCTGTATGTCCAGTCCACAAAAAAATAGAACATGATCTATTATTGTCCGCATTATGGACAAGGATAGGATTGTTCTATTAGGGGCCAGCTGTTCCGTTCCGCAAAATACGGAATGCAAACGGACCGCAAAATACATACGGTCGTGCGCACACAAACGTATTTTCTTTCCATAAGATACTCCGAGTGCAATACCTTTCCGTATGTCCGTTCCACAAACAAATTGAACATGTCCTATTAGGCCTCTTTCAAACGAGCGTGACAGATTAGGTTCGGATGCGTTCAGGGTGCATTCAGTGAAAATCGCAGCATTTTGCAAGCAAGTTCAGTGCTTCAGGATGCAAAGCGTTTTTTCACTGAAGCCCCATTCACTTCTATGGGGCCAGGGCTGCATGAAAAACGCAGAATATAGAACATGCTACGTTTTTCACGCAATGCAGAACTGATGCGTGAAAAAAACGCTCATGTACACAGACCCATTGAAATGAATGGGTCAGGATTCAGTGCGGGTGCTATGCATTCACGTGCGGAATACTCGCTCGTGTTAAAGGGGCCTTATTGTCCGCATTACAGACAAGAATAGTACTGTTCTGTTAGGGGCCAGCTGTTCCGTTCCGCAAAATACGGAATGCACACGGATGTCATCCATATTTTCTGCGAATCCGTTTTTTCATACGGTCGTGTGCATGAGGCCTTAGCCAGAGTGAAAAGCCAGTCTGACAATCATTGAGAAATAAATACTGGTACCCTGTGAGATATCTATTTCTAGTCTTTAGATGCCCAGGCACCCCCAGTCCAATGCTTTCCACACCCCTCAGACTGACAGGCTCTGCCTCCGTGCGCTGAGAAGGACGCTCACACTCCCTCAGCAACAAGTTGTTCGCCTGCCACACTTAAGATGGCGGCTTGGACTGGACGCCGGCGCGTAATGACGTCATGCGGCCCTGGGCACGGCAGGCCGGGCAGGGGAAAGGCAAAGTTTGGCAATGTGAGGAGTGCAGAAGAAGAAGTGAGAGTGTGACACCGGGGAGGGGGCGAGCACCGAGCGGCGACCTCCGGGAATCACCGTCACCGGTCCTTCTCCACAGAACTGCTGGATTATTAGCCCTCTGTATCCACAGACAGTGATAGCTGCTGAGCCCGGTGATCAGCTCAGAATAACCCCCCCCTCTACGGAGGCTAGAGTCATGACAGAGCCGGACCCCAGCGCCCTGCCATGGTCCATCAACCGGGATGACTATGAGCTGAAGGAGGTGATCGGTGAGTAGCGCTGTGTGCAGATGGGGGGCTGTATGTGCGGGGGGAGGCCTGCTCATCCGTGCCCCTTGTCATGTATACCCCCACATGGCACTGCCCCTGCCATACCCCACCAGGCTCATCCAGCTACTATAATGAATGATGTGGAGCGTTGTGCCCCCATGTCACCGCCATTGATCGTGACCTGGCATCTGTCAAATACTTGTCCTGATGGTGATCAGCGATCATTGACGACTTCCATGATTGATCTGCCAGTTATCGGATTGACAGGAAGGTTTACCGTAGACATGGAGGCTGCTGTCACAGTGTCTGCTAATAGGTTGGCAGTCACTGGGGCGCTCTACTGACTGATCTCTAGCCTATAAGTGTAGGTGGTCGGAGTTGTCAGACAGTATGACTGTGGACCTGTCAATATCTAAATTCGCAGTTCATGTGGGCATCTTCCTGGGTGTGTAGGTGCCCCACACGTACATGGGTGCAGCACTTCTGCTGCTTGTTACACTGGTCTCCACATGAACATGGAGGTCCAGCGTGGTCACCTGCTGAATGCGGCGCCTGTTCCTGGGCACAGGCTCCCACTGCCGACCATAGCGTTACCAGTAACTAGTTAGTAACCAGTGAAGTTTTCGCTGATGATCTGTGGTGACAGACTGGACAGCAGTTGTTGGTCCGGAAGAAGTATAAAATGAAACCCATGTGAGGCAGATGGCACGTGTCCTCCTGTACAGGGAAAGGTTCCTTCTTGACCGCAAGGATAGCAATCCGAAAAAATCTTTTCACCGCTCTTAGTGTAGAAAAATTTCTGCGACCGTCCCTTCCATCTGAATGGAGCTTGCAGAAATCCATATCCATGCTGCAGGAAGGACTCTGTTCAGAGGTGTGGAACTGATTATCATTTCTGCAACAAATCTGCTGTGTGAATATACTCTCGCACCTTAGGCGGCTTTCACACATCAGTGATTGGTCAGTGATTTCCATCAGTGATTGTGAGCCAAAACCAGGTGCGGGTCAAAAAGATAAAATCATTCCCTTAAAGCTTATTTCTCTGGGTTGGCTCGCAATCACTGATCAAACACTGATGTGTAAAAGCGGCCTTAGGGTGCATTCACATGACCGTAAGTATTTTACGGTGCGCAAAAAAATACAGATGACGTCCGTGTTGCATCCGTTTTATTTTTTGCAGACCCATTGTAACAATGCCTATTCTTGTCAAGGCAAAACAGACAAGAATAGGACATGTTCTGTCTTTTTTTGCGGCGCAGCGGAACGGACATACGGATGCGGACAACACATGGTGTGCTGTCTGCATTGTTTGCGGACCCATTAAAATGTATGTGTCTGCATCGGACCTGCAGATTGGATGTGGACCAGAAATCCCGTCTTGTGACTCTTCTGGTGGCATCTTATCTTCCTTTGGACCAAAGGATCGGACATGTTGAAATCCACTAGTATGTAGTCCGAAACGCGTCAGTTGTGTTGTGTGTGCACCATTGAATGTATTGGATTTAATAAAGATTACTCTCTTTAAAGCAAGCTGGAAATCTTCACTCACATATGCTGAAATCCAGCATATCTGATCCTCCCTATTAGGGGAGAGTCAGCAGACTCTCTACACATTAGTTGGTTGCCAGGTTTGGCTGATGCGTGTGGCCTCCTTTCTTCTCCGTGCTGCGGGTGAAGCCGTCTTTCTTTTGTCAGGCTGACTCAGGCTGTGATCTAATAACCAGAACCTGTTAAGAGCCGCCTTTGTGTGTCAGCTGGCACTTGTGCAAGGACTGGCAAAGGTGTGTGACTGGCATTGATGAAAGTCCTTCCACGTGGTGCTGGGCAGCCTGATACTTCACAGAAGGGAACGTGACATCTAGGAGCTTCTACAGTGGGACGGGGTGACTTTAGGTTTATTGTGGGCCACGTAGGAGGGGGCAAATAATTTGTATTTATGAACTAGAGAAGGGGCACCATTCTTAGGGGTTTCTGTTACATCAGCAGTTGGGTAAAGTGTGAGGTAGGAAGATAGATATCTACAGTACATAGATACAGTGAATAGATAGGTATTCAGAGACAGTCCAAGGATAGATAGAGAAGATAGATACAAGAGGGAGATAAGATAGATACGTGAATAGATAGGTAGATAGAGACAGACAGTCCAGGGATGGATGGATAGATAGAGAGATACCATTGAGAGATACAATACATTAGATAGATAGTTTGTAAAGGACTGTATTTCTGTAGACCAGGACTGGACAAATCCTGAGAGTCGGGTAGGTAACACAACTAGAATTTCTGGTCTGACTAATAAAGGAGGGTCCAAAATAAGGAAGTCCTCTCCTTCCCTTTGATACCCTTGTGCCCTCCTGCTACCCTTCAGGTCTGTCCGTAGACTGCTGCTTGCTGTTTTTGGTAACCTGTAACTGCCATGTTGTGTGAGGTTTTTTCTAATTGTCTTCCTGTGGAAACCTCAGGGATAGGGATGAGCGAACTTGTGTTTTAAGTTCGGCGTACAAGGTTCGGGTTATTGAAGAATTCTGTTATAACTTATTGTCCTTGGTAGCGGAATCCATAACGGAATTCTTAGATAACCTTGTACGCCGAACTTGAAACACAAGTTCACTCACCACTACTCAGGGAGTCTTCTTTTTCTGTCCTGTTGTATTAGGTTATTTCTACACGGCGACATGACCAAAAAATATGCGTGATCTGTGTTTCTGTCGAAACGAAATCATAGGTTTTGAATGCTACGTGCTGTGTTTCGCTGATGGCTTAAGAAGTAAGACACCAGATAGAACCTAAAAATGGTTGACGTGTCGTAAATGTCTCCTAGTCGCATTACATTGTAACACAGTCGTAGTCACTAGTTGCGATGTTGCGTTGCGACCATAGGACTAGCCTTATTGGTCCATCTGTTATTCCCGTACCAGGTGTTTAGTTATGCTGTTCCCTCATATATCCACCAAACCTGACGCTCTACGGGTCTTCAGATCTCCAGCTCTCTCTTCTGATTCTTTCCTTACAATAAACTTTGTCTCACTGGTGTATTTCCAAGGGTGATGTTCACAGAAGCCTCAGCTTTTCTGGATTTCCCATCCTTTTCAGCCATTAATAGTGACAGTACTTTAGCTACATGGTAGACTATTCTACTGCCATATCCCTTCCCATTACTTTACACTGCAGTTCTGATTTATATAAGCATGAGCCTGGCAAGAGCTCACCAGGAAGACAGTGCATGAAGAGCAGAAAGGAGAGAAGATTATTACAAGGTAGTTCTTCCCATTTACTGGTCCAAACCAGCCTGGGGGTGCATCTGGTGTTCTAGCGGGATGTGCCGACGGCACCACCTGCTGCCCATTATCTATGACCACATTACATGGCTGTTTTACTGAATGAACATTTCTGATCAGAGTCAAACGTGTGGGAGTCCATGAGCTGGAACTTGTGCATTATAACTTCCCTTAAAGGGGTTTTCCAGAGCTGCCATTCCTGGCCTATCCCACCCATCACGGGGGCTTGGGACCACTGTTCTTATGATTGGTGGGGGTCCCTTCACCACATCAAATCCCTTTGAGGTCACTGGAGAGGAACATTGAGTATTGAAAATGGGGTCTGGGAGGCCATCATTTTTATGATTCCTGGGGGTCTTGCTGCTACTTTGATGTCTGATTGACACGTCGCCAAAAGACTCTGTCCTCCTGGACTGTAGACCCTCTGTTCTGCATTTTAGCCGCTGTAGAAGATTAAAGGGTTTATCCAGCGGCTCTATCATTGTCATTTGTCACTTTTACTAATATTCCTTATCTTTTGGATCTGTCTCCCCTCTCAGTTTTGGAAATTTTTCACATCTCCTAAATCCTTTAGTTCCTTCTTTTTTCGTGGCGACATAACCTTCTGTGATGGAGTGCGTCCTCTCCTCCTGTTCATGTCGGAGCATCATCAAATCATTGACGGCTGGCTCTGAAATGCCGGTCATGAATGTCAGCCCGTCTCTTCTTCTCTGCAACAGCACACGTGCAGTGTAAACCCTGGAGGGAGAACAGAGTCCAGGGGTTTGGGGGCAGCTAGCGGAGCAGAGGTGAAAAGATCTGGGACTTCTAGTTTTACCGCTTTAACTGCAAGTCCCATCTTATAACCAGAAGTTGAAGAGCAGGTCTTGTGTGGAAATGGCTGGTAACCTTGTATATGTGTAAAACTTTTGGGTGATTTTCTCGAAATTTTGGCTCCCTGGATAACCTCTTCAAGATGCAGCTGCAAGTCCAAAGGAACATACAGAGGTGTATGCAATCGTGCGGACTTCAGCTGTCACTCCATAGTTAGGCCTTGTGCACATGGCCATAGCCTTTTTTTTTTTTTTTGCGGTCCACAAATTGCGGAACCGCAAAACACGGAGAGCGCCCGTGTGTGTTCCACGTTTTGTGGATCGGTACATCCTGTGTTCTATTTTATATTGCGGGTCCTTGGAACGGAAATACGAATGTTGACAGCACACAGTGTGTTGTCCACCTCTTTTGCGTCCTCATTGAAATGAATGGGTCCGATTGGATGCCAACCAAAACTACTGTCGTGTGCATGAGGCCTAAATCTGTAGTGCTGCAGAAAGTGTCTATGCTGCTCTAAGACTCTGTTCACACTAGCAGCGTTTTCTCCCATTTATAGTGGAGGCCAAACAGCAGGTATTAGCGAATCTTGACTGATCCCATTGACTTTAACCAAGTTTGCTCTGGATCTAGTATTTTACCAGTAAGAATAACTCTTCAATTTGCCTTATTATTGTGGTCAAAATGCCTGAAAGTCTGACAAAGGCCCCGACGGACTCCTTTAAAGGGGTATTCCAATCTGAGACATTTACCGCATATTATGAGGATATGCCATAGTTGTCTGATAGGTGTGAGCCCCTCCAGTGGGACCTGCTTCTGTCTCAAGAGCAAGGCCCTGGAATGAACAGAGAACACACCATGCATGCGCAGTGTCCTCTCCATTCACTACTCTGAGATTTCCAAAAATAGCTGTAGTATTTTCTCCAGTTCCATAGCAGTAAGCCACGAAAGCCTGGCCGCCCCTCCATGGACCGCTATGGGTGCTTGGCTATTTTCAGAAGTCCCATAGTGGTGAATGGAGGGTGGCCGTGCATGCGTGACTGGCTCTCTGTTCATTTCGGTGCCCCTTTGTGGAGATGGGGACGGTTCCTACCTCTGGGACCTGCTCCTGTCAGACATTTCTGGCATATCCTAGCGATATACCATAAATGTCCCAGATGTGACAACCCTTTTAATGCAAGTGTGAACAGAGTCTAACATAAATCATTCAGACTGTAGAGACTGTGGTTTGCCTGAATAGGAAGAGGGATGTAAGCTGCCTCCAGACACCCCTAGCAGCGACATATCTTCCCTGAGAACCAAAAGATCAGGCATGTTGAATTCCAGCAGCCCAATTCTTCTTTGATCAACATCTGCCTTTGCCACAGATAATTTGCCGGTCCTGCCGAAAATGGTGAGTTTCCCTGACGTGTGTGACCACCCTTAGGCACCTTCATGGTGTATGGGAAAGTCTCAGACTACCTCTGACCTCTGCACCCTATATCCATTGGGAGAGCGGTGTCTGAAGTTAAAGAATAATCTATTGTCATGGCTACTTATATAATTGCAGCGATCACCATTCTGGACACAATGCAGATAACATGTCAGTGGTGAATTTATCATATGCTGGTATTTTATGGTTCCCTGTGTAGGTCCTTTATGCTCGTCTCCCTTTCTGATCCAGTCCCTGCCATCTTCGACGTGGCTCCTCTCCCTCCCTGTATCTCCATATCACTGTCATCCAAGTCCTCTCTGACATTGTTACCCGTGACCCCTGTGTCATTGTTTCCATTTTATGACTGAACTGTCCTGGGTAACATTGTGACTTTTTCACCCCCAGAGAGGTCATGATTTCATACAATAAGTGAATGAAGCAGTGGGTCAGAGAGGAAGGGGTTAATCACTCTCCGGAATTTCCTGATTCGCTGCCCCCTGTGGTTCGGTTTTAATATGCTACCCTCTCATACAGAAATCCAGCAGCCTCCCTCTTGTCCCCGCTGTCAGTCATGGGGAAGGTCTTCTAAGATCCCTTACCGAAGGCACGGCCGGGCTGCCGGTAGGCTCATTAACACCGGAGCTCAGGCGTCACGGTGCAATGTATTATTTACAGGACGAAGCTCACTATTTACTAAGAAGTGCGCCAATTGTGCTCCGTGATGGTAGGCATCCCATCTACCCTTGGGAATTTGTCACCATTGTTAACCACCACGAACTGCTGTACTGGTCTGAAAGATGTGGACTCCAAATACGTAAGTGTTCTGTTTGACTCGCCCGCGTTCCCCCGCCGTTATCCCGAAGGATGGCAGTACCACTCCGGCTCTCTTCTTAACACAGCTTTGGCCCCCTCCACACACCACTCCGCTCAGCCATGCCGCTGTCAATCACAGAGGATGACCAGGGATTAGCACTTGTAGTTTACATAGTGAGGACTCCTAAGCCTGTGCATATCATTAAGAGGACTCTTAAAGGGGTTGTCCAAGTTATGAAAAAAAAATATATAGCACTGTAAATCTGATGGGTAGCAATATATAACTAAGTTCAGCAAGTTTTAGGCAAAAAAAATCTATATTTCCTCATTTCTCTGGTTCTCTTCTGGCCTTTGTTTACATGCAGTAATAACAATCTCTGCCCCTCCCCCCTTCTCTGCAAAGGCAGTGAATACAAGTGCTGAGTGACATGTCTGCCTGCTGGAATACTCAGCAGCATGTTGTATGTGTAGGACTACAAGTCCCAGCTGTACAATGACACTGCTGATACACACAGGAAATTCTCCCTACCTGTTCTTGTACAATACAATTCCTCTATAGCTCCTTGCCCAGCATTTGTCTCCTCTCACTGCTGCAGCTACTATTTGTTGTAAAGCCTTGAGCCCTCAGTGTGTTCTGGCTGAAGGGGTTAATGTTTTATCTGAAGGAATCCAGGGAGAGAGCAGATAGCAGGAGCCCGGCAAAGAAAGGGGGCGTGGCCAGTGACTTCTCGTGTACAGACTGTTATCTGAACTCTGAGGCTTGTACACGAAACATCACAGACCAAGGAGATAAGCTGACATCACAGGTCATGTGACCCTCAGTCAACTCTGAGAAACCAGCAGCTTTAGAAACACAAAGTGTATGGGAAAGTTGTTATAGCTGACAAGTTAGAAACATATAAAGAACAAAAAAATAACTCGGACAACCCCTTTAAGGACTTCAGCACGTACACAGTGCAGATACTGTAGGCACACACTGTCTGCACTTTGTAAATCAGGGTCTTGACGCCTAGATATTGGTTATATTGCTTTGGGATAGTTAAAGAGGACCTTTCACGGATTTTAATAACTGAAGATAAATACCTTGTGTCCTGGGGTACCCCCCGCTGATGCTGCCACCCTGCCTAGTTTTCTAAAATAGCGCTCCTGCGCTCCGCTGTGCCCCCCTGTAGTTTTCGCGCTCAGGGAGAAAGCTGTGACGCTCTCCGCTGTGATTGGATCGCGGCACAGCCAGGGAGAAGGAGACGCCCATTGAGAAATGCCGGCGTCTCCTCCTCCCTGTACCGATGCTCAGTATTTACATACTGAGCGCGAAAACTACAGGGGGGCACAGCGGAGCGCAGGAGCGCTATTTTAGAAAACTAGGCAGGGTGGCAGCATCAGCGGGGGGTACCCCAGGACACAAGGTATTTATCTCCAGTTATTAAAATCCGTGAAAGGTCCTCTTTAAAGTTGATAACAGATTCTCTTTAAAGAAGACCTGTCACCTCTCCAGACGTACCTTTTTTTAGTAACTAGCTGCGTTCCCCATGTAATAACATTCCTTTATTATTCCTGCTAGAAGTTATGAATGCATTGCTAGCAGTTTGCAATGAAGGTCCAGATGGATGATACCACTTTGGGGGTGTGTCCCTGCACAGTCTTACATTACAGACTGTATTGCTAACAAATGCACCATTTCGGGTTCAGATACTCTTTAAAGAGAGACGGCACACACCACTTTAAGAATATTAAACTATATAAGTAAATTTATTAAAGGAAGATGGATAATCATGCAAATGTATGGTAGGTAAATACACAGAATAGAAAACTTACAACAAATAAGGATTAGATACAACTATAATTACATACTTACAACCACGCTTCATCTAGAGTCCTGACTACATCCAGAATGAAGGTAGTAACATCATCTGACAGCGACACATCAGCTGAGGAGCCCGTTTCAGCTAAAGCAGTCAGAGACCCGATTGGGAACAACAATTTCATCCGCAGGGGACCTCTTCCCTCATAGATGAACTCCGACTTTTCTACCGAAAAGCTCCAGCTTTTATACTGTTTTAACCAAAGAGCTTAACCCCCTAATGGAATATAGCCAGCTTAGCCTACTTTCACACTTGCGTTGTTAATTCCGGTATTGAGATCCGTGCAGAGGATATCAATACTGGAATTAAACGGATCCGATTTGATTTTGCACATCAAGATGCATCTGTTCCGTTAGGATGCGGTTGTGTGAAATAAAAACAGGAAAAAAAAACGGATACTTCACTAAATACATTGAAAGTCAATGGGTGACAGATCCGTTTTTTTAGGCTCCTAAAAAAACGGATCTATCACCATTGACTTACATTGTTTTCAGTGCCGGATCCATTTTTTTTCCTGTTTTTTTGACCACAGTATGCAGCAGTTTTGTGCCCGGTCACAAAACTGAAATCTGCTGGAACTGAAGACATCCTGATGCATCCTGAACGGATCTCTTTCCAGTCAGAATGCATGAGGACTAAATGGAAATGTTTGTTTCCGGTATTGACATCCTCTGCCGGATCTCAATACCGGGAAAACAACAACGCAAGTGTGAAAGTAGCCTTATGCAATCCATAATGGTCGCTGCGCATATCTTGTTTTTCTGTTATTATTTGGGACCTTGGAATGGCCAATTCTCAGATCCGCAATAAATCAGAATCCCGAGACCATCTATCCAGACAATGTGAACTCTATTGTACACATTTCCAAGAAAGTCCCTGTTCAGTTACACATCATCAAACACATAGGACAATACTTTGTACACGTCGTCTTTGTCCAGTCTATCAGATAAAAAGGACAAAGCCTTCCACAAATATTCCGCACCGGATTCATTGTTCCAGTTCATCAGAAAGGAATAGACAAGATCTCCAATAAACAGTTAAGACAAATATACATAGGTCAGGATAGTTTTATCACACCGAATGGATTCCAAATGATCAGAGGCCTATTCATATTCGCACTTCACAGACTGTGCAGGGACACAACCCCAACGGGTAACACCCATCTGGACCTTCATTGCAAACTGCTAGTAATGTATTCAGAACTTCCAGCAGGAGTAATAAAGGAATGTCAAGTCATAGAGTCATACTGTAAGAATAGATGCTCCAGAATAGTTAATACATGGGGAATGCAAGTAGTTACTAAACAGACAAGTCTTCTTTAGGATACAGCTACATGGCAATTTTAGGGGCACCATGTGTCGCCCTGTAGCAGGGCAGCCATAGGAAGGAATGGGGTTGTAGTTGCTGCGACTCGCGATTCACAAAACATTCAGCAGCGTTGTATTTTTTGTGATTTTTTTTTTTATTATTATTTTTTTTCATGGCGCAATTGCAGCTAACATGTAAGGCTACTTTCACACTAGCGTTTTATAATTCCGGTTTTGAGTTCCATCATAGGGGCTCAATACCGGAATAAAATGATTCAGTTTTGTCCCCATTCATTGTCAATGGGGGCAAAACTGAATTGAAGACAACGGAATGCTCCTGAAAGCATGCTGCGGTTCGCTCTCCAGTCCAGGCATCCGCACCAAGACGGATCCGTCATGACCCCCAATTAAAGTCAATGGGGACTGATCCGTTTGGTGTGACACAATGGTGAACGGATCCGTCCTCCATTGACTTTCAATGGAGTTCATGACAGATCCGTCACCTGCACACATACATACACACATACAGACATACACATAAACATACACAGACATATACACACACATATACATAGACAAATACACATACAAATACATACTTACATGCTCCTGGCAGGGCACTAAAGCGCAGGAGGAGCAGGGCGGCGCACACATAGGCCGATTCCACCCGGCACCCAGTAGAGGGCGCTGTGGGGAATCGTCCTATGTGCGTGCCGTCCTGCTCCTGCACTGTGCTGTGGAGACCTGCCGGGAGGCCAGTGACACTTGTTGTGACATATCTTGGCCTGTGGGAAACGGGGAGAAGGCCGTGGCACCACTGCCTTCTCAAACAGCAGATCGGCGGGGGTCCCGGGTGTCGGAACCCGCCAATCAGATGCTGATGACCTGTCCAGAGGATAGATCATCAGTAAAAAAAAAAAAAGAAAAAGCTGCAAAACCCCTTTAAGAGAAAAAAAATGGAGTATCACTTGAGAACAAAGGATTGGGCATGTTGAAATCCATCATGCTCACATCTTTCGTTGGTGATAAAAGTTAGACTGGTGAAAGATCTGGAATCCCCAACAGCCTATACTCGACCAGGATAACATGAATGGCGCAGAAGCCATGCGTGTTAGGGGACAACTTTATTATAGTCTACAGGAGGTATGAAGATGAGAATTTGAACATCCCAAGGGCCTGCATGGAGAAAGGCATGTAAGGCTTCTTTCACATTAGCGCTAGGCTTGTCCGGCTCTGGCAGGCTGTTCACCTGCCGGACAAACCTAACGCTAGTGTGAAAGAAGCGTAAATGTGCAGCCTTTGTGGGATCAGCTTCTGGATGATTCTGGGCAGGTGCTACATGCTCCACATTCCAGGGGTTCTTTAAAACCTTGGGTTTTCCGGTTTTATGGCAAATTTAGTCAACGTTAAAGAGGCACTTAATCAGAAATGTGTATTTTTTCCCCTCAATATTCATTTTTTTTTTTTTTAGAATTTTTGTGGCTTTTTCTCTTTTACATTTCAGCAGTACTACAGCACTGAAAATTAGGCACGGACGGCCTGCGATCGTGTGAATGAAACCTAAAGCCTGTGATGTGGTACGAGGGGGATTTCAGACTACCTCTGGTTCCCCATAGGCAGTCTAGCTGAGGAGCTCTCGTTACAGGAAATCAATTCTAGGGGAGCGCTGGCCAGTAGTTCTGTATAGGGGTTGTGCAGGATTAAAGGGTTTCTGTCACCAGTTTTTTCGGTATGAATCAGGCTGACATTAGAGATGTGCTAATGTCACCTGATTCCAAATATATATCTGTTTTATTTACTGGTGCCCCCATTTTTATATAAAATGAACTTTTATTTTATGCTAATAAGGCCTCTAGGTGCAAGGGGCGTTACCTCTGCTCCTAGAGACTCTGTTGATTGACAGGACCAGGCAGAGAAGAAACACTCCATTCACCATAGCTTGCAAGGACCTTCAATGATGTCATGACCATGTGATCAGTCACATGGTTAGGATCACACAAACAGCCTGTCTCCTCCTAAACCATGTGACTGATCACATGGTCATGACCTCATTGAAGGTCCTTGCAAGCTATGGTGAATGGAGTGTTTCTTCTCTGCCTGGTCCTGTCAATCAACAGAGCCTCTAGGAGCAGGGGTAACGCCCCTTGCACCTAGAGGCCTTATTAGCATAAAATAAAAGTTCATTTTATATAAAAATGGGGGCACCAGTAAATAAAACAGATATATATTTGGAATCAGGTGACATTAGTACATCTCTAATGTCAGCCTGATTCATACCGAAAAAAACTGGTGACAGAAACCCTTTAACAAAGAATGGCCGCTTTCATCCGAAAACATGCCGCCTGTCCACAGGTCGTGTGTGATATTGTATCTGTTCCGGCATGAATGGGTATTCCTGGGACTCTATGTCTGGCATTCACCTGTGTGACACCGTGCTCTATCTCTCGCCTCCATCTTCATATCTAGCAGTAATCTCAGGTCATTTATGGTTTAACTTCAAAGACAGATGAGTCATAGAAATATATTCTGTAAGTGGAGTCCAGGGTGACATGTGCGGAGTGTGATTCCTCCTCTCTCCCTTATTGCGGTGTGGTTGGAGTATGTTGTGTGCACACTGTTCCTGGTTAGTTGTAGTTACAGTGTAATGATTATATGCGGAGTGATCGCTCACCTGCCGTATCTCTGTGTGCGCTACGCTCTAAATGCGGCTTAAAGGGAACCTGTCATCAAAAAGTGCAATTCAGTCTGCAGGCAGCAGGATATAGAGCAGGAGGAGCGGAGCAGATTGATGTATAGTTTTGTGGGGAAAGTATTTATTGCTTTACAGACATTAGCATCAAGCTGTCCCAATGGGGCTCACAGTGTGTGGGAGGAAACCGGAGTACCCGGAAGAAACCCTCGTAAACACTGGGAGAACATACAAACGTCATGCAGAGGTTATCCTTGGTCGGATTTGAACCTAGGAACACAAGACAGAAATGGAGTTTGATGTGACAAAAAGAGTGACAATGGAACAAAAGACATACAGAAATATAATGCACAACAGTTTCTGAAAATAAAAGGAAATAAACCAGAAACCTAACACTCACATTGACGGCATAGGCTTCAGTGCCGGGCAAGCAGAACACCAGGACAGATCTTCACTACTTCGGTGAGCCCCAATGACACCCAGCCCTGGTTTTACATACCTTATGGATGTTCTCTTTCTACATCCCCATCCTCTGATGTCACTGTGGAGGATCTGAGTATAGCTAGATTCTTGAGTTTTATGACGCCAGCCCTGTGTTATATTGGCTTGCTGAGGTATGACTTACTAGAAGACAACTTCAAAGGCCCTAGATGCCCAGACACAGATCTGTACACACAAACACATACAGAGGGGGAAGAGCTGGACCCAAATTAATATCAATATTTGCAACACCAATATTTATCAAAACTGCCTTATTTATGCACATAGCAGCGGATCCGCAAAACACTGACACCAGCCGTGTGCATCCTGCCTTTTGCGGAACGGAACGGTCGGCCTCTAATAGATCAGTCCTATCCTTGTCCGTACAACAGGCAAGAATGGGTCATGTACTATTTTTTTGCGGAGCCGTGGAACGAACATACGAATGCGGGCAACACAAGGAATATAACGGATGCGGAAGCAATATGTATAATAACCGTACTTTAGTAAGTGCCTTGTATAAGCTATATGCTGAAGTGAGACAACCCCTTTAAGGGGAGATTCTTCTTGTCTTCATTTTTGAATCCACACCTGGTTTTAGCTTCAAAACTGCATCTGAAGACCTGATCTTGTACAGGCAGCTTTATTCTATGTTGTTCTAGCAGCTTTTTTCCCTCATTTCAGCATGAAAACAGCATGGCATCCGCGCTGAAACCACCATTCATGCGTCTACTCAATATTTACTTGTGGCTTTTCATACCACATCAAGAATGCTCATGTCCAGACATGTCCGTTCTTGGTGCGGTTTCCGCAAAATGCTAGCAGGTGTCTGCTTGCAGATTAACCCCAATAATTGAGGCTAAAACCATTTCAGATCCACCACATTCAAATGGAAGAACTGTAGCAGAAACAAGAGGGCTCCTGTCGTGGAGTCCGTGGCAGTTATTGACATAGCCTTAGGGTTAGCTAAATACGTGATATGATTTTAGATGGTTTTATGTTTTTATAGACTGATCAGCGGTTTCATCCAGTGGTGCACACAGTACTTCCGATTGCACTGAACCTTACAGTACAGCTATAAACCACTGCTGTGTGGGCCCATAGGGTCCTGTGGGTGTCGTATTTGTAATCCTGGTATTCTCAGTGCATTTTTCATGAGTTAATAATTGCATTAACATAAAAAATAATAGTCGTCACTCCGAGTCTTTCTATTGCTGCGTAATGCTGCATAGTCCGCTCCTCGCTGCCATTACGGATATATTAGCTGATGCATACATAATACATGAAAGTGCACAGAAAACACATTACACTACATAAACACATCTAGCTGTTAACAAGCGTACCTTATTTTCTAGTAAATATCATTAAACGTGCCTGAAGCAGAACGAATGCACTGATGTCGGTGTTGGCGGCAAATGTATTTCTTGACATTTTCATCCCTTCTTTTTAGCTTCAGCAATTTGATGTTCTGGTACTATGTATCAGTGTATATGCTACCAGTACCCAGGGGCAGACTGGCCATAGACCTTCCAGGGAAGTTTTCCACTGGGCCGATGGTCATGGCCACCAGCTGAATACATGATGATCTTCTGCTCTCAGTAGTAATTAATGCAAGGAGCATCAGGTACGTATGCACTTGGCTCGCAGTCACAGGAGCCCTCCTGAATTCAGCTGTTTCGCCATACTTGGGGTGGTGATACAGATGAATACTGCAGCGGGAGTGGTAGAATTATGTGCTGTATTGTTGTATTTGGTTCTGCTGGGGCGGTATTTTGTGCAGCACTGCAGTATTGCTGGTCCCATCTACTTGTGTTGCCCTGCCTTCTGTCAATTTGGACCTGCCTACAGCATATGGCCTAATTTATGTGTTTTCCAGGGCAATTTAAAGGGGTTCTCCACTAATTAAGAAAATTAAGATACTTAAATATTACTTTATTATAGTTAGAAATATATTACAAAAGACCTTTCATTAGATATAACTGCTCATTTTTGTCTAGGGAGAAATCATTAGGAGAAATAAAATGGCTGCCGTCCTATTAGTTCACACTAAACCTGTCCTAATCACACAGCAGGACAAGTTACTTCACAACACTGAGGTAAAGACCTGTCTTATCTTCCTCTTTTACTTGTCAGGGATTATGATCCTGAATACAGTTTAATATGATATTTAGCTGAATCTCTGTAGGAATGGAGTTCTTGCGGAGTCATGAAGTACAGAGAGGATGGACAGGACAGACTTGTAGTAATGGAGACTGCATACAAGTGCTACTGCTCCTAGCCACATCCCCACCTCCTCTCTGTACTTCATGTCTCCTCAGATTCAGCTGAAGATCATATTAAACTGTATTCAGGATCATAATCCCTGACAAACAGATGGGAGGCAACTATTCTGCATTCAGTGTTGTGAAGTAACTTGTCCTCCTGTGTGATTAGGACAGGTTCTGTGTGTACTAATAGGACAACAGCCATTTTATTTCTCCTAATGATTGCTCCCCTGAAAAAGCGAGCCATTATAACTAATGAAAGGTATTTGGGAATATATTCATAATAAAATAATATTTAAGTATTTTCTCCTGACCCAAATTGACAGTATCATAGTCTATTATACGTTCCTATGCAGAAGGACGTGTGAAGGTCCCTATGGAGTTCTGTATTACAGACAAATAGGCACACTGTGCGATGCCTCAATATGCTACCCGTGAAGCAGTGCTCTGCGGCAGTGCTTCTTCAGCTGTGAGGTAGACTACACTGGTGAGGTACCGCTCAGACACATTTTTGACAGAAGTGTTTATATGATGCAGAAGCCTTTCTCTGGCTTCCCCAGTCTCTGGTTTAGCCATAGTTGCCAACAATTCCCAATTTTCAGGGACTGTCCCTGATTAGTAAGTATGGGTTTAGTGACATAACTGGCTCCTTTTGCGCTTAGTTTAATTTTAATATAAATTGAGGTAATTTTAAAGGGAACGTGTCAGCAGGTTTGACTATGCTAAACCGCTGACAGTACTTGGTAGGGTCTGGGGATAGTAGAACAATTAGACATTTTATGGAGCTTTTCTCATCAGGAGTAGTGAGAACATGAAGCTTTATTCTGCCGGGTTCTGTTACTGCCTGAGAGGCAGAGCTTCACTGTCAAGTGCTCTCTGCAATGAGCTGCTTCACAACTCCTCCCTTCTACATTTGAGTGAAAGCTGTAGCATCCAACCAGGAGACCCCCACAGCTGTCACCCATAGGTGAGGGACTTAATGCAGAGAGCTCTTCACAGTGAAGCTCCGCCTCCTGGGAGTTTGCAGGAACTAAATCTGCCAGAATAAAAGTTGGTGCTCACAGTGCTCCTGATAATAAAGCTCCACAAAAGGCATGAATGTCCTGCTCTCCCTATGCCCTACCTAGTACTGTCAGCTGTTTAACATGGTCAACCCTCCCTTCATATATTTTGGCATGGACCAACATCAGTAATGAGATTTAGACATCACCGTGTTCTGGCTGCTGAGCCTCCTGTAAGAAGAAATTGAGAAACCCTGCTGTGTAGGGAATACTGCCTCCATAATACGGCACGTAGTGGAGCAGGGCTCATGCACTCGGCCTTTTCGTGGCCCCGCAAAAAAAAATAAAAAAAAAATTAGAACTTGTCCTATTCTTGTCCGCTTTTACAGAAATTAAAAAATAAATGGTGGGATACACTCGGCTGGGATCCACAATTTGCTGACTGCAAAATACTTACGGCCGGGTGCGTGAGGCCGTATGCTGAATTTTTCACATAATCCTTGAGACAAAAATGATGCCCCTCCCTATCAAACTTGTATAGTGTGGGCCCATAGCTGCCCATGTGCGCCGTATTTCGGCTCCTTACCAGAAGTTCTATGGAGCTGCAATACTTTGGAGGACGTGAGGCCTAACTCTGGATGATCATGGACTTATCGCTGCATATTTCCTCCTACACTTTCAATACATTCTTAAAGGGGTTCTCCAGGAATTAAGAAAATGTAAATATTTAAATGTTATTATATAATAAATATATTCCCAAATACCTTTCATTAGTTATAATGGCTTGTTTTGTCTAGGGAGCGATCAATAGCAGAAATAAAATGGCCGCTGTCCTATTAGTACAAACAAAACCTGTCCTAATGACACAGGAGTTACTTCACAGCACTGAGCTAAAGAGCTGCTTCATCCTCCTCTCTGCTCTGCTCGTCAGTGATTATGGTCCTGAATGCAGTTGAATATCTGTGGGAATGGAGATGATAAGGAGACGTGAGAGGAGGGTGAGGTGTGACTAATGAGCAGCAGTACTTGTATGCAGTCTCCATTACCACAGCCTCACATTACCACAGTCTGTCCTGTCCGTCCTCTCTGTACTTTGTCTGCTCATTAACTAAATTCCCCAGAGATTCAGATAAAGTTCTTATAATCTGTATTCAGGATCATAATCCCTGACAAGTAGAGAGGAGGATGAGGCAGCTCTTTAGCTCAGTGTTGTAAAGTAACTTGTCCTCGTGTGATTAGGACAGGTTATGTGTGAACTAATAGGACGGCGACCATTTTATTTCTCCTGATGTTTGCTCTCCAGACGAAACGAGCCATTATAACTAATGAAATGTATTTGGGAAATATATTTATAATAAAGTAATATTTAAGTAAACAAAAAAATCCAGAACACAGAAGGGGTGGCACTATTCTCTTGTCCCTTATCCAACACACACTGGATTCCCAAAACTCCTTCTCTCACTCGTGGCGGTGCTACCGCCTCTAAGTCTTTCAAAAATGCAATAAAGGAGAAAAGCAACTAGGATCCACGATCAGGGAAGCGCTAAGGTGCGAAACGGCCGTCGCCACGAGTCTTGCCTGCGCTGTGTGTTTGTCCGCCCCATGCCTGTACTGGTGAATTTTTGTGACACCTGGAAAAAAGAATATTCATTTGTTAGTGAGTGCCGCCTAGTTGCTTTTCTCCTTTATTGCAAGTAATATTTAAGTATTTTCATTTTCTTAATTCCCGGAGAAACCCTTTAAGGTTAGTTATCCATAATTGTTAAATCAGTCATAATCTGTAGATAGTGAAATTTGATTGGCAGCATTTCTGGAAACATAGCCATGTGAGGATACCATTTGTACAACACTGCAGAATAGGTTTCCTCCATATATGAGTAATAGTTGAGATGATAGATTGGTTCATATAAATGACCTGGTTCTTTAGATCACCCTAGAATGTAGCACTTGTGACGGCACACAGCGATGCATAGTGCCACCGCATGGCTCGTGTGGTTTGTTCTGGCGTGGGGGTTGGGGGCAGTACACCTTTCAATGGTCCTTGTTCTCCTCTCTGAATCCCCTGGCACAATGCCAGCACAGCTCCCATGACACCGACATCTCAGCAGAATATCAATAAGTCTTAGAATTCAATCTGAGAATCTCAGGAATTTCCTCGCTGTGGGGTTGGGCGGCGCTTCCTTTCTGTGTATGAATTCAGGCTTTTTACTTGGATCTGACCCTCCTCAGAATTGACAAGACCCAGCCTTAACCACGTTGATACCATGGAAGAAAACACCTATTTGTGCCTCGTTTCAATTTTTTTGGTCTTCCACCATTGACTCTCTGTAAAGACAAAAAGTAAAGAATATGTGAAGCCATGTTTCTCCTGTAGGACATGGAAGTGCCTTTGGCCTTCATCAGTTCACACCATCAGCCGTCCTTGAGTGTAGGAGTTTGACTGTGTCCCCCATGTAAATGTTTTTCCCCTGGGATATCAAATTCTCTCTACATCAACGTTAACGGGGTGTTCCCGGATTTTTACTATTGATGGCATCCCAGCCAATATCTTATTGGCTGGGATGACACCCCACAACTCCGCTGATCAGCTGTTCTGCAGTGGCACCAGAACTACACCTCTGCCCACTGTATAGCAGACTGAGTTGGTTACTGCAGCATTGCTCCCATTGACGTGAATGTGACCGACGCTGCAGTAACCAGCTCCTTCCGCTACAGAATGGGTGGCGCTGTCTAGTTCTGGCGCCAGAGCTACTGCAGAACTGCTGATTGGCGGAGGTGTGGGATGTGATCCCGACCAGTAAGATATTGATGACCTATCTTCATTAAAATCCCATAACACGCTCTTAGGATACCTGCACATAAAACAGAAAATCTGCTAGAAAAGCCGCATTAAAAACTGCGCAAAGAACGCACCTAAACCGTGATAAATAGTGCCGATTTATGTGTGGTTTTTGCTAGTTTCTTGCAGATTTTCTGCATCCAAATCTGCACCGTGTGCAGGTCAACATGCAGAAGAACCTCACGAATTTCCATGTGGATTTCTGTGCTTTTCTGCACCCAATTTGAACCAAATCCCACAATTTCTAATAGTGTTTTTTTGGTGCGGATTAGATGCAATTTTACCACAGATCTCACCCTTCATTAGAAAAGGCTGAAATCTACAGCTAAAACCGCAAATATAATTTACGTGCTGTGGATTTCTAAATCCGCACTTTAGGTCAATTTCCATATACACTTTGCTGGTACTGTAATACGCTCTCTGTTTTTCTACATGGGAATCTGCAGGTACAGATTTTGCAGGTGCAAGTACCCTGAATGTCTGTTCACATGTACTAGAACTTCTGCAGATTATCCATCCAGATTTTCAGACAGAAAATGCACGTGTGTATACCGTAGCTGTAAAGTAGATGAAATTTGAGCAAATGTCCTCCACATGCTGTGGAAATTTTCCACGTAGATAGTTAAATTAACCTTTTAATGCTGAATGGTCACAGATTTGGTTTCCGATTTTTCTATGTAAATTAAAAAAAAAAAAAAAAAGTTCAGAATAAAAAAAATCCCATTTACTTGTATGGAGATGGAAATTTCTGCCAGAGATCTGCTGCGTGTGATCACCGCCGTATCGCTCCTAGGCTACTGATTATCATTTTTGGTAGGTGTCGTGTCACTGCAGCTCGCGGCAGATTTCTGGGTTCTGTATTCCTGACCGCATTGGTCGTCGCCCGTCTTTCCAGAAACAGATCTTTTAACAACTTGTCAGAGGAAGACGCTTTGTTTTCTGGTGTGTGTTTCACTTTAGGGATACCGCTCTTCAAGGAGCCTATGGTTGCAGGTAGAAGCTTTCCGGCATTTGCAGCGTGTTTTTTGCGCACTGCACTTTTGACTTTCAGTAAACCTTTTGTTCTATTGCTGGAGGGACTTTACATAATTTAACTAGAGGGACAGTAGAGTTAATGCGCTGCTTTTAGCTTCAGGGAACAGCAATGCTGTTAGTTTTCTGTGCGTTCAGCAGTCATTTTTATTCCACATCACATGTCCAAGCCTCCTCCTCCTCTCTGCTGTGTTTCTAATGGGATGTCAGCAGCACGTACAAGAAATTCTATGTGCACCTAGTGGCGATGGGACTGCAGACGTATTCAGCCGCCCCCGCCTTCAGACTGTTGGTATCAGCAGTCATGTATGGGGTGTGTCAGAATCCTCCCTTCCCGTGAATACAGTGACTGTGTATGTTTTACTAGAAGACACATGTACGTATACAGCTAGAGGCGCCGTATTGATAAGGAATGGTTCCTGCTTGCACGTAACATGGATAAACCAAATAGGGCATTGTTCACATTGGCCCTCTTGTTATACATTTTTCATTAGCAGACCAATGAAAATAACAGAATTCTCTGCTCCGGTACATAACAGTGGCAAATGGCACCATATGGACCCTATTGACCCTTACGGGATCTGTCTAGTTTCCGTCCGGGAGGCACAAAAAGTTCCTGCACGCTAGACTATTTTGTCTAGTGTTTTTGAGGGAATCTCCAGCAGAGGGCCGTGAGGGTACCTGAACACGGGGTCAGGTTTAGGCCTCGTCCACGTTTCCGTGTCACGTCTTCCGTGAAGACGTCTGGATCCGTGTCTGTTTTTTACCCTCCCGGTGTGATCTGTAATCCACTGATGTTGCTCAGTAGAAAATGAATTTCTGAAGCATCTCCTATCACTTCAGTGAAAAACAGACCACCGCAGATACAATATGGATGCCATCCATGTTGTGCCTGTGATTTTCACAAACCCATAGACTTCAAATGGTGTGTTTGGTCCACATCACAGACCAAAGTACTGCATGTCTCCGTGACAGTCAGTCAGTAAAAAAGAAACTGATGTGTGAACAGACACATTTATATCAATGGTTACTGATGCTGCCCGTAAAAAGTGTGGACAGCATGCGTCAGTTAAATAACGTAAATGTAGACAAGGCCTTACAAACAGAAAACCCACAATGCGCCAAAAAGCGCGTCTGTTTCCTGTGTTTTTTTGTGCAGATTTGATGCGGTTTTACTGCAGATCTCTTTTGCTGCATTGCAAAGGATGACATTGAATTGAATTTGCACAAGTGTACATTAGATTTGTCTAATCTCATGCACATACACTTTGCTGGTACTGTATTATACTGCGTCCACTAGGGTTGCCTCGGGTATCGATAATTAGATACTGAATCGATACTTTTATACCAGTATTCGGTACCGGAATTTCCTATTTTGCGATACTAAAATAAAAAATTCTCTTACCTGTCCTGCGCCGCAGCTCCGCTCCGGGTCCGGTGCTCCTCTTCTTCTCTGGGTCCGCGCTGCACTGTCCTGACCGCGTACAGCGCCAGGACGTAGTGCGCGCACTCTGACCTGACGCTGCACGCAGTCAGGTGACAGTGCAGAGCCAGGAAGAGAAGAGGAGGAGCGCCGGAGCGGAGCCGCGGCGCAGGACAGGTAAGAGATTTTTTTATTTTATTTTGATGGGGCACAGTGGGCTGATGTTAGATCTGATGGGGGCACGGTGGGCTGATGTGAGGTCTGATGGGGGCACGGTGGGCTGATGTGAGGTCTGATGGGGGCACGGTGGGCTGATGTGAGGTCTGATGGGGGCACGGCGGACTGATCTGAGGTCTGATGGGGGCACGGTGGGCTGATGTGAGGTCTGATGGGGGCACGGTGGGCTGATGTGAGGTCTGATGGGGGCACGGTGGGCTGATGTGAGGTCTGATGGGGGCACAGCGGGCTGATCTGAGGTTGATGGGGGCACAGTGGGCTGATGTTAGGTCTGATGGGGGCACAGTGGGCTGATGTGAGGTCTGATGGGGGCACGGTGGGCTGATGTGAGGTCTGATGGGGGCACGGCGGGCTGATCTGAGGTTGATGGGGGCACAGTGGGCTGATGTTAGGTCTGATGGGGGCACGGTGGGCTGATGTTAGGTCTGATGGGGGCATGGTGGGCTGATCTGAGGTCTGATGGGGGCACGGTGGGCTGATCTGTGGTCTGATGGGGCACACAGATTTTTTGTGTTTTATTTTTTCGGCGTGGTATCGAGTATCGAATACTTTTTCTTGGTATCGAAATCAAATCAAAATTTTGGTATCGTGACAACTCTAGCGTCCACCCCAACCCCGTAACCACATCCCCCCCCCCCCCCCGCAACGTAATCCGCAGTGTGTGGAGGTAGCCTAATGGAGCCTCTGGCACACATGTGAACACAGTCTTATGGCTCATTCACACAGACATTTGTTCTGCTGTATTTTGCTGACAAAAAAAAAAGCCATGGAAACTGTCTTTTTTTTTTTCATACCGCATGTGGATTTCAAAGAGTTTTTTTTTCTTTCCGGTCAGCGGTTTAAAACAAAAATTGTTTTAACTACTTTTTTTTCCTGCCATTCTTTCCTCTATATAGATAAGACTATCCTAGACTATCAGGTAACAGCCAGGTTTATTTACTGCAGAAAAAGGCACTCCAGGTACAGATAAGTCCACAAAAAAAAACATTAAAGGAAACCTAGAGTGTTACAGAAAAACCTACAGTGTTCTGACCTTGTGGAGAAAAGATAGTTTTGTCAGTACCTACCTCTCCGTCAGGCCGCAAACGCCTCTGTCTCTGCTGCTCTCAGACGTGCTGCGGGCTCTTTCACTCATATCCTGGCCAGATATGTTCCTGAGTCTACCTGTTAAACTGCATATACTCCAGTGCCGCGGCCTCCTCAAGCAGCCAATCGGTGGGGGTGGCGGGATTCAGACCCACGTCGATCTGATGTTGATGACCTGTCCTGAGGATAGGTCATCGATATCATAATCTCGGACAAACCCTTTAAGTTTATCGATAGCCTCTTGTTAAAGGTGTTATCCAACATCATACAACAGCCCCCCCATGTGCCGGGCCCCTCAGGGAGAATATTCTTACCTGAGTCCAGGGGCGTAGCTATAGGGGGTGCAGAGGTAGCAGTCGCTACCGGGCCCAGGAGCCTGAGGGGGCCCGAAGACCCTTTTACTGCATAAGAAGACACACAAAGCACTGAGGAAAGGGGGGTCCAAGATGAACTCTTGCACCAGGGCCCATGAGCCGTTAGCTACGCTCCTGCCTGGGTCCCTGCTCCATGTGTCACTCCTGGTCCCCGCTGCTTCTCCCTGTACACAGATGTAAACATCTGGTGTGTGTTTGTGTGTGTGTGTGTGGGGGGGGGTAGCAGCCAATGGCAGGTGGGAACGGGGACTTAAAGTGGTTATCCAACATCATACAACAGCCCCCCACTATGTGCCGGGCCCCTCAGAGGAAATATAGTTACCCCGCTCCCTGCAGTGCTCGCTCTTGTCCCCGTCCGCCATTGGTTGCCCATCCCCCCCCAGACACCAGATGTTTTCATCTGTGTACAGGGAGAAGCAGCAGTGGCGGTGCGGGGACCAGGAGTGGCGCAGGGAGTGGGGTAAGTATATTACCTGTGAGGGGCCCGGCACATGGGGAGGGCTGTTGTATGATGTTGGATAACCCCTTTAAAGGGGTATTCCCATCTCACAAATGTAGTTTGTATAGTTAGATATAGCCATACCAGTATTATTACTAATAGAATGTATTTATATAAAATGTACCATTTAGAAGATTTGCCTATTTGTATATCCATTGTCCACACACATCAGTTAGGCTGTTGCCCCTAGTTACGACCACCGCAGCCATGTAGTAGTGGTGGTCGGCTTGCTGTTGTTCAAACTCGCTCTGAGGTAACTGCTGTATTGTGAACGCACATTGCATGAGCATGCGGAGACACATCTTATGGTACTTTCACATCTGTGTTTTGGACGCTACCAGTCCAAAACGCAATGGTCAGGATCCATCCAAAACGCAGACTTTATAAACGGATCCTGCAGACCTAGAACAACGGACGTGTGAATGGACCCAAACTCTGTAATTGGGTTATGCTTTTGCTTTATGATATGATGGTTATGCTTCTTTTGACAGTGTTGTGCATCTAGAAAAAAGGGGAAAAAAGGAAAAATACATTATAGATTTAATATAAAAACTAATAACGGGTCCTTTTGAGCGACCCCTCATTTCCCATTCTTCCGGCGTGTATGTGTTGGGTGAAACATGTGTTATCTGCACAGCGGGAGCTGCGCGTTCGGGTCGTTCATCTGGTCTGCATTGCAGCTGCTGCTGTCACTGATGGTTGTGCAATAAATCATCCTCCGCCACGCCTGACTGTATGTGATGGCAATCACACATGAACGTCACAAGCTGTGCATCTAGGTAATGTTCATGACGCATGGCCTCCGAAGGAAACGTAGCCGTCGCACTCCCGGTACGGTTTTTTGATTAGTCCATCAACCGAATTAATAATTGATGATGTTTAACAATTCAGTGGTTCTTCATATGAACGGGAGATTTCACTCTTTGTTTTTTTTGTCATCTGCTATTTGCTCATATACAGTATATACTGCAAAAACAAAGGAACCAACATGTTTTTTTTTTATTACATGGTCATCGTCGTTAATAGATGATCTCTCCAAGAGTTGATAGCTCATAGACTTAAACAGGATGCACAGTGACTTACAAAGGCGTCTTGTAATGTTAAGTTCATGGCTGTCTTCGTTTGAATAAGGCAGGAAATGCTGGAAGGTTTCATTTATTTGGGGGCATCTTAGGCCACTTTCACACTAGCGATTTTAAATTCCGGTATTGAGTTCCGTCATAGGGGCTCAATACCGGAAAAAAACGCTTCAGTTTTGTCCCTATTGTCAATGGGGACAAAACTGAACTGAAGCATTCCGTTCCGTCTTCAGACCGGTCTCCGGTCCAGGCATCCGCACCAAGACTGATTCGGAATGACCCCCAATGCAAGTCAATGGGGACGGATCCGTTTGGTGTGACCACAATGGTAAACGGATCCGCCCTCCATTGACTTTCAATGGAGTTCAGGACGGATCCGTCACCACAGACAGACAGACATACATACATACATACACACACATACACACAAACACATACATACTCCAGGCAGGCCGCCGCGGTTCCGGCCCCACACATGTCCCTGCGGCAGTCCGGATCCGGCGGCACCCTTCACCTGCCGGATCCGGACTGCCCCTAGTGTGAAAGAGGCCTTAGGCAGGCAGACCTGCGAAGGGAAGCATACTTACCTGCTTCAGGGCGATGGCTCACCGCTCCTTCTCTCTCCAGCCACGGCTGCTCCGCTGCACTCCCAAGATGTGAACTTCTATTTTGACATGGCTGCAGCCAATTGCTGACTGCAACGGTAACCTGCTAACCTTGTGTCTTATCAGATGGTCACTTGACGCAAGGGGAGCAGGTCACTGCTGTAGCCAGCGATAGGCTGTAGCTGCATCAATACAGAAGTTTACATCCTGGGAGCGCAGTGGAGTAGCCGAGGCCGGGGTGATAAGGAGCAGGGAACCAGTACAACAATCTCTTTAAGTTACCCGTACACATTAGTCTAAAGTTGATTGTTCATCCTATGCCTGGTATCATTGAATACGTATGACAAGTTTGAATGCTTTTAACGGCCAGTTTGTACTGAAACGTGAATGGCGGTGTCTGCAAAACCATCACTCACCAGTTGATCATTTGTTGAACAATCAGCCTATTTATCTCTAATGTGTGTGGCCATTTCTGTGGGAGTTCTGGAGATAGCCGAGTACAGCGCTCCAGTATCTCCGGAATGCGCTAGGATATGCCCCCATTGTCTTATAGGTGGGACCCGCACCTATATCGAGAATGGAGCCCCGCAAGGTGGTGGCTGGAGGACTCCGTTCCAGCCACCACCAAGCCGGCTACCCATAGAAGTGAATGGGACCGCACCGCGCATGACTGGCCACTGCTCCCATTCACTTCTATGGGTCCGACGGAAATAGCCGAGCCAGCACTCGACTATTTTCGCCGGCCCCATGGAAAATGAATGGAAGGTGGCTGCGCATACACAGTGCGCCCTCCTTCACTTTCGGGGCTCCTTTCTAGATATAGGTGCGGGTCCCAGCATATCCTAGTGATATGCCCCCATTGTCCATGATGAGACAAACCCTTAACAAGCTCCGCCTCTAATGTCAACAGTACCCCCCCAAATCCTTTGCATTAATATAATGCCTTCCATCCACATACATTTGTCTACTGTATAGAGCACGGAGATCTCTTATGGGGTCATTTATCATTTTTCACAGCTCATTTGGAAAATGAAAGTTATGGAATCTGATTGGTTGCTATGGACAACTAAACCAGTTCTACTTTACACCATTTTGATAAATGACTTTCAAATTTTAACTTTTCTTTGTATTATCAAGTCTTCTAGTATTGTACATAGCCAGTTCAGCCACAGCTATATTGCTACTCGGGTAGATGATGCTGTATGTAAATGTCGCACAACATTCAACGGGTAGAGTAACATCTTCTTGCAGGATCAGACTACACAGTTTGTTTGTAGTCTGTACCCATGGAAACACATACGTCTGCATGGAAGCTGTCGACACAAAATGATCAGACAGTTTGCACTTTTGCTTCATATATTACATGTATTGGAACCATTAAAGTGGTTAAAAAATTCATAACCCTTAAATCATAAGGTGGTCCATATATTTATTTAAGAAAGGGAATCACCTAATATGTATATGCAACCTGAAAGATCTCCTGAAAGAAATGGATGCATTTGAAAAAAAGAATGAATTACATTTTATTTGGATTTTTATGACGATTTACTATAGAATTGACCCAGAAATGTGTTTCTTAACCTCATCAACACTTACTTGTGGGAGAAACCTTGGAAGCACGCAATCTCCTGGAACCTCGTTCTTTGTAGGGTCACATATGTCATAGTTTTACTATCTTCATAGGCTTCATAGAAACTCCGGATGACCGCAAAGTGAGCACTTGTGGTTTTTGGTTGTTCTTAGAACGGTTGCTGTAGAAACCTGTGATTGTGGCATTGTAAAGACTGTAGGTACTAAGTGATTTTTATAAAATAGTTGGTTCAGTTGTTTTTGTTTTGGACACTTTATATGTTTTAAGAACTCTTTACCGTGGATATTGAAATTCACCAGTTTTAAGCCATTGTGCTTGATAAAAATTGCTTGTTATGGACCTCTGAACAGAATTAACCCTTTTTAAGGAAACAGGACCTGTCCTGCCACTGACAATGTTTCTGTGTTAGACACATGAAAGCTATTTTATTCTAACGTGTAGTAATCATTGATTCGCATGGCCGACAAGCATCATGTTGTTTATCTTGTTTTCGGCAAGAGTCAGCTAAAAAATATACAAAAGCAGGGTCCTCTTCCAGGATCTACAAATAATTGTACTGGAGCTTTCAGCAAAATAGCTAAAATGTGCACTGGATTTGGGAGCTGTAAATATTTACTATCCCTATTAATGAGTCATTATATACCGGGAACCCTCTTTAAGACCACCACCCAAATTTTCTTTGCAGTCATCTTGAAGATGGCCAGTAATACATAATATATGGAGGACCTGACAGGTGTATGGTCTTCTCAAACAGGTATTTTGTTTCCAGAGCATACCTATATCTATTTAACTTCAGGGGCTACCCTCAATAGTATGTTGGTATATTTCTACAATATGCTATCAGCAGGTGTCCCAGTGTTTGACTCCTTTAGTGTTTTCTGATGTGCAGGGACCTACAACATGGCTTCCCATTCACTTGACACCGGTGTCCCAAATATCACTCCCCAGGATCAGAATGTCATGGCATATTCTAGCGATATGCCATGAGAATATAATATGGGATTATTTGTATAAACTTATAAAAACAAAAATTGGAGCAATGACATTTTTCTAAAAGGTGGACCTAGCATTTATTTAGCATGTTACACACTTGTAATGACGCCTGAACGACAACTGAACTTCTTCTGTAGGATTTGCCTTTTCCAAATTTGGGTACTTGGGTATTTAGTATTCCAGTTGCACAAAAAATATTTAAAAATTATATATAAATTATGTAATTCAGATAATAAAGCTGTGTTTACATCCCGGAGCAAGACTCACTGGGATTGTAGCATCAGGTCTCTGCCTCTCCTTTTCCAGCTCGAACGTCGCAGATCCAAGCCTGCTTGAAGCCCTGCTGGAAAATCCCCACCCTAAGACATGGCGTCACTGCTGACATCACATCTTAGGGAGAATGAGCAGAACCCCACCCTTGAGGTCATTGATGATGTTGCGTTGACACAGGCAGAGCCTTGCAAGCCTTACCATGCCTCAGGGAGCATTACAGGTAAACATGTTTCCTGTCAATTGATGCTGAAAATTGCAAAGCTGGAATACCCCTTTAAAGAACAACAGAATAACCAGATGGACAGAAGAATTTATGAGGCATGTATCAACACTGGGAGACAATAATGTGCTGAAATAAACTCATCAATAAATGACAGGAATGGAATGATGATGAGCCATGGATGGAGGTGATGGAAGTCCAGCAGTGGAGAAGATGAGAGATGGTAATGGCATACACGTTGACTGCAGAGAACAGAAATAAATATATACTGAACTTGCCCTGCACTTAAATACAACCCAGCAACACAGCCAAGACAAACCTAAAAACAGCTCCGCATACAATAGAGGATCACACATCCTAGGATACACTGAAACACAGCAGACAAAACAAATGTACAGAGCATAATCTATCCCCGGAGTAGTAAAACGTCTGGATATATAAAGGCTAAGCAGTCAACAGATCCACCCTAAACTAACCAAGCCATGCCAGGTCATAACCTAATCCAAGGAAGCTCGTAAATAGGAGAACATGAAGCCACAGGGATTGCTTGTAACAGCAGTGAAGGGATTTGGTGTACTTCCTCATATTGGGACCCTACAGTGTAGACCTGGATACTTACTGGTTAGGCTGAACATTTTGAATTTTTTTTGCAGTGCTTTTTGGGAAAAATAAGGTATTCAAAGGAATTGATTCCCCCCCAGTTTTCTATGTCATTATACTTAAAGGGAGTCTGTCACCTCATTTTCACCAATACAACTAAGAGCACTGCCCCACAGAAGATTGCAGCCACATATCTGTGTGCACTGTGTGTCTGTATTAGGGGTTGTTCACATATCAGTTATTTGATCAGTTATTTCAATCAGTTATTGTGAGCCAAAACCAGGTGCGGGTCAAAAACAGCAAACAGGTGTAGATCTTTTCATTATACCTGATCTCTGTTTGGTGTCCACTCCTGGTTTTGGCTCACAATAACTGATGGAAATAACTGATCAAATAACTGATATGTGAACAACCCCTTACATGTCCAGGGAAAGCACTTTTATTCTGCTGGAAAACAGCCCCCAAGTGCCCAGCTCTGCTGCTGCAAGTGCCCAAAGCAAACCTGACTGAAGAGGGGAGGCCTGCTTTAGCTGCTCATATCTTGGGATTGGTAGCAGATAGAAGATCTTCTTTGAAAGCATTCCAAGCTTTCAAATGATACCAAAATCACAGCATTATATCCAGTATATCAGAAGATATAGCTGTTAGAAATTGAGTCGGGAGAGAAAGCTGTTTTTAGTTTCACTTTTAGCTGGGCTCTTGGAATCTGTTTTCCAGCAGAATAAAAGTGCTTTTTCTGGACATGTAATACAGACACACAGTGCACCCAGGTATGTCTGGGACGTGTCTGCAATCTTCTGTGAGGTAGTGCTGTTAGTTATATAGGTAAAAATCCTGAAATTTTGCAGTTTTCATTCTGGCCACTGGTCTCATAATGATCTGACACTTCCTGTTCTGCAGAGGTCAGTTCTGAGCAGTCATCTCATAATCTTCAGCAGGAATACATTGAAAGATAATGCCCATAATTAAATATCAGAGGATCAGTTATCCACAACAGGCAATGGTCCTAGCTTACTTTTTCCTCCCCTTCACAGTGAGCTGTTCCCAGGTCATGTAGCATGCCCACAACTCCCTCCCATAGAAGTCAATGCATCATCTCCAGACTACAGGTGGTCCATGTGGCTACTGTAAAGCATATCTCTGAATACTGTTAACAGCAGCTCAGGCAAGGAGACATGTACATAAACTATAAGCAGACCTGGAAAGTAAGAATAAATGTCAATATCTTGTTTTATCTATTAAAAAATATATACATAGAGGATACATTCCCTTTAAGGTCCCAGCTAAATAGGGAGACTTGAAGAAAAGCAATTACTCTGCTAAACTCATCCGTCGTCAAGTAGGCCTCACAAGGAATTTTATTTCTGTCTACAGCATACCTGTGCAACTCAGCATCCTGGTCCTCCATGAGACTCGTATGAAGCTTCAAAAACAGGCAATTGATCTTGAGTGATTTTCCTGTCACGGTTAGAACTTTTGTGTCTGGTGTGTTAATTTGTCCTGGATAAGGTTTTTTATGAATTTGTTAGGTTGATGGCTATTTGGAGACATCTGTAGTTGTAGGCTATGTTTCTGAAGCTACAATTGTCCAGGTGCAGGGACTGGCGGGCATGGCTGGCAGGAGACCTTCTGGGAGTTTAACAGCTTTGTTCCCTTGTCCTGAAACTAAGAATAAGATCACAGCTGCTGTCGGGCGGCGGTGTGTCAAGGATGAGAACCAGCGTTCTGCTTGTGATTATAGTTTAGTAGTGTGGAATATAAACTTCGATGACTTAATTGATGCCAGATGGCTGCTTCTAACCACAGTCTTATCTGGACTACCTGGATGCTGTATGGAGATAGTATTTTATTAAAGGGAACTAATCAGTGGGACAGAAGACTTCATGCACATATGCCATATATGATGATTTGTTCTAACATGCTGAGCTATTTGGGCCCCTTAACATTTACAGAGGATCAAGGCAATTATTGGGAGTAAACATTTGTAGGAACACTCATTGGCGATAATTGCCCCATGTAAGGGTGCTGGCAATAACCCGTTTATTGGGCGTTTGCATCTTTTATGTTACACATGAAATTGTGTTTGGTCGTAGCAAACCATTGTAATAGAGATGTAAATGCAGCTGACCAATCGGGAAAGAACAGTTTGTTCCGAGTCCTTGCTATGTGCAATGGCCTTTGTTGGCTCTCATACCTTCTGTCATGGCAGTCATGGATCTGAAGTGGATATCAATGAATCCCAACAGACACCCCGTTGACTTATAATGAGACCAAACAGGTCTCCAACTTGGTTCCAGTATTTTTCATGGTAAGAATAGTGGCGCGGACTGTGCTGTTCTCTTCGGCAGCCTCCATGCTGTACATAATGCTTTAATACTTGAATTTTCATTTCATTTCTTATGTAACAAGAGAACATCTGATGGCAAATTGGTTTAGTCTCTAGAAGAAAGCTGAACAACTGAGCTAGGTTTATGGAACTTGGCATCGGTCAAGTAGAGGGATATATCAAGAAGCGAGGAATGGTCCGTTCTTGAAGTTGTTTTGTTGGAAGCAGGAACAATTCACAAGCGTATGGATCTGAGCGACTTTGACAAGTGCAAAATTGTGATGGCCAGATGACTGTGTCAGAGCAGGTCATGTGGAGTGTTCCCAGTATATACTGGTTAGTACTAGTACTAAAAGCTTTCCAAAGAAGGACAAATGTAGAACTTGCGACTGGGTCATGGGCGCCCAAGGCTTATTGATCCATGTGGGAAACAAAGGCTAGCCTGTCTGGTCGATCCCTCATCTACTGCAGCCCCAAAAGGGTTCCAACCATTCTAGATATTTATGGTATTTCCATTGGGTATTCTGTAAATGTCTGATTGCGAATAGCTTGATCAGATGTTTTCAGAATTCTCCTAGAAATGAATGGAGAGAGCCATGCCTGCTCATCTACCTGTTCATTCAGCCACAGAACAGGGGCTCCCCTTTCTTAGACCAACGTAGATCCTAGTGGTAGGACCTGCCAGACAATTATGGGATTGACCATTGCCATTAATATCTATGATGGGAAAACCCTTTTCAGTGCACTGAACAATTGAAAAAGGTGGCCTGGTCTTTCACATCAGGTGGATGACTGAGGAAGTTGTCTACCTGGAAAAGATATGACATCCAGATGTGCTATGGGAAGGCGGCTGGTGGCCTCTTTCAGCAGGATAATGCACCTTACCATACAAGTCAGAATTTACATATTAATGAGGGGGTTCACATACTTCTAGACTAAACATCTGTGGGCTATGCTTATCCATAGGCTATGACTGTTATTGCAGCTCAATTCCATTCTCTTGAACCAGTAATTAATAGAGCTCTCTGAAGGTCTGGCTGGGGTTTGCTCCTCTCAGTGTTTAGACATTTCTATGAGGTCTAGCATGAGATGACTATTTAATGTGGTCATAAAGATACTATAGATCTGGGTACTCTTTTGGATCTTCAGCTGCTCTAATCATTTAACTATTTTTCTTTGCGTCTGGGGACTCCTACAATATGTCAATAGTGTGTGCAATGTATTGCCATGCGGTGCAAGAATTCTGCTTAAGTGCTCCTGTTATGCTGGATTGATCAATATTCTGATCTGGATCCTGATGAATCGTGACTGTTGTTACACTTAATTTTCTTCATGTCTGACAAAGCAAAATCAATCTGTCTTGTGATCTGTGGCTAGATCTTATGAATAGCTCTTAAAGGGGTTATCCGCCTTATTCATATTGATGACCTATCCTCAGGATAGGTCATCAATATCAAATCAGTAGGGGTCCGATCAACACCCTTGCCGATTAGCTGTTTGAAGAGAAGGCAACTCTCGCACGAGCGCTGCCTTCTCTTCTGATCGGCGGGGTGTTGGGAGTTGAACCCCCGCCAATGTGATATTGATCCTGAAGATAGGTCATCAATATGAATAAAGCGGACAACCCCTTTAAGGCGCCCATACACCTACATAGCTGTTTGGCTAATAGCTATCTCTCCCGACTTCTTCCCGTCTTCCCCATACACATACACATACACATTCAGCTCTGGTGAACATGTATGTGTATTCAATGGGGAGAGAGGAGAAGGTGGCTGCCAGACACTTCTGGTGGCAGCTTGTCTCATGAGAGAACAAAAGGATAGAGCAAAAATATTAATTTTGCCTGATCCTTGTTTCCCCAGACATCATCTGTCCAGGGAGAGTCGGGAGCTCCCCACACATTAGACTGTTGTCCAGACCCACTGTTCTTGGAGGGTTTGGCTGATAATAGGCCATTGTGTATGGCCAGCTTTAGTCTGTAATTTTCAGACAAATAGGAGAATGTATGGCCCCTGTTGGTTAGCTGTCCATCTCATAGGGCCCTATTTGTAACTTATCAATCACACTAGTATGGTTTCAGGTGACTTTTTAGAGTAAGCTGCTATGTGTATACATGGGGAACAACACTATAACTGGCATTTGTCACTTTTATTTAGCATTTCTCACCAGTTTTACTCTCTGCAGGTCTTCTGTCAGTTTTTTCAGACCTTGTGGCTGGAGACTAGCCGCTGTGATGTCTCCCATGCACAGCATGAAGGAGAAATCCAGCTCCCCATCTATCTGCAGCACACTTGCAGCAGCATGGAAGCCATCTTTCTTGAAGACAGAATTTAGCTTTGAATGAAAGGGGTTTTCCGGGATTTTACTACCGATGACCTTTACTCAGGGTAGGTCATCAGTAGCTAATTGGTGGGGGTCTGACACCCGGGACCCCCCCCCCCCCCCCAGTCATCTGTTTTGAGAAGGCACCGGCGCTTCTATAAACGCCACGGCCTTCTCCATGCTTACCAAGCACAGCGCTATACATTGTATATCGGCTGTGTTAGTATCGCAGTCAGCCCCATTGAAGTGCATGTGACTAAGCACTATACAATGTACAGCTCTGTGCTTGGTAAGCACTGAGAAGGCTGCGACGCTCACAGGTGCGCCAGTGCCTTCCCAAACAGCTGATCAGTGGGGGTCCCGGGTGTCAGACCCACACTGATCAGATACTGATGACCTACACAGAGGAAAGGTCATCAGTAGTAAAATCCCAGACACCTCCTTTAAGCCTCATTCACATGTCCGTGTCCGTGCTCATATTCGTGAGCAGGTGGTCAGTGAGGCATCCATGAAGCTGTCCGTGAAGGATCCGTGTTGGGCCCGTGTGTCTGTTTTTTGCCGTCCGCGTTGCATCCGTGTTTCACTGACACTGAACAGCTGAAAAATAGTTTTCAAAGCATCTCTTCCTAATGATCCATGAAACAAGGATGCAACAAGGATAGACTATAATGGGCGTGAGAGATCCGGAACACGGATTAAGATTGGTCATGCATCCGTGCCAAAAAAAGCGGAATCACGGACCGTGATGAAACACTGATGTCTGAATATACACATTCAAATGAATGGGGACGTGCGCTGTCCGTGGAGAACACGTACAGTATACGTCCGTGAAACACTGACATGTGAATGAGGCTTTAGTAGTGATTGTTCAGTGCTGGAGGGAGAAGTCTGTTAAGTCGAGAAAGAGGCATTTTTTATCTAATACTATGTAGTAGAACATTTCTCATCTTCACTTATACTATTGACAGTTACTCTTTAACCCATAGTGTATCCTGATCAAAAACACATTGAATTCCTCAAAGTGAATACAAATCAAAGAATCCTTACTTTCATTCAGATGTGACAAAAATGTTCAGAGAAAAAAGACTTGTTAGTCTTGTGCATGTTCATTACCTCAGCACTTGCAGGTCCCAGGCGTGTTCAGAAAGAACATGGAACGTAACCAAAAGACAGGGCTGCTCTGTTACAGGCCTCTGAGCTATAGAGCAGCTCTATGCCGCCTTGAAGTGCTAGGTTAGCCAAGCTGGGGCTGTGCCACATCCTTCAGGATTTCTGTAACAGCACATGGGATATCATCCAGCCTGATGAACCCCTTACTGACCAGATCCTTCACAGGTTAATAGAAGGAAGCGTTTAGAGCCTTAGCAGTAATCTAATTATCTGGCTTTTTAACTAACGACTATTGACCGGCACAAATAGAGAAGAGGCAACATCTTTTCTGCAGTAGGAAACTGCGGCTGTTGGAGCTTAGGGTATATTCACAGTATTCACAGGCCAGGGTCGTAATACAATGCTGAGACCTTGCTGACATGGTGGTATTTTGGAATGTAAAAAATTCTGGATATCGTCTAAAAAACACACATACACAAAAAAACCAACCTTTTATGCTGCAAATTTCACCCAATTTCTATGCATAACTTGAAAGCTACTCTAAGGGTGCATTCACAAGTACAAATGTATTTTACGGTCCGCAAAAAATACAGATGACGTCTGTGTGACGTTCGTGTTTCATACGTTTTTTTTGAGGATCTGTTATAACAATGCCTATTCCTTTCCGCAAAACGGACAAGAATAGGACATGTTCTATCTGTTTTGTGGAGATGCGGAACAGACATACGGATGTGAACAACACTCAGTGTGCTGTCTGCATTTTTAGCGGACCCATTGAAATGAATGGTTCCGCATCTGTTCTGCCAAAATACGGTTATGTGAATGGGGCCTATATCTCTAGTTTGATCAGCTCAATATGCATGTTTTTGCTAGCTCCTAATTTTGTAGCTGTCTCTTAAAGAGGTTCTCTGAAACCTAAAGGAGTTGTGCCATGAAAAATATTTTACATTTTTCAAACCAACACCTGTATCTGAATACTTTTGTACTTTAATGTAATTAAAAATTTTACATAGGCACTGAGCTATTCAATAAAATGTATCTGTATACATCTGCTGTTTGTTTCTTTCTTTTTTCTTGTCCACCTCACTGAGGTGGTCGGACATGCTCAGTTTAAATCTTCAACTGCCACCAGCCATGTAATCTGTTATAAACTGTTACAGTTACAGGGAAAGACACACCCCTTTAAAAAGGATCCCTCCCCCCAGATTGTCATGTACTATGCGATATCTGATTTTCATGGCATAACCCCTTTAAGTACTGAGAATAGGTCAGTAATATCAGATTGGTTGGTGTCTGGCTCCCTGCACCCTCGTTGATTAGCTATTTGTAGGAACCTGGCACCAGAACTACACGTTTGGGTCATATTCATATGGAGCTCGCAAAGTGCAGGAGGGATAACCACGTCACTCCTATGGGAGTGACGAAAATAGCCAAGCGGCTATTTTTTGGAAGTTCCATTGAAATGAACGGGAAGTACACTGCACAACGCGGTCACCGCTCCATTCACTAATATGGGGTTTAGAGAAATAGCTGAGCCAGCGCTCCCATAGGAATGAATGGAGGGCAGCCATGCTTGTGAGGTGCGCTTCCCATTCATTTCAATGGGACTTTCAAAAATAGCCCCCAATGTCCAAGAAGAGACAACGCCTTTAAGGATAAAGTTAGAAGTCCTACCTAGATCACCTAATGCGTCACCAGAATAAAGGTAATTTCACTCCGCCAGCTAAGATAAAAGTAGTCGCCATAGCCCGGGATAATAGCTGGAGGTCATGCTGATAATGTTTGCGTCTATGGTTACAAAACCATTTTTTTTATAACTTCTTCAGCATGCTTAAAGGGAGTCTGTCACCTCCATATGCCCCTATAAAGCACTGACATAGCCCCACAGCACACCTAATCACAAATCTAATGGTACCTGTGGCGCTTTCTTGTGACTTGTAGAAGCTGCAAAAACGTAGTTTAAACCATATGTAAATTAGCCGTTGGAAGTGCCCGGAGGCGGCGTCCACTGCCGTGGAGCCCGGGTTCCTGTGCTTTTTTTTTCATGCTTTCCCCGCCTCAGCCATTACCTCTGCCCGTCCTCCTCTTCTCTTGCGTCCTCCGTCTGTTCCAGTCACTCGCTGGGCCGGCGCATGCGCACTGGCTACGGCGATGCCGTGCCCACAATGGGCAATGCAGTGAGCATGCCCCGGCCCGGCGAGAGACTGCACAGGGGCGGGATCTCGCCGCAACAGACGGAGGACGCAAGTGAAGAGGAGGGCGGGCGGAGGCAACGTCTGGGGCAGGGAAAGCATGAAAAAAAAAGCACAGGAGCCCGGGCTCCACAGCAGTGGACGCCGCCTCCGGGCACTTCCAATGGCTAATTTACATATGGTTTAAACTACGTTTTTGCAGCTTCTACAAGTCACAAGAAAGCGCCACAGGTACGATTAGATTTGTGATTAGGTGTGCTGTGGGGCATATGGAGGTGACAGACTCCCTTTAAAATATTTTCTCACATACGGCCATAAGCATTTCCATTTGTTTGGCTGTGTTATTTTTTAAGCCCCATAGGTAGCAAAAATGACAAATATGAAGCTTGTTTTTAAAGAAACTGAAAAAGTTTGGTGTTCTGCGTTGTCTACCTGTCGTCCATGCTGTATATGGTAATTTCAATTAATTTTGTCCTACTAAGTTTCACATCTGAATACTGTTTCTTGTCTGTATTTAAAAAGCATATTTATCACACTAGAAACAGTAGAAAACCTGCATTTTTCAGCGTAAAGTTGAGCATATTTTTGAGCTCTCTACCTTCTGTGCACCAAACAAGGGGTACATAGAACACATTTACATAGGGAGTACAGTCTCTATTATTACATGGTTTCAAACATGGCTGCACTGACATTTTTTTACATTTTCAGCTCCAAAATAAATTTTCATAGACCGCAGTCTGTGGTGACAAGGATTGAAGCCAGCTGCTGCCATTGTATTGTAATCTGTAGGAGAATTTAAAGGGACTCTGTCACCTATTAACTACTCATGAATCAGTTGAGTTCATATCAGTCATTTCTGTCTGTACACCCTCTCCAGTCCCCCCACTGTGCACCCACAAACCAGTCATGTAATGCACTGGGAGGACTCCTGTAAGTAAGGGAGAGTGATCCTGGGGCAACACTCTCTGTGTCTGACACACCCTTTTTGCAATTGAAAAATATTCCCTTGCAAACGTGATTGCTTTTGCTGTATATTCATGAATTTTTTGCAAGCCCTCACAGTTTCTCTCCCTCACAGACCAGTCAGTGACGGAGAAGAAGTGCACGGAGCTTTATCTGTGTAATATAGTGTGCGCTGTTACTATCTTGTATTATCTAGACCTCCATTAGTACAATAAATCTGTCACCCACCTTCTAAAGATAATGAGATGACTCTGCTCATTCTGTCCCAGTCCATAAAGTAAAGATGAGAAATGTGCTACAGACAGCAGTCAAAAATAGTGACCCAGATTAGAAAATAAATTGTTTCTGATGGTACGTTCCCTTTAATAAATCTGCTTTTAAATGGATATTTGCCCCTCTTTGTTGTCATTGCACTTAAAGCATTGAAAGAAGAATGCCTATGTATTTTGCATGAAAACTTCTTACACAAATTGCCATTGAAGGGGTATTCCCATCCTAGAGATTTTTTGCGTAATCATAGATTATGTCATACATGTCTGATAGATTCAGCTCCCACTTCTTGGACTCACACGTATTTACAGAAGATAGCTGAGCTAGGACCCCCATTTTAGAGCTAGATACTCATCCCAGAGGTATGACCACATCTATCAGATTTTTAAAGGGGTTCTGCAGTTGTTTCAAACTGATGATCTATCCAGAGGATAGCATCTGATTGGCGGCGGTCCGACACCCGGGACCCATGCCGATCAGCTGTTTGAGAAGGCAGCGGCGCTGCATGAGCGCTGCGGCCTTCTCTGTGTTTTCCTCAG
Source organism: Rhinella marina (assembly GCA_900303285.1). Lineage (NCBI taxonomy): Eukaryota > Metazoa > Chordata > Amphibia > Anura > Bufonidae > Rhinella > Rhinella marina. The sequence continues at coordinate 679,286 of ONZH01020549.1, forward strand.
GCCCAGTGACGTCACGATTACTATCACTGGCCTGGGCGGGGCTAAGCTCCATTCATGTAAACAGAGCTTAGCCCCGCCCAGGCCAGTGATACTAGTCGTGACGTCACTGGGCCTGAGGAAAACACAGAGAAGGCTGCGGCGCTCCTGCAGCGCCGCTGCCTTCTCAAACAGCTGATCGGCAGGGGTATCGGGTGTCGGACCCCCGCCGATCAGATGCTGATGATCTATCCATGGGATAGATCATCAGTTTGAAACAACTGCAGAACCCCTTTAAGGCATATCTTGTGGATTTAGTGTGAGTGGTAGATTAAAGGGGTTATCTCATCTCAGACAATGGGGGCATATTGTTGGACCCGCACTTATATATAGAACGGAGCCCCGAAAGTGGTGGAGGGCGCATGCTCAGCCACCCTCCAGTCATTTTCTGTGGGGCCGCCGAAAATAGCTGAACTCCGCTATTTCTGTTGAAGCCATAGAAGTGAATGGGAGCAGTGTCCAGTCAGGTGTAGTGTGCTCCCTTTCACTTCTATGGGGGAACGCTTGATGGTGGCCAGACCAGAGTCCTCCAGCCACCACTTTGCAGGGTTCTGTACTTGATATTGGTGTGGGACCCGCACCTTTAAGACAATGGGGGCATATCCTAGTGATAGGCCCCCCATTGTCTGAGATGAGACAACCCCTTTAAGTCCACACAATTCCATATCAGAAGAACACTGCTGATAATGGAGCCGTTGTGAGAGGTTCTACTCTACCAACACCAACTGTACTGGACATTGTCAGCGTCTGAGAAAATGATGTGCTTTCTGTCCATTAGGCAGGATACTCAGTAAGCATTAAAGAGGTTATGCTTTAATTATTGCTTCCATTGTTCTGCTAGATTTTAGACTGGGAGCTCAGGGAGCCTGCCCTTTCTGCTGCAGCTCTTTCCCTGTAGCTGTCACAGCTTCAAACAGACAATATGGCAGGTAACAGTTGAAGATTTAAACTGAGCACGTGCCACCACCTCAGTGAGGTGAACAAGGAATAAGAAAAACAACAAACAGCAGGTGGCGCCATACAGATACATTTTATTGAATAATTCAGTGTCTGTACTACATTTTTCATTACATGCAATTACAATATTATTCAGATCCAGGTGCTGGTTTAAAAAATGTAGAATATTTTTTAACAGGGGACACTTGGATAGATGCGAGAATGATCAACCCCATCTATTATTTATGTCCATTGACCGTGTACATAGCACATCAGATTTGGGTCACACATAAGAACTAGTGAAAGGAAGAAGCAGCAGTGTTACCCATATAGAGATACAGATGTACCTCCACGGTCGCTCGGTTGCCTTTGTAGTCGTCCACACTGATTTCCTTTATAGGTTTATTTTTTACATGTATGTTGTATATTATTCTGACTTCTCTAAGTGGTAACATATCGCTCTGTTTTTCGTCTGCAGGTAGCGGGGCAACAGCTGTGGTCCAAGCTGCGTACTGCAGCCCCAAGAAAGAGAAGGTGGCTATTAAAAGGATTAATCTAGAAAAATGTCAGACCAGCATGGATGAACTACTGGTAACGTCAATTCAACTTCCTTGCTTTGATAATAGAAATTTGACACATTTCTCGAGCCACATATAGCCAAAAATGACTACTAAATTTACGCACTGTCTTTAAAGTAGTCATTTTTTATTTTTATTTCGGGTTTTAGATTTTACTCTTTGAATTGTTTGTTTCTTGCGTTGTGGTTAAATCATGTACACATCACCTCTACAAAAACCTCCAGGACTTCTGTGCTTCTCTACCCAAGAACCTTCCAGGATTTTACACCCAACCAACAAGCTATCTCCCAGAAGCCATTAAAGGGGTTGTCTGCTTTTTTTATATTGATCACCTATTCCCAAAAAAAGTGGACAACCCCTTTAAAAACAGCTGGCACAGCTCCAGGCTCATGTATCTTGTAGATTGTAAGCTCTTGTGGGCAGAACTCTCTACTTCTGAATCTGACTACATTACATCCCTTTGTTTTTCTCCCTGCATTGGGTGTCATTGTAAATCATCACATAATTGTTTATTATAAAATCCGTAAGTAATATTATTAAACGGGTTATCCACTTTTCTTTTTTTAAAGGACATCCGTCAGCAGATTTGTACCTATGAAACTGGCTGACCTGTTACATGTGCACTTGGCAGCTGAAGTGTTGGTCCCATGTTCATATGTGCCCGCATTACTGAGAAAAAAAGTTTTGAACCTCTGGGAGCAACGGGGGCGTTGCCATTACTCCTAGAGACTCTGCTCTCTCTGCCACTGCCGCGCCCTTTGATCTTTATTGACAGAGCCATGCAGTGAAAATGTCATCACAGCTGCCTGGTCTTGTCAGTCAAAGTGCAGGGACTGCAGCATTTGCAGCAAGAGCAGAGCCTCTAGGTGTAATGACAACGCCCCTGTTGCTCCTAGAGGCTCATTTGCATATTTTAAAACATCATTTTTCTCAGCAATGCGGGCACATATGAACATGGGACCAACACAGATCCTTCAGCTGCCAAGTGCACATGTAACAGGTCAGCCAGTGTCATAGGTACAAATCTGCTGACAGAGGCACCAAAGCACAGCGCCGTATGTTGTATAGCGGCTGTGCTTGGTATTGTAGCTCAGGCCCATTCACTTCTGTGGAACTGAGCTGCACCTAGGGCTTCTCACCAATCAACGTAGGTCATCAGTATTTTACTCCTTGAAAAGCCCTCTAATGGGGCCCGTCAGGGGTTCAGTTATTTAGGATTGAAAAAAAAAACAGTCAACTGTACCGCAAAGGCTGACTGAACTACTAAAGGCAAGTGATGTCACAATGATGTCACAGCATAGGAATATTGTCAGTGATGTCACAGAACAGGAGTTATGTAGGGAACAGGAATAATAGACATAGTGATGTCACAGCATGGCAATAATGTACACAATGGTGTTACAGGGAACGTGGATATTAGACATATTGATGTCACAGCATGGAGATAATAATCAGAGCACTATAGTACAAGGATAATGCACACAGTGATGTCACAGCATAGAGATAATAATCAGAGCACTATAGTACAAGGATAATGCACACAGTGATGTCACAGCATAGAGATAATAATCAGAGCACTATAGTACAAGGATAATGCACACAGTGATGTCACAGCATAGGAATAATGTGCACAATGATGTCACAGAACATGATATGTTACAGGAAAAAGAGATTATAGATGTAGTGATGTCACAACACAGATAATTATCTGAGCACCATAGTACAAGAGTAATGCACACAGTGATGTCAATGTACAAAAATAGTGAACACTCACCCCCTATAGATATGTGCTTGGCTTGTAACACTAATAACACTGCAGATATCACTATTTTTGCCATCACAAACACCAGAAAGCCTGATGGACCCCATTAACACAAGTGTCCACAATGGGAGAAAACGTACATTTTTTTTTTAACCGTAAAGAATAGCATAGTATGCTGCAGTGTACTACTAGCCACAAGTGTGATTCAGATATATTTGTATCTTCATGCTATCTGAATGTGGTGGTTGTATATAACCTGGCTCGTGAATAGCTTTGGCTAAGCTGTGACTCTTATGGCTTTAGTAAGCTGGGACTGGTTCCCAACCTCCCGATTAATTGGCCGCTTTGTACAGTGGCTGAAAAGCTTCCTGTGTAAGGCTCGTCAGGCAGGGGAGTTGCCTACGCTTTTGTTTTACTGACGCCTAGCTCTTACCGTCCGGCGTGCCGTCTGCATCGAATGCATTGAGGTGAATGGAATGTGATGCTGTTTATTATTCATAGGCCTTGTGATTCTGGCCTGGCACTCACTGTTTACAACTGCACATCAAACAGCTGATTTCTCATTTTCATTGTGTGAGGACAGCGGCTCCGTGATTAACCTCCTCGCAGCCTCCAGAGCCGCCACATGCACAGGTTATGGTGCTGTAGATGCACTTTTCTGCCTTTATGACTGTGAAGAATCACAATAATCGAGAGGCGCAGGGTGATCAATTTCTTCCTTAGTTGAGTCTGTTGTGGGTTTATATTTGTACATTTTTTGGAATTTTGCTGGGTTGCTGGCAGTTCCATGTATTTTATTTTAGCTATGCCCCTCTTCCTTTTCTCTCTGTTCGTACAGCTGGCACAGCAGGGAGGAAGTAAAGGACTGAAGTAACTCTAGTCTTCTCCTCCTCTGCTCGGAATGAAATAATTGGACTGTTCAGGCTGATTGTGAATGAATCTACCAAACAGCCTAAGGCTACTTTCACACTAGCCTTAGTACGGATCCGGCGGGTGAAGGGACCCGCCGGATCCGTACTGAATAATACAACTTTGTGGATCCGTAATTCCGGATCCGGTTGTATTATCTTTAGCATCTTTTAAACGGATCCGGAATAACCTCTATTGAAAGTCAATGGAGGACGGATCCGTTTACAAGTGTGTCCACACCAAACGGATCCGTCCCCATTGACTTGCATTAGGGGTCATTCTGGATCCGTTTAGATGTAGATAACTATTACGGAGAGCAAACCGCAGCATGTTGCGGTTTGCTCTCCGGTCTGAAGACGGAACGGAATGCTTTCAGGAGCATTCAGTTGTCTTCAGTTCAGTTTTGTCCCCATTGACAATAAATGGAGACAAAACTGAAGCGTTTTATTCCGGTATTGAGCCCCTGTGACGGAGCTCAATACCGGAATTCCATAACGCTAGTGTGAAAGTAGCCTAAGTCTAGATTATGAAATTGCATTTACACTCTGAAGGGCGTATCTTTAGTGAATCCCTGGAGGTCTGTCACCAGGAAATTCACCATTACACCAGGCACAGTGCCTTGTAGGACTAGATCAGCTGAAGGTAATGATACCTGTTACTAAGGGTAGGTTCACACCTCTATTTAACTAATCCAGCAGGCTTTTTGAGCAGAGAACAGCCTTCTGGGGGTCACCGGATCCAGTCTAAACGTATTCTGCCGTTCACTGCCAGACCCCATTGACCATTATGGGATCTGACAGGGATCCGGCAGTTTAACAAGTGAAATGACGTTTTTTTGGAACAGTTTTTGTCTGGCAGAAACCCTCATGCTGAAAAGCGGCCGCCCCACTATATCTCATTATAGTCCGTGGGTTCTGACGGTGAACAGCAGAATCCGTTTAGGCTGGATCCGGTGAACTCCGGCAGGCTGTTCTCTGCCAGAACTGCCTGTCGGATCAGTTGAATGGAGGTGTGAACCTACCCTTAGTGATCTGTTGCTTTATTCTGGACCAAAAGTGCTCATAATCCATGTGCAAATGAATAGTTAAAGGGAATCTGCCACCAGCGACCTTTCTATCCAACTGTTTGCATAGACACATAGCTGTAGTTCCCCTGATTAAAGCGCTGTTTTAATTTTGTTGATCCAAGTCTGCACTCTTGAGTTATTAGGTCATTGGTGCAATGAGGGTGTCACTATTGCTCTTGTTGCACCCAAACTCCACAGTTTTCTGTGGCCAGACACTTCGTGGTTGCTTCGATTGACGGACAAAGCAGTGAGGGAGGAGCTGGACACAGAAATGGGTGGGCCTTGGGTGCAACAAGAGCAATAATGATCATCTCATTGCATCAAATATCTAATTTGCATATTAAGAAAAGTATCATAACTCGGGAACGGAGCCTTGGATCAACAAAAGACAAATGGTGATCGATGCAAACAGTTGGATGGTGGCAGATTCTCTTTAAGTGCCCGGTACACTTTTGTTTCCTCTGTCAACCCCTCCCTCTCCTTTGACAGGTCCAGTTTCCTGCACAGTCATCTTGACTAGCCCTGTCAATCAAGAAGGACAGGGAGGGGCTGGCAGAGGAAGCAGGAGGAGTAAAGGTGCACATTGTGGCTTGGGTCCGCCCTCGATGCACTAAACTGCTAATTTGTTATATATTTTGAGTATTTGTTTAGTCCAGAATGAAGCAATGGATTGTTTCTTTCAACTTATCTAGCCCTGTTAGTCACTGCGCCTGCTTCAACAGGTGACTTACTCCCTTTGAAGAACTTAATTTGAAAACATGTCTTTATGATATGTGATCCAGACCTGTGCTGAGATGATTAATATTCAGACAGCACCTGTCACTTCCCTCCATAAAAAGCAACCTCCAACGCTGCAGATGAATGCATCTGAGGAATGTCTTGCGATGTTTATTTTCTGTGAGTGCCTACAGGCCTTATGCAGAAGATTTTTTGGATTGCCTCTGTGCACAATGCCAGCCTTAAAAGGGTTTTCTAGGGGGATAATGTTTTTTTTTTTTTTTTTTTTTTAAAGGGGGTGTAGTGGGTTAAAGGTTAAAAAAAAATTATTACTCTCCTGCTCACTGCTCTGGTCACAGCGTCTCTCCACTTCCTGCTCCTGGGCTGGACACACAGGAGATGGCTTGTACTGCCTGCTGAGCCAATCACTGACTACACAGGGGACCCGCCTCAGCCAGTGATTGGCTGAGCGGAAAGTTCAAGCCACGTCATGTTTATCAGGATGGGAGTAGGAAGTGGAGAGCATCGGGAGCTGGTGCAGCGCCTGACCCACAGTAGTATTTTTTTTAAATCCCTTCCAAAGGGATTAATATTCCTCTGGAATGCCCCTTTAACTCATTACATGAATTAAAGGAGCATTCCAGAGGAATATAAAAATGTAATGTACAAAAAAAAAAAAATTATAAGTGAACCATAGCAGCGGAGATCATCGAGGTAAGTAATAATTCTTATTTTGTTTTATCCCTTTTTAAATAAAATTATTCCCTTGGAAACCCCCTTTAAAGGGGTTGTCCAGGTTCAGAGCTGAACCCGGACATACGCCTAATTTCACCCAGGCAGCCTGCCTGATGTTAGCATCGGAGCATCTCATGCTCCGATGCCCTCCTTTGCCCTGCGCTAAATCACGCAGGGCAAAGGCATTTGGCCCGGTTCCGGTGACGAACCGGGCTCTGCCAGGCGGAGACTTCCGCCCAGCAGTGAGCCCGGTGACGTCACTGGCACTGATGGGCTAGCTTTAGCACTGCCTTAGCCAGTAAAACGGCTAGGGCAGTGCTAAAGCCAGCAATGTGTGTTTACAAACAAAAGTGTTCTTGCCCTGAGCGATCCAGTGCAGGGCAAGGGAGCGCATTGGAGCATGAGATGCTCCGATTCTAACATCAGGCGGGCTGTCTGGGTGAAATTAAGGGTATGTCCGGGTTCAGCTCTGAACCTGGATAACCCCTTTAATTTTTTTTGTATCTTACCTTGAATATTAGTGCGATCATTGAAGCAAAATTTTGTGGGTCCTTCCAAATTAATATTTTTGGCAAGAGCTTATTGCTTGGCAGTGGTCACATAAGTTTATTTCTACACTCTCGGGGATGATCCCGCATGGTCACTTACTATAGAGCATAAGGCATATTCTGAGGGAAACCATCAGCTTTTCCACTCCCATATTCTTCTTAAGAACAAGAGAGGAACAGTATGCAGCCTGCCCTGTTCGGAGCATCCCATACCGCTAGGGTGTACTGGTGGCATCAGTTATGGGCTGATACCTCTTCTTGGTCTAAGGCCAATAATAAAAGGTTCTGTTTGTTCCAACACTATAGCAGCTGGGTTGTATTCATTAGGCAAGTCAAGATGTGATTTAAAGGCTATGGACACCTTTGGAAACCGTTTGTTTAGCATATCATTTTACTCATTTTGGGCTAAAAGTGGTTTTTCGGTCTTTGTTAAAAAATGTTAACAGTTCTTCCTCTACAGCTTTCAATTTCAATGCTATCTGCTTAAAGGGGTTGTCCGAGTTATTTTTTTGTTCTTTATATGTTTCTAACTTGTCAGGTATAACAACTTTCCCATATACTTTGTGTTTCTAGAGCTGCTGGTTTCTCAGAGTTGACTGAGGGTCACATGACCTGTGACGTCAGCTTATCTCCCTGGTCTGTGATGTTTCGTGTACAAGCCTCAGAGTTCAGATAACAGTCTGTACACGAGACGTCACTGGCCACGCCCCCTTTCTTTGCCCGGTTCCTGCTATCTGCTCTCTCCCTGGATTCCTTCAGATAAAACATTAACCCCTTCAGCCAGAACACACGGAGGGCTCAAGGCTTTACAACAAACAATAGCTGCAGCAGTGAGAGGAGACAAATGCTGGGCACAAGAGCTGTAGAGGAATTGTATTGTACAAGAACAGGTAGGGAGAATTTCCTGTGTGTATCAGCAGTGTCATTGTACAGCTGGGACTTGTAGTCCTACACATACAACATGCTGCTGAGTATTCCAGCAGGCAGACATGTCACTCAGCACTTGTATTCATTTCCTTTGCAGAGAGGGGGGAGAAGGGGGTGGGGCTGAGATTGTTGTTATTGCATGTAAACAAAGACCAGAAGAGAACCAGGGAAATTAGGAAATATGGATTTTTTTTTGCCTAAAACTTGCTTAACTTAGTTATATATTGCTGCCCATCAGATTTACAGTGCTATATATTTTTTGTTATAACTCGGACAACCCCTTTAAGGGCGTTTCCAGTGCGGGAATCACATTTCATGTGTGAGCATGATCCTCTGTTGTGGACGCTGCTCGTCTTGCAGGAGCACAACGGCATTATACTGATTTATGAACTTACAGAATCATAGTGACCGCTTTATATCAGTGTAATCCTGTAGAAGGTCATGCAGAGGAACATTTCATTATAATTCAGTGTAATGCCGTGGGCTCCTGCAAGATGAGCAGTGTCCAGAACAGAGGATCAGGAATCCTCAGTGAACAACAGTGAATCCTTCAGAGAACTGCCCTGTTGGCTTATCTCTGAACCCTTGACCGCTCATAAACACTCATTTTCAGTCTATTGCATTCTACTTTACAGTGAATACTTCAGACAACTGCCCTGTTGTCTTATCTCTGAATTTATGATGCTCATAAACACTCATTAGCAAACACTTATTATAGCTAAATTCTGCTAGAATGAGTGTTTATGAGCTGTCAGGATAGTACAGATAAGGGTTACTTATGCAGCCCAACAGAGCAGCAGAGATTCACTGTAAAGCAGAATGCAGTAACCTGGCAGGTGCACTGAAACTGAAAGCTATAAAGGAAAAACTGATGAAATTTTTTTAATAAAGACCAGTGTTGAGCGAAGTTCTGTTTTCAAGTTCAGCGTACAAGGTTCGGGTTATCTAACAATTCTGTTATGGATTCCGCTACCACGGACAATAAGTTATGGTCCGTGGTAGCGGAATCCATAACGGAATTCTTAGAAAACCCGAACCTTGTACGCTGAACTTGAAAACAGAAGTTCACTTATCCCTAATAAAGACCAATTGATAAAATGATTTTTAGCCCAAAATGAGTAAAATGCAATGCATTCAATTACTTTGTTTAACTTCATTTCTCCATCCAGTATATCTAGAGATTTAGTATTACATTTAGAATATTACAGTAGAAAGCTTCGTTGTGCAAATCAGTCAGTCTTCTCAGGGGTTAACCATGCTTGAGCCAGGGGAATGGCTTTCTTTGCATGTGTCCTTATATCAGGTAAAAGCCAGCTGCTTATTTTAGGAAAATTCCTCCGATGAGTAGTTTGATCTGTTCAAGCTTTGCACATGCCAGGCAGCTTCCTGGCATTATCCATCAATGCTGAACAGAAAAGAACTAATCCCTCTAGTGATGGGTGAAGAGCAATGGCATTATCTGAGCGGTCCCAAAAATAACCTTTACATTACTGGTGCTAGGACATAGCGGGTACTGAGCTTGAAGGGGTTGTCTCACTTCAGCAAATGGCATTTGCCATGTAGAGAAAGTTAATACAAGGCTGCAGTCCATCACACTATAGGAAAAAGTGCCAGGCTCTCTGGTGGCTGGGACCACAGGAGCACTCATAGGCAGGTGCTTTTTCCTATAGTGTGCAAGCACGACCACCACTGATGGATTACAGGGTGGTCATAAACCTTGGATACGAGCAGTGTATAATGTGATGGAAAAATGAATCCTGCTAGCAAAGGAGGCAATATGGACAATCACAATACATTAGTAAGTGCCTTGTATTAAAGAGGACCTTTCACCGCTCCTGACATGCCTGTTTTAATGCTTCATGCATTCCCCATGTAATAACAATTCTGGAGCAGTCTGCAGTAAGGGTACAGAGGAGTGATAACAAGTTGGAGGTGTGTACGTGTACAGTCTGACAATGAAAACAACACTGGTCTTGTGAAAATTGATTGTGGCCTTCCTGAGAAAAAGTACTTTTATTTATACTTATATACAGTGCACCAAGGGGTGGGGCCAACTCAGCTTTCCAGTACTGGCCACACCCCTTCATGCTCTGTAGTGCTTATTTGCATAAAGAAAAACGGTCTTTTTTTTTCTTGAACGCCACAACCGATCTTTACAATACAGATGTCATTTTAATCAGCAGGATTGACCTTACTAAGTGGTATGCCTGGTTTAATAGGCTTGATCCTGCTCATGAGTGCTCTTTAAGGACCTTCACACAGGCAGATCATTTCTTGAACGAATGGCCACATGAACGGGCACATTATTTGTACGCCCGTTCGATTCTGCTATTGTTGGCAGCACATACCCTGTTGAATAGATAATTTCCAGTCTGTCTCCCAGCAAGGAGGTTATGGGGCTGGTATGTGCTGCAATGTAGAGTTGGCTGCATCTAGCCCAGGGGTCCGCAACCTCTGGCACTGCAGCTGTTTTGAAACTACAACTCCCAGCATGCTCCATTCACTTCTATGGGAGTTCTGAGAACAGCCAAGCAAGTTTGCATGCTGGGAGTCGTAGTTTCACCACACCTGGAATGCAAAGGTTGCTGATCCCTGATCTAGCCTATCCTCGAAGGGCTCCGTAAAACTGGTCTCCTTGGCCTTTGGGTATACCCATCTTTGGTGGACAAATAAAAGTTTAGATACCGTTCACAGCTGCAGAGCTACGTTACGTTACAGTGTATCAGGGGCAGTTCAGTGTGCAGGAAAAAAGTAGCCGGCGTAGCTACGTTAATGCCATTTGAAGTGTCATTGAGGAGGAGGAAGAAATTGCCTGAAAGGTGTGGAACATGAAAAGTGCCCAGAAAAGAAGCTGTGCTTAGGAGGAGTCTTAAAGGAGTGTTCCCATCTCACAAATGTAATTTATATAATTAGATATAGCCATACCAGTATTATTACTAATAGAATGTATTTATATAAAATGTACCGTTTAGAAGATTTTCCTATTTGTATATCCATTGTCCCACACACACCAGTCAGGCCGCTGCCCCTAGTTACGGCCACCACAGCCTTGAAGTAGCGGTGGGCAGCTTGCTCTTGTTCAAACCCGCTCTGAGGTAACTGATGTATTGTGGACGCACGTTTCATGAGCATGCCGAGACACATCTTAGAGTTGTAGCATTTTTGCCTGCGCTTCCAAAACGCAGGGAAACGGATCCTGTTCCAAGAGCAATTCATCTCTATGGAGCAGGATCTGTTTATAAAGTCTGCGTTTTGGACGGATCCTGACCATTGCGTGTTGGACTGGTAGCGTCCAAAACGCAGATATGAAAGTACCCTAAGATGTGTCTCAGCATGCTGATGTAATGTGCGTTCACAATACAGCAGTTACCTCAGAGCGGGTTTGAAAAGGAGCAAGCCGGCCACCACTACTACATGGTCATGGTGGTCGTAACTAGGGGCAACGGCCTGACTGATGTGTGTGGGACAATGGATATACAAATAGGCAAATCTTCTAAACTGTACATTTTATATAAATACATTCTATTAGTAATAATATTGATATGGCTATATCTAACTATACAAACTACATTTGTGAGATGGGAATACCCCTTTAAGTTCTGTCTTCTGCCTGATTTCTGCACTTTGATGCTGTCTCCATTTACGGACACTGCTCCTATGTCCGCGTTTTGCCAGGTTCCTTTGATTCTCTTTCATGGGGGATTTCTTATCGAAATCTTTAGCTCGTGCTCATTATGAGCAATGCACGGTGTGTGAGAGCCTCTTGGCATTCTGCAGTTTGTCTTCAGTTTGTATTAACGCCTAGCAGCTGTGACTTGTATTTTATAGTTTTGTATTGGTCTAGTGTCATTTGTATACATATTATAGAAAACAATAGTTGCTATCTGCCTGCTCAACAGTATCTGTGATCTCATTTTTTTTTTTTTTTCCCCGTTCAACGTGGCTCTTTGGCTGTTCTAGCATTTTGGCTATGGCAGTGCAATGGAATAATAATTGAACGCTTTAAAACTTTTTGGGCTTATTTAAAAAGCATCTGTCAGCATGATCAACCTATTAAACTAGTCACATTGCCGAGAGGGTTGATCAGGCTGAGTAAAACAATATATATTTCTTTTCTCCATTGGGTTAATAGTTGTCTATATATATATTTATGTCAGTTAGGTATTGGGAGCACCAAGGGGCTGGCCATAGCACTACAAGCACCACTAGGGCAACATCTCTGTGCTGTCTGTACATCTTTCCTTCTTTTGAGTGACAGGAGTAGCCATATAGTTACATTGTTGCATAAGTCATCCATCAAGTTCAATCAAGGGACAGGTGGGGACGCGAATTTTAGAAAAATGGGAGCGGAACCCAGATTTCTACATCTCGTCCAGTCCTGTGTTCTCGTGGCAGCACAAAACTCTGCTTTCTTAGCGGATTCAATGCACAGGCGTCGAGTCACTGAACCTCAATACTGGCACGGGAACACAGGGCTAGAAGAGATGTATAGGGAGCACGGGATAGTTGTGCTAGCGGTGCTCCTAGCACCATGGCCAGCCCTCTGGTGCTCCTAATAGGTAATTTACACAAATCTAAAAATTAATATATCTTGGCAACTATTAAAGAAGAACTCCTGCAAAAATTTTTATTCTATTTCCTGCTAGAAAGGTACATGATATAATCTGTAGTGAATGTCATTTTCCTACCAGTGTCTGTATTTTTGACTTCTATCATCCTGAAGTTTCTTATCTGTGTCATGTGACTAGGAATTAGACCCACCAACTCGCACATAGACTAGATGTGTGGACAGGAAGTCTAATTCTCTATGCATTCCTATGGGAGCCTCACTTTCAGTCTCATAGGAATGAATAAAGCAGTGACTGGCTTCCTGTCCTGGGTCAGTTGGAGGTCAGGGAGTCGGTCACATGACCCAGCTACATTAAGAAGAAAGTTGATAACTCTCAATTAGAGTCCCTGATAAGAAGATTGCATTCACTACAGATTATATCATGCACATTTCTAACAGGTCAGAGAATAAAATTTTTTGCGGGAGTTCTTCTTTAACCTTATAGAGAAAAAAATTGTTTTACCTAGCATGATCAACAATACCAGACAATATACCGAGTTTAAAAGGGTTTCTCGTGCTGACAGATTCTCTTTAAGGCACCAGCCTTGCCTGATTTTTCCTTTTTTTTTCTTGTTTCAGAAAGAAATCCAGGCAATGAGTCAGTGTCACCATCCCAACATCGTGTCTTACTATACCTCGTTTGTGGTTAAGGATGAGCTCTGGCTAGTAATGAAGCTGCTGAGTGGAGGTGAGTGATGTCTGCAATTACATCTAAATGGGTCTCCTGGGAGTTGAATACTGAGGAACTATATTTAGGATAAGTCATCAATATTTGAGAATTAGGGGTGCGACTCTTGGCACCTCCACTGATTAGCTGTGGTGCCGCTGTGAGAGCCACGGCCTCTTCTTAGGCCAGTCATGTGATGTTCATCAGTCATATGGCCTATGTGCAGCTCAGTCCCATTTAAATGAATACCAAGTACAACAATGCTGTACTTGGGATGCTCTGAGGAGGCTGGAGCACCTAATCGGCGGGAGTGCCAGGTGTCGGACCCTCACTGATCAGAGGCAATGTCATAGCTACATGTATAAGCCAGTGAGGTACATCAGTAACAATTTATGGCATGACTTATGGGGTTGTCAGACACCCAGAAAGACACCCAGAAAATATATTCCCCTAAATACTTTTAAACAGAATCTCTTATTGGTGCCTGTAATTTTATTTGCCAGAACTTTCTTATCTTTTGGTCATGGAACCACAGTGGACTCACTCTTCTTCCACTTATTAGGCAGTGATTAGTTTTTCCATTGTGTGCTGAGCAACTACAAATCCCATCATGCATTACTTTACATTGCACATAAGAGACAAGTCTAGTCCCATGACCACAAGGGGTTGGCCCTAAGGCTCCTTTCAGTAACTAAGCCAGTCCCTAGTGGACACACAATTCGTGGCGTGTCAACCCAGACGGAGGGACAGTCAGGTGAGGCTTTGTTGAGTAAGTACTTTAAAATTTTACATATATATATATATATATATATATATATATATATATATTTTTTTTTTTATAAACACACACACACCGTATTTTTCGCTTTATAAGACATACCCCAGATTTTAGGGTAGGAAAATAAGAAGAAAATATTTTTTATCAGACCCCCCATAAATTTCAGGACATCACACCAGACCTCAGATCAGCCCTTTCAGACCCCCATCAGACCTCAGATCAGCCCACTCAGCCCCGATATCAGCCCAAATCTGCCCCCAGCAGACATCAGATCAGCCCATCAGCCCCCATATTAGCCCACTGTTCCCCCCTTTCAGCCCACTCTGCCCCATTAGACCTCAGATCAGCCCCCATATCAGCCCACTGTGCGCCCATATCAGCCCACTCTGCCCCATCAGACCTCAGATCAGCCCACTCTGTCCCATCCGACCTCAGATCAGCCCCCAAATCAGCCCACTGTGCCCCCATATCAGCCCACTCTGCCCCATCAGACCTCAGATCAGCCCACTGTGCCCCATCAGACCTCAGATCAGCCCACTGTGCCCCCATATCAGCCCACAGTGCCCCTATCAGAACTCAGATCAGCCCACTGTGCCCCCATATCAGTCCACTTTGCCCCATCAGACCTCAGATCAGCTCACTGTGCCCCCATCAGACCTCAGATCAGCCCACTGTGCCCCCATAGCCCACTGTGCCCCTTTCAGACCTCAGATCAGCCCACTGTACCCCCATCAGACCTCATATCAGCCCACTGTGCCCCCTTATGATCCCACTCTGTCCCATCAGAACAAAAAAAAAAACACTCTTACCTCTCCTGCGCCGCGGCTCCGCTTCGGGTCCGCCGCTCCTCTGTCTTCTGCCGGCGCTGCACTGTCACCTGACTGCGTGCAGCGTCAGGTCATAGTGCACACACTACGTCCTGACGTTGTACGGGGTAAGGACAGTGCAGTGCAAGGAGGAGAAGACAGAGGAACACCGGAGCGGAGCTGCAGCGCAAGAGGGTGAGCATGTTTCCCCTCTCCCGGCACCTATTACATACTAGTGAGCGCTTAACTAGTATTCGCTTTATAAGACGCACAGCCATTTCCCCCCTACTTTTGGGGGGAAAAAAGTGCGTCTTGTAAAGCAAAAAATACGGGTATATATATATATATATATATATATATATATATATATATATAATATACACATACTAACTTTCACTCTATAAGACGTACCCAGGTTTTAGAGGAGAACAATAAGAAAAAAATATTTTTCATTAGACCTCTGGTCAGACTAGATCTCAGCTCACAGCCCCTATCAGTCCCCCAATGTTAATAAGACCCCAATAAGACCTCAGATCAGACCCCAATGTGAATAACCCCCAATCAGACCTCAGATAAGCTCCATGCCTCTCATCAGCCCCCATGCCTCTCATCAGCCCCCATATGAGCCCCCATGCTCCATGTCCCAGAGGAAAAAAAACAAACAAACACTTGCCTCTCCTGCTCCAGACGCTGCCGCTCCTCACCTGCAGCGCGATCCTCTTCATCCTGCCTCTGGCCCTCACGCTGTGTGCAGCCACTGCACAGCCGACAGCCGAGGACCAGGAAGTGGTAAGTACATAGCCTTCATCGCTTCCCGGTCCTCCTGGACTAATGAACGCTTCCATAATGGAAGTGCTCATTATTATTCGCCCCAGGGACATTTTTCCCCCACTTTTGGGGGAAAAAATGCATCCTATGGGGCGAAAAATATGGTATATATATATATATATATATATATATATATATTTAAATCTGTGCTGTTTTTTTTTTGGCCACTGGACAACTCCTTTAATGGGAGTAGAGTCTTAATATGTACAGCTATTGGTCCCTGTGGTCAGAATACATCATGTAAGTTTACCCCGGTTTCTGTATTGTCTGCCACAGAACAGTGGAAGAGGGTTTGCAAATGAGCTCTTAGCAAGCTCTGCCTCTGATGCCACCAGATTTAAGACAGCTATCCTATAAGTCAATGTTCGACCCTTTAATTAGGCCTTGAGACATGACTTGGTAATAACTAAGCCAGCGCCTCATCTGCAGACAGCTGTTTTGGGTGATTGCTCCTCAACAGTGCACAGCAGAGAGTACTGGCTTAACCGGCTGAGAGGCCTATCTCCTTACAGTTAAATGCAAATTGGAGCAAATGGATTTGTCATTTGGCATATTTTGGATTAGCCAAAATTGTTCATTTCAACTAGGCAATAATTACTACGATCGGTTGAACAGATCTTACTTATTCTTTTTCTGTGTAAGTAAGCTTTACCTGTTTGCCTTTCAGTATCATTATACATTAATTTAGTGAAGGACACTGCAGTCTGTGTGTATCCTTCTCCCACCTCTGCAGTGCTCTATGGCCCGAGGTAGCCGGTGTAGAGAGGTCGTTTATCCAGCCAGGCCTGACTAATGATACTTGTGTTCCTGTTAATATTGGTTTATTCTCTGTTTGGGGTTACACATTGTAGAGTGTGCCTCAGAGTATAAAATGCTGAGCTGGACTTCCCCACCTTTACTGCTTAACTGTATTAAACCGATTCTCTTCAAATAATAATTTCTGTCAATGGAAAGGAGTTAAAAGGGTGGGCCAGGTCCTAGTGAAGTTATTAAAAAGACTTAGGCTTCATTCACACATCCGTATGTGTTTTGCGGTCCGCAAATTGAGGTTCTGCAAAAAAAACGGATGACGTTCCGTATGTAATCCGTTTTTTTTGCGGATCCATTGTAACAATGCCTATCCTTGTCAGCAAAACGGACAAGAATAGGACATGTTCTATCTTTTTTGCGGAACGGAAATACGGATATATGGAAACAGAATGCACACCGTTTTTTTTGCGGACCCATTGAAATGAATGGTTCTGCATACGGTCCGCAAAAAAACGGGACGGACACGGAAACAAAATACAGTCTTGTGAAAGAAGCCTTAAAGGGGTATTCTCATCTTAGACAATGGGGGCATATCGCTAGGATATGCCCCCATTGTCTTATAAGTGCGGGTCCCACCGCTGGGACCCGCACCTATATCCAGAACGGAGCGGGGAGCGCTGCGCCTGGAGGACCCCAGGTTTCCAGGGGTCCGGCCACCACCAGGCGCAGCTCCCCGCGCCGCTCATAGAAATGAATGGGAGCCGGGCCGTGCATGCGCGGTGCGCTCCCATTCATTTCTATGGAGCAGACGGAAGTAGCCGAGCCAGCGCTCGGCTATTTTCAGCGGCCCCATAGAAATGAATGGAGGGCGGCTGCGCATGCGCAGTGCGCCCTCATTCAGTTCGGGGGCTCCGTTCTGGAAATAGGTGCGGGTCCCAGCGGTAGGACCCGCACCTATAAGACAATGGGGGCATATCCTAGCGATAAAGTCTAAAATGAGAATAACCCTTTAAGGGGGTTATCCCATGATTTAAGGGGTTATCAAAGATCTACAATGCTCGGACCCCTCACAGAGGTTGCACTTACCTAGCTCCACGGCACCTGCATCGCTTCTGATGCCGGCACGGCCGCTGATGCATCTCCCCGTTGCGCAAATATTCAGGGGGAAGGAAGAGACCATAGCAGAGTGTGACGGGAACCAGCCTCCTTAGCGTCATCCACTACAGTCTCCATTTCTATAACTTTTATGATGGTGGCAGTCACAAGATATACCCACGTGGTCACTTCGCTGGCTGCTACCTCTCCTGCATGACAACCTTTTTCCTTTACAATTAAGATAAGCTCAGAGTAAGGTAAAATACCCACTTTACCAATCCATCATTACTTTTTGGGTTTCCCTCCAGACCCTTTCATTAGGAAATGTGACTACCAGTAAGGTGGGTCACTGCTGCGGCCAGTGATTGGAACCAGGAAGTGTTGAAACAGAAGGAGTGGGGGGGGGGGGGGGGGATTGTGGACGTATTAGTTATTTTATTTTTAAAGACTAGCCCTTTAATGACAAGGGTATTTTTACTATTTGCTGCTATGTCCGTTTAGAGAATTCCTCGATGTAGAGAGTATATTGTGTAACCAGTAATTAGATTGCGTGTACTGGATATAATTAGAACATATGTGACTAAAAGATCCTTGAGGTCTACTATGATATCCAGGATGTCTAACTAACAAAGCTGGTGCTCTACTTGTCAATTTTATTTACAGAGCTAGTTGCCCTAAAAAAATTAAAATAATTTGGGTGTATTATATATATTTTTTTTGTCACAAAGCTGGCACGTGTGAATACTCCCTAAGGAGCTATCAACATGACCTGAGTTAAAAACAGGAACGAGCAGGTCTTGACATGGGATATTGTTGGCTGAACAGCCCTAAGCAGTGGGTTTACTGGACTTACAAGGGACTGTAGTGCTTCACTTGGGGGGCACAAGGTTGGACCATTGGACTGGGTGGTGGGCATATAAATGGAAAGATGTGATTGTGCTATTAGATAAGAGATGAGGCTGAGTGATAAGCCGGTGTTCACAACACTTCTTGTCTCCAAAGTGAATACGTTCTTCTCCATCAATGGACGCTAGTAAATGTGACACTTTTGAAATTTGTGAAAAACAACAGAATTTTCTGACTTTACAGGCTCCGTCTTGGACATCATCAAACATATAGTAGCAAAAGGAGAGCATAAGAATGGGGTATTGGATGAAGCGAGCATTGCCACCATGCTCAAAGAAGTTCTGGAAGGACTTGAATACCTACATAAAAATGGGCAGATTCACAGGTTGGTATCTTTGTATGGTGGAGGTACAGTTTTATTTTTTATTACGTGGTACCTAGAAGTATCAGTCATTTCTTTATCAGCACCCTGTAGGCAGGATACTATCCATTCCAAAAACCTGAAATATGTTAAACCTGCATTATGTAATGCATCCATGTTCCATTGTTATTCTATTAAAGGACTTTTCTGGTACTAAAGGTCCTTTTACATGGGCCGATTATCGGCCGAAAAAGCGTTCCTAGGAACGCTAGTGCCGATAATCGGCCCGTGTAAAAGTGGCCCTAATCAGCCGACGAATGAGCAAAACGCTCGTTTGTCGGCTGATTGGATCTTTTGGTTTGTACAAAAGATCCAATCTGTCGGGCGCACATCACCCTGTGTAAACAGGCGATGTGCGCCTGACAGTATGGAGCTTCCCGGCCGCACGAGTGATACAGCGATCACTCTTGCGGCCCGGCGCTCGATTCATCGGGCCGTGTAAAGGCTCCCTGCCCGAGCGCCGATATCGCTGATCGGCGCTCGGGCAGGGAGACACATTGGCCCGTCTAAAAGGGCCTTTAGATATTGAAGCTCTGTCCTTAGGATAGGTCATCAGTATCAGATTAGTGGAGCTCTGATACCCAGCTCACCCACCAATCAGGGGTGTAGCTATAGGGGAAGCGGCTGCTTTGGGGCCCAGACCCACAAGGGGCCCCCTCAGAAGGAAGACTAAAAGATTTTATTGTCAGGGCCCCCTCAGCAGTATTATACAATAACTTTATAAACAGTGACTCTGTAGGAAATGGACGTAGTGGCTGCCGGGCCTTGTCTGGGAGCTCAATCTCAGTTGCTGAGGGCGGGGGCTCGTTCAAAAATTTGATGTGGGGCCCAGTCAGTTGTAGTTACGCCACTGCCACCGACCAACTGTTTCAGGCAGCTGCCAGCTCTGGAGGGCTGTGGAGTTGGAGTTGTAGAGTTGGATTTGGAGGCAAGGCTAGTTTTGGGTGGAGTTGGAGGCAGTAGAAATCTACCGACTCCAGCTTATAAAAATATTATCTCTTATTAATATTGAGTAATTAATCTATATTATTTATCATTATTATTTATAGAAGTTTAGAAAAATTAATCATAAATGTTTTATAAAACTAAAACCCTTATTTATCAAAATCAGTTCTCACCTCCTCAGTGTTCTCTTTTGTCTCTTATACTCAGTGTCTATATGCTGCTCCAAGGCTCTTATTTACAGTGGCTGAAACTGTGATGCGCATGCACAGTAGTAGTAAGTTCCTCCTCTAAAGATCAGGGCATGGCTTCATCTCAGAACTGCCCGACAGAACAGGAAGACAGCATTAAAGGGGTTGTCCGGGAGTAAGTAACTTTTCACAGGAGCCCACAGATGCCTCCCCATATGGAAAAAATCATACTTACTTACTCCCTACTGCTCTTGTGCTGTGTGCCATTCCAGTGTGTCCCCGACATGGCCATGATCATCTGCTCTGCTGCAGCCAATAACTGGCTTCAGCAGTGATTGTATGTCTTGAGGATATGTCACCAGTGAATCCAGTCATTGGCTGCAGCAGAGCAGATGATCATACTGGAGAACAAGTATAGGAGCCAATGACCAGAAGATAGACACCCGGGAGCCGGTGCTCAGGACCGGAGCAGCCCTCATTGTGAGCACTGAATATAGCAGCTGCACTTTTTACATGTTTCTTTTATTCCCATGTAGATTTTCACATGATTCTCTGCATTTCCAGGACATGCCTCATAGATTTCTTACAATTATTAGGTGTATAACAGTGGTTGGAAGTTATTAAATGTGTAGTGCAAGGGATATTTACTTACAAGAATTTAGGAAATTTCAGGAATTTCTGAAATTGTATTCCAATAAATATGGTTTAAAGGGGTATTCCCATCTCACAAATGTAGTTTGTATAGTTAGATATAGCCATACCAGTATTATTACTAATACAATGTATTTATATAAAAAATGTACTATTTAGAAGATTTTCCTATTTGTATATTCACTGTCCCACACACATCAGTCAGGCCGTTGCCCCTGGTTACGGCCACCGCGACCATGTAGTAGTGGTGGTCAGCTTGCTGTTGTTCAAACCCGCTCTGAGGTAACTGCTGTATTGTGAACGCACATTGCATGAGCATGCGGAGACACATCTTAGGGTACTTTCACATCTGCGATTTGGATGCTACCAGTCCAAAACACAATGGTCAGGATCCGTCCAAAACGCAGACTTTATAAACGGATCCTGCTCCATAGACGTGAATTGATCTTGGAACAGGATCCGTTTCTCTGCGTTTTGGCAGCACAGACAAAAATGCTACAACCCTAAGATGTGTCTCCGCATGCTCATACAATGTGTGTTCACAATACAGCAGTTACCTCAGAGCAGGTTTGAACAAGAGCAACTACACTACTACATGGCCGCGGTGGTCGTAACTAGGGGCAACAGCCTGACTGATGTGTGTGGGACAATGGATATACAAATAGGCAAATCTTCTAAACAGTACATATTCTATAAATACATTCTATTAGTAATAATATTGGTATGGCTATATCTAACTATACAAACTACATTTGTGAGATGGGAATACCCCTTTAAAGGGAACCTGTCATCTCCAAAACACCCCCTGAACTAGAGTAAGATGTGTATAGTGTAAATTATGCTGAATCCGAATATGTAAGTTTTATCTTTATACTCGCTTCCATTCCGTCTCTGTGCTCCCACAAACCAGCAGTAAAATGCATTGAGAGGACTCTTCTTTGAGTCCTCTCCATTATGTGAGCGAGCGCTGGAGTCCTCTCATTGCATTTTACTGCAGGTTTGTGGGAGCACAGAGTCAGAATGGAAGTGAGTATGAAGATAAAACGTACATATTCGGATTCAGCATCACTTACACTATACAACACTTACTCTAGTTCAGGGGATGTTTCGGAGATGACAGGTTCCCTTTAAGTTCTATATAAGGCTAGTTTTAGGCTACTCTCACACTTGAGGTAGCCTTTTCCAGCCAGCTGTTTCGGTGGGTGAAGAGCCTGCAGGAAAAGGCTACCGCAAGTATGAAAGTAGCCTTACACTAGCGCTATTAGTCCCGGAAGGCAGAGAACAGCCTGCCGAGGCTCTCTGGATCTGGCGTTGCTAGATGTTAGCTCAATGTCCGCCGGCCCCTTTAACTATAATGTGATTTGTCAGAGATCCGGCTGCTACCCGACATACTTGCCAGGATTCAGGTGGTTCCCATTATAGCCAATGTGGCCGGTGGGCATCCGGCTGTGGTGGATCTAGAAAGCTCCAGCCATAACTAATAACTTTAGTGTGAAAGAAGCTTAAGTAGCCTGATTGCTTACATGATGGTAAAAATAAGCTTGATGTTCTTCTACATGATGTCACAGTAAATGTGTAAATACTAAATTATTGGCCATTTATGAAGGAGTCGGAGCTGGAGTCAGAGTGTGACAAAATGCTCTACAGCCCTGCAGCTCACATACAGTGGATGGAAGTTTCTGCCCCCTTTGTAATTTCAGATCCTGGTGAACTGCAACTCCGTTCCCAAAATGTCAGCTGAGCTGACGTACGAGGGTGTGGTTGCTAGTGGATAGAACTTTCTGCTTCCGGCTCTGTCCACTGTGTAGTTAATGGCAGGGAATAGCTGATCAGTGGGGGTGCCAGGTGTAGGACCGTCACCGATCTGATATTGATGACCTGTCATAAAGATAGGCCATCAATATCTAAGTACTGAAAAAAACCTTTACAGGAATATCACTGTACGTATTTGGAATAATATAGGATCGCCTTGAGGTATAATATATACAGGGTGGGTCTCCTCATAGTTGTTGAAAAATTGGGAAGTCCCTTTCAGGAGGAACTTTCATCTTTCATGATGCATTTGCTTGTCTGGCTCTGACGTACACCACTGGTGAATTCTCAGCCCCATTGTTTGGCTCCCCCAATCCTGTACTTCTGGTTGAGGATGATGCCTTGTTTCTCTTTGTTCTCAAGGATATATACGTTTATCTTAGGTCTCAGGGTTTTGTGTTTCAGAACTTTCTTTCCTCTAATAACTTTGTGCTATAACATCACTCAGCAGTGAACAGGTTGTTCTCCATCTGTTCGGCAGAACTGACTATTTTGCAGAATCACGCCTTGTCTTCAAGCTTACTCTCTGTTGTGAGTGTGTCCTTTTACAAAGACTTGTAATTTTCTAGTCATCGTTATGTGCATCCACCCTTGATTCTAATGTTGCCTACGTACTGATCATGCACTTAATTTTCACTAAACTTAAAAAAAGAAACTTGCTCTCACGCTCATAAATAGCATAAAACGTGGGTAGTAATTACAGATTGGGTCGTCTTCCATAGATTAGTTGTTCAGTTGCACTTTTCTGATGAAAATGACTTTTGTATAAGGAATATTGCTGCGAGCACAGTTATCATGATAGTATGTGGATGCCCCCACTGCCTGCAGTGAACCCAACATTTTATAAAAGTAGGGAAATAAATACATGTTCGCGTCACATTATTATGACTGCTTTCGACGTTGGCAGCGTGTAGCTCATAAAGGAGGTCACTAGTCGTGAGCTGGCTTGGTGGGTATTCAAGGTGTGTGATATTCCCTCATTGCTGTCATGGGTGAAAGGGGAGAGTTGCAAAAAGGGATGATTATTGGCTTTTGGGCCGGGGATGGCAGTATTTCCGAAACTGCGCAGTTTGTGAACTGTTGTGCCGCTTTGGAGAATATATCAAGTGGACAAAGTGCACCATTGTGAGTAAGTGACGTGGAAACTGCGGACTGGAGCACCATGTGCCATTGATGCGAGAGGTGAACATCGGCTATGAAGGTGCCCAAGGGCGGAAGGACACCCTGCATTGGAGCAGCTCACTGCCAAAATGAACCAGGGGGCTACCAGACGCGTGTCTAAAACAGTTCAGCGAACCCTACTGCATAAGGTGCTCAGAAGCAGATGGATGGTCACTGCTCCTCTGCTTACTATGCTACATCGACAGAAAAGACTTCAATTTTCGTAGCAGTATCGGAATTGGATCTCTGCTGATTGGCTAAGTGTTGCCTTTTGCAATGCACCATTAAGGGGATAGAAGTTGGAGTGTCAGGCGAGAAACATCAGAGAACAAACACCTTTCAACCTTTATTGGAAGAACACAAGCCGGTGGTGGCAGCATTATGGTCTGGGGAATGTTCTCCAGGCATTCTCTGGGCCACTCATCCATGTGGAAGGCACTCGCAACCAATTAGGTTGAATCCATCCTTGCAGATCACATACACCCATACATGCTGATTGACTTCCCTGTGGTGAATGGGATCTTCCAGCAAGACAATGGGGCATGTCACAAGGCTAGAAACGTCCAACGTTGGTTGGAAGAGCATGACCCAGACTTCCAAGTACTACCGTGGCTTTCTAATCTGATGGACTTGAACCCAATTGAGTATCTGTGGGACCACCTTGATGGACATGTTCGTTCAGTGGCTCCTCCCCTCATGTACCGTCCAGGAGCCATGGGATGTACTGCAGTCAGCATGGCTCCACATACCTGTGACAACCTACCAGGACCTTATGGAGTCACTCCCAGTCCGTCTAACTGCTGTCCATGCTGCACACAGTGGTTACTCTGGATGTTAGTGGTCATAATAAAGTGACTTAACTGTGTAGATCTAGTGCCATAAGACTAAATGCATGTGTCATTAAAACCCCAAACACAGCTCTGTAAAAAATTAAGAGACTTCTCCAATGTTTTCTTAAATCAGCATCTCCACATGTATGGCAGCCATTCCATTGAATTCCTGTTCTTGGAGTGGCATGAAGTTACCCAATAGCAAGATTAGCCACCAGGGGGTCTGGGTCTGGGAGCATATTATTCCCATTTTCAGTTGGAAACGCGTACGTGCTCAGCCAAGTGTACCTGTATATGGGACATGGGACTCCAGGGAGGGTCACCTATTTCAGATGCAGTTGAATAGAAGGGTGAAGCGGGCAGCTCTCTGCTCCACCATCACTCTGCGACCAGTGGTTTGGTGCAGGCAGGTGCAATGTAGTGAGACCACCCCGCCTGCTGCACCTGTATGCTGGAGAGAACAGAGCGGATCCACAAAGAGATCTGCAGTTTGTCTTGTAAATGTGAGGTAGGTTAGTATGCCCTGTGTGGGAGGCACAACAAGGGGCATTATGCTGTATGGGGGCATATGTAGGGAGCATTATACTGTATGGGGACACATGTAGAGAGCGTTATACTGTATGGGGGCACATGACGACAGGGGCCACCAGGTATAACTTTGCTTGATCTCCACAAATGTCAAATCTGCTCTTGTGTGGGGGTGAGTATCCAGGTTTTCGGTAACATTAGGCTTTATTGTGTTGAATATAGTCACATGCTTGCACTTTTAGGTTGCTGTGACCCTCTAGGTTTACTTTTCCTGGGTTCTCCAGTAATGAGCTAACTCTCACTAGTAATGTGAGACATGAATCCGGTGTAACCCGTACATTCGTCTTCAGCTCCAGTGTATTGTGTGTGACACACCTGAGCTGTGGCTTCACTGGGAGGTATGGGTGTGAGAAAGTTTCTTCAGAAGCTGGAGTAATTACCCTATTAAGTGTTCACAGTTATTAGTGCGAGAGCATGGAAAGCACACTCAATCTTTTGAGACAGTTTTTATTTTTTTTTACATGGAAAAGTATCCCCTACTAGATCAGTATGTGGTAAATGCTGAAAGATATAAGGGAAGCTGGACCCGCGGTGATCTGTTGGCTTCTTTCTAAAACTGTTTTGTCTTCATGAGAATAACCCCTTTAAGAGAGAGAAGCCGCAGCTGGAACCACTCCAACCCTTCCTACTGTCGTATTTCTACCTCCGTATTCAAAAATCAGTGTAAAGGGTGGCGGCAGTGCTATATTACAGTAGTAAGCTAAATACATTTTACTAAAAGTGCCTGCTATCTGTAAGCAATTCTGCATCTGTCTGTGAGGCTCCTGCCATAGCTCTTTTATGTTAGGGATTGTCCACTATTTAGATATTGATGGCATATACTCAGGATAGGTCATCAATATCTGATCGGTGGGAGCCCAAATCAGTGTGTCTGAAGAGGTGGAGCGCCAGGGCCTCCTCACAGCTTACCAAGCAGAGTGCTGTATATTGTATAGTGGCTTCAAGCACCTGATTGGCAGGGGATCGAGGAGTCAAACCCCCACCGATCAGACACCTATTCTGAAGATACACCATCAGTATCAAGATCCCGGACAACTCTTTTTTGTCCATATTGAACATGCAGTCCAGTCTGTGAGCAGCATGTTATAGAGCAGGAGGAGCTGAGCAGGTTTAATATAGGTTTTTGATTTTTTCCATTTTGTATTCTGCTCACTCTGTGTTAAAGAGTCCAGTGCGAGTCCAGTCCTACAGGTGGCTGTGTATGCACACCCATATGGGGAAGGGTGGCAATCACTTGTCAGACCACCCACTGGACTCCTAAGCCCAGAATGACCAAAATTAAAATGAACAAAGAAAAAAACTACATATTAGTCTGTTCAGCTCCTCCTGTGCTATAACCTGCTGCTCTCAGATTAGACTGTGTCTTCTACCTGAGGGAATCCCTTTAAGAATACTACAGGACGTCACCATTTTATCTCATGTAGTTTATGTTTCTGTTTGCCTGTAGGGATGTTAAAGCTGGTAACATACTTTTGGGTGAAGATGGCTCTGTGCAAATAGCAGGTAAGATCTGTCTATATGTTATTGAGTATACTGTATGAGGATATATGAACTGCTTGGAGCTGTAGACAGTGTTGAGATGGTAGTGTGACCAATGTAGGTGGTAAGTCAGTTAATGGTGCGTAATGTGTCCATTATAACAAAATTCCCCTATGCTAGTATCATGTGATCCAAAAATCCAATCAGTCAAGCATGTGTCTCAAATTGCCCCAAAGCCCTGTATGTTACTGGATTATGGGGGAAAACATTATAAACCCTTGTGAGGGGCAGATGATCTGTTAAAGTTAGTCTTTCAGCTTCTTATACCATATGAAAGTAAGCAGAGTGGCTTTACCTTTCATTTGGAGATCTGTTGCAGCATTTTAAAAAATGCAAAGGAGGTGTTTGGTGCACTGAGGGAGGGTCCTATCCTCTCGGTGCACCAAAATTTCCTCCCACTTCGCAGGAAGCCTCTCCTTCTCTTAGTTGATTGACAGGGCCAGGCCTCTGTATCCTGTTCTCGTCTGGCCCTGTAAAGCTGCTTCTGTGGCACAACCTCAATACGGGTTTTGTCTCCTGTGCAGGAAGGAGATGCCAGGCAAGAACAGTAGGCAGACTCTGGTCCTGTCAGGCATTTGTTGGAAAGATGGGCTTACGTCGAAGATGGAAGGAACCTTGGTGTTCCAAGTTGCGAGGGTCTGCCCTCAGTGCTCTCATTTGTAAATTTTTATAATCAATCTCTTTTTACTAAAGAAACTAGTGAAACAAATAGCAAACTACACATCACATCGGTTACGTGGTTTCTCCATATTTTCAGATTTCATGTAAGACAAACACATTATTATATGCAGGACTTTTTGTTTCTGTCTAAAATAACGAATCTCAGATGGAAATGTGCGATAACTGATGCTTTTTTTTCTTTATTTTTCTGTTCTTCTGACAAATAAGAAGAACAGAAAAACAACCGGTAATATGAAGAAACCATGGGATCTAGACAGCACAAAGCGACCTGCAAGTCAAGCGGCCTGCATCTTCCCCTTACATATCATAATGACGTTTTGAATGGGGTATTCAGTGAAAGTTTATGGTCGTATATAATGGAGAGCATCTTTACAGTATTGGACAACTTTTTAAGAAGGGATTCTAGCCATGGGGTTGATGGAAAAGGTGTGACCTTTCTATGTCTCACTCCAAACCTCTCCAACTGAGTCAGAAGGCGATTTTCCGGATTTGGGTACAGATTAGAAGTGTTCTAAGGAAACAATATACACATACGATTAGAAGTATAAATGTCTGGAAGGAAAAAGCCTCCAAAACAGGTTTTACAGCTTATAACTTGTAAGATAGTCTTGGGTCTTTTTTTTTTTTTTTATCCCAAAGAAAGGAGCTAAATAAGCTCCTGGAAGAAGGGCTTAAGAAACCACATGGGTAGTGATGGAATAAGATAGATGTGTTGCTACTGTAAATGCCTTCAGCAAGTTTTTCCGCCCCATCCTCATGTAAATTATTTTTATAGAATGCCATTGTTCTGGATGTCCAGACTATACAATTTTGTTAGGTCCTTGGGGAGGTTTATACCCAAGTATTTAATGGATACTTCAGGCCAAAGAAACCGAGAATTTAGTTTTATATTGTATAATACAGTACATGGTTCAGCAGCCAGATATCTAGCCACTTGCCCAAAAATATCAAACAACCGGGACTTAAAGGGGTGTGACCCAAAAAATATTATACATTTTTCAAACCAGCACCAGGCCCGGAATACTTGTGTAACTGCATGTAATTAAAAATGTTTTATATCCACTGAGCTATTCATTAACATGTATCTCTATAGCACCACCTGCTGTTTGTTGTTTTCCTTATTTCTCTGTCCACCTCACTGAGGTGGTTTCAGACTCTCAGTTTAAATCTTCAACTGTAACCCCTTTAAGTAGGTTCGTGCTATGGGATCCTACCTGAAGGCTGTGTATATTGTATCTTGTCGTATCCTCTGAATCAGCGTCTCAATAACCATAATAAAAAGTAGAGGGGGCATCCTTGGTGGCTCCCATTTTTAGTTTCAGAGCGGTCAAAGAAGATCATATTGCCCCTTATCTTCACTGTTGCCGGTAGAGGGAGAGAATAGCGTTTCTAAAAAGTGGGCATATAGCAAATATTAGTAACGCTGCCATTGGTCACTCCAGTGTAAACGCTGACACCAGTCAGTGCAGTGTAAATGCTGTTCTACTTTCCTGTTCCAGAAAAGCCATGTCTTTCACCTTTGTGTACTGCTCATGTATTTAATGATTCCAGGAACTGCAGACATTATCTCATATAATGAGTCTGATTTTGCAGATTTTGGTGTCAGCGCGTTTCTAGCTACAGGAGGTGACATCACCAGGAATAAAGTCAGAAAGACATTTGTGGGCACGCCTTGTTGGATGGCACCTGAGGTCATGGAACAGGTACTATAGCTCTTTGTTATCAAATAACCAATGCAATGGAGTAAAATTCACCTGGAATCAATGGGACTTGACAGGTTCGGTATGATCAGACATATATAAGATTTATGAGGGGAGATTTTTCAGACAAGCATCCCACAAAATACAGTGTTTTTCTGACTATAAGATGCGCTTTTTTCACCCAAAAGGGAAGGAAAAGTAATAGTGCGTCTTACAGTCCTAATGCTAATGACTGCCCTGGATCTACTCGCCCTCCCTGGACTTCTTCGGGGCTCCGCTCTACACTCTGTCCTGACTGCGTACAGCGTCAGGACATAGTGCACGTCGGCGTGCATTACGACCTGACGCTTTGCAACGTCATGTCACAGTGCAGCACGGACTGGAAGAAGACCTGTGAGGGTGAGTGGATCTGGAGAGTGGCAGCGCCGTCCGGGGCAGGAGAGGTAAGTTTGTTTTAATGTCTGATCTAGGGTTGTCACGATACCAAAATTTTTATTAGATTTCATAAAAAAGTATTTCGATACTCGGTACCAATCAATACCACGCGAAAAAAATAAAACGTGTGCATTCCGCGTTTTATGAAACGTGCAGCCCATTATACAACAGTCCTATTTTTTGGAGGGACAAAGTGACTAAAAAATGGCGAATCACATGTTTTTTTTTTTTTATTTTTTCTGTTACGGCGTTCACAGCATAGGAGATATTTTTAAAATATTTTTAATAGTTCAGACTTTTTCGAACGTGGTGATACCGAATATGTTTATTTTTTTATTGTTTGTTTATTTTTATATGTAAAAATGTAATATTTTGGTTTTTTGGTAAATTTTATTTTTACTTTTTATTTAATAACTATTAGCTAGAGGGGGCTAGAACCCCTGTCCTATTCACTCTGATAGAGATCTATTAGGGTGAATAGGATTTTACACTGTCCCTGATACCGTGTGCTTTGTGCACACAGCAGCAGGGAGCTTACAGTGGCAGCCATGGATGGGAGGCCACTGTGCCAACAATGAAGATAATACTGAGGGGGAAGCCACTGCGCCACCAATGAAAATAATTAACCCCTAAATACAAATGTAGGCAGCGGGAGCCAGCTGTATCAAACAGCCGGCACCCAGCCACAATGACGGGGAACTGTGATGCCGCCGAACCTCGTCTGATACCCCTCAGGTGCCGTGATCAGCATTGATCACGGCTCCTGAGGGGTTAATTGACAGGGTTTGATGGGATCCCTCTCATTGAGGCCGGGTGAGGCAGGGTCTGATCGGTGGTCTGGTGAAGGAGTCCGATCGGAGGTCTGATGGGTGTCTGAGCTGAGGCTCATGGAGGCTGGGGGGGTTCTGATCTGAGGCTGATGGAGCTTGGGCGTCCGATCTGAAGTCTGATGAAAACATTTTTTCCTCCTCTAAAGTCTAAAAAATACGGTACTTTCTCACCACAGTTCTATTCCAGATGAATTTATTATTTGTTTCTGTTTGTCCTGTCTTCCATCTGTTCATGTGAAATTCCACTTTATTTTGCAGATTTGGGCTAAAAACAAATGGGGGATTAGAAGATTTTATACATTAGCTGATGTTAGATTAAATAAATTTCACTGTAGTCACTAAAGTGACCATACGTGAATTTAGTAAGCAATCTGTTCTCTTGTCTGCGTCTCTCACAATCTCTTCCAGACGTTTGGATGGATACATGGCTAGGTGCACTTTAACCCCTTGTGTCGTTTTTGTCTTTTAGGTCAGGGGATATGATTTTAAGGCAGATATTTGGAGTTTTGGAATCACAGCTATTGAATTAGCTACAGGAGCAGCTCCATATCATAAATATCCTCCAATGAAGGTATCTGATTTATATTATATTTATAGTGAGATCTTCTTGGGATTTCTTACATATATTACCTCCATGTTACATTTACTATGATCCAGTCACATGGATTGTATGGTAAAATGCCAAATATCGAAGGCGCTGCAGCTCCATGCTGACTACGGTGGCCCTCTTTCTTTACTCCACTGAATGTGGATGGATCAAACATGGCTATATGAATATATGTGTTTGACGTTTTTTTTTAAGCATTTTAGTAGCTGTGTTATCATGATGTGTCTTGGCCACCCTGTGGTATTTCTCCTACTAGAGAACCTAATCATCCCTCTGGAATAAATAGTTTCTGAAACTTTACAGAGAATTTACAGAGATGACATTTAGGGCTCGTCTATTAGATTTTTACAATTTTAAGTTTAATTTTACTTTCCATAACCTTTTCTGTTTATTCTTCTGTTATAGTGATTTTTAGCTATTTCTTGAAATCTTTCTATCATACACATGGATGCTTTCAAGAACGTTTATTCAGCATCCACCTTCTGAACCTTTGTTTTCTAGTTTTTCACAGTTTCAACTCTCATTTTATGTTTTTTTTCTGTTCCCCCTCTCATGACAGGTATTAATGCTAACACTCCAGAATGATCCTCCAACTCTAGAGACTGGTGTACAGGATAAAGAAATGCTGAAGAAATATGGGAAGTCCTTTAGGAAGATGATTTCTTCGTGCCTTCAAAAAGACCCAGAGAAAAGGTAACCATTGACACGTCTTCATATTATGATGGTCACTTCAGGAAGTGCACTAAAGAAGTCATTTTTAGCCATCATTGTCACCACATGTAGTATATTACTTATTGTAGTAGTAGACAGGGGATGGGAACCTGTCAAGTTTAAATCACCCCGTCTTGGCAAAATAGCTTGTGCAGTATGTTAGGTCACAACTTCTTTGTAGACATAAGCCATCTGGAAGGAGTTGGCAACTGTGGGCGGCCACATAACGCATCATTAAAAGCCGCTCAATGGCTGAGTTTCAAGATGGGGTCCCCCAAGGTCCCCATTTCTAGTAGTGTAGAATAAAACTTCATATTCTCACTACTCCTGATCAGAAAGGTACTGCTGTCCTCAAGCCCTGCCTAGTGTTGTCATATACATTATAAAAGTAGGGGAGTTCCCCATGTAACATAGTAACATAGTTTATAAGGCCGAAAAAAGACATCTGTCCATCCAGTTCGGCCTGTTTTCCTACAAGTTGATCCAGAGGAAGGCAAAAAACCCTGTGAGGTAGAAGCCAATTTTCCCCACTTTATGGAAAAAAATTCCTTCCCAAATTGTGATTCAGCAGAGGCAAGTTTCCATAACAGACCATCTTGCTTTTTGTAGGCCAACAGCAGCAGAACTTTTGAAGCACAAGTTCTTCCAGAAAGCAAAGGTACGTAATGTGTTTATAAAGAGGAATATTTTGTGGCTCGTTCAGCTGTAAACGCGAAGCTATAATTACCCTGAACTGTGAACAGACTGAGATTTGCTTTTATTGCATCCAACCTGACAGCATCCTCATATTTGTGAAGGATGATCTATTTATTACTGCTGTTTTTAGGCAAACAGAAATTCAGACTCCCTTCAAATGTGTGCAACTAGGTTTGAAGCTAACGTATATTACCATTTTTTTTCTCTATGCACACTTTTGCCATTTTAGAAATCATAGAAATCCTAACCTACTTATAGTGTCCATGTCATTAAAGGGGTTATCATGGAAGCAATATTGATGTCCTATCCTCAGGATAGCTCATCAATATTAGATAGGTGGGAGTCCCCGCACACCAGTCACATAGCCTAGTTGCAGATCAGCCCCATTGCACTGAATGGGGCTGAGCTGGAGTACCAAGCACCGCCGCTATACTGTGTACAACACTGTGCTTGGTGCACTGCCAGGAGCCGGTAGTGCTCACCAGATCTGATCAAGGGGGTGCCGGAATTCAGACCCCTGCTGATGTCATAATGATGACCTATTCATCATTATTTCCTGGATAACCCTTTTAAAAATTAGAAATGAAAAATCACCATTACTTGTTAGGCAGCTTTAGATGTGTGTAAGATACACTCAGAAATTTTGCATGACTTCTGTAAATGTATTCCTTTTTCTTGCATGCTTTCTGGGTGGTCAGGCTCTTACTGGTGTGATGTGTATTCTTCATTGGTGTTTCCTGCTGTCCACACACCCCTTAGTACTATGCATAGCATTTTGATTCAGTCCGATATTAATCCAGTTTTGCTCCCTCTCCCCTCTCACAGCATGTAGTTTCACAGAAACACAAACAATTTGCAGCTGCAAAACTTTCCACCTTCTAATACTTGTACTGATGAGAGAGCAGACAGAGGTAGGATGACTGTAGGCTAATAGAGTTTTATATTTTCATTAGTACTGATTTAAAAAAAATCTATTAGGCCAGTGCACTGCTTCTCTCCTTGGTTTTCTTCCTTTCTCTTTGGTCGCTGTTTCAGTGTATCATTCGCTGGCTCTACCTTCCCTTCTCTTTCTCTTGCTGTTGGGGTTCCTCAGGGTTCAGCCCTCTCCTGTTTTCTCTCTACAAGGACAGGGTATCAGCAGATTTGCTCTCCAGTACCATCTCTAAGCTGATGACGCCCAACTATATACTTTATCCTGTGACATCACCCCTGCTGTACTACAGGACACCAGTGACTGTCTGTCCGTTGTCTCTTACATCATGTCCTCTGCCTGTCTGAAATGAAATCTTCCAAAAAACTCAACTACTGTGTTTTCACCATTTACTAACATATCTTAACCTGTTATCTACCAATACACCTAGACAGCACGTCCACTGTGTTGGTGTCAAGTTTGACACTGATCTTTCCTTCACTCCCTATATTTAATCTTTTGTACGATCATGTCACCTTCACCTCAAAAACAACTCTAGAAGCCACCACTTTTCTTACTGTGGAAATAACAAGAACTCTCATTGTTGCCCTGATCCATTCCTGCCTTGATTACTGTAACTCATTACTGATTGGCCTTCCCCTCACCAGACTTTCTCCAGTCTATCCTAAACGCATCAGCCAGGCTCATCTATCCATCTAACCGCAACTCCAATGCCTCCGCCCTGTGCCAGTCATTACACTGGTTGGCCATACAGTACAGGATTACATTTAAACTGCTCCTCCTCAGCCACAAAGCTCTCCACAGTGTTGCACCCCCTGCTTCTTCTCCATCATATCTGTCTGCCATCCTACCTGTTCTCTACTCTCTGCAAATGACTCACTGACATCTCACTCCCGTCTCCAACGGACCTTGAACATGGACCCCTAATTGAAGGAGCCTGCGTGCTATGAGTAACTCTATACCAATTGATACATCCACATCAGAGATCTGCACAGATACACGGTTGATGTTGGCACCTGTGATGTAAGGGCACCCTTCAGCATCATTTTGGCGTCTATCCCCTTTTTTTTTGTTCCCCTAAGAACCAGCTAATTGTTGGGGGAAACGTGTTGGGAGAGTTATGGCCTTTATTGCAGGGTCACTTCAGGATTGTGATAGGGTTTAGCCACTGAGAATGGAGCTGCCTTTGTCTGGGAGACTGCTCAGCTTGTAGGCAGGGGTATCGTAGGGACAGAAAATTTGCATTGATGAAGCAGGGAGCAGTGAGGGAAGTGCTGCGCTGTCTGTACTCACCCTCCCTGGTCTTCTTCTGGGCCCCGCTCTGCACACTATCCTGACTTCGTACACCATCCGACCTGACACAGTGCAGTGTGCACCATAAGAAGACCAGAAAGCTGTGAGTCCTCAATCTGCTGCGTGGCAGTGCTGTCTGGAGCAACCGAGGCAGTTTCTTTTTTAATGTCTGATCTGAGGTCTGCTGGGGGGCCTCACCTGAGGTCTAATTGGGGCGGGGGGCTATTGTGAGGTCTATTGTGGGGTCTGATCTGAGGTCTAATGGGGGGGGGGGGGCTGATTGGAGGTCTGATGAGGGGGGCCTGATCTGAGGTCTGATGGGGGCTGGGAGGGTCTGATGGGGGTCTGATCTGAGGCTGATGCAGCTTTAAGGTCTGATTGAGCTCGTGGTCTGATCTGAAGTCTGATGGAACTTGGGGGGGGGGGGAATGGTCTGATCTGAGTTCTGATGCAGGGTTGCCAACCTTCCTTTCAAATTTTTCTGGACAACTGAACCAAAATTTACGGACAGCCCAAAATTTTTACGGACATAAACCACACCCCTTTTTTAGAGAACACGCCCCCTTTCACGCCCCAGAATAAAGAGGATTGTTCAGTATTTGAAAATAAAATATGGCATATGGAAAATAAATCAACAATTTTCAGCTGTTTCATCCCTGCTTCTAGTCTGAGTGTTTTGTTTATATGGCTGCAGTGACACACTGGACTTTCTAGCATCATTGCTGCTGCCATGTAAACAAAGACTGACAGGCATGTAATGGGCAAGTGTGCACATCTGTCACAATGTTGGTGATGTGCACACTGATGTGCAGGTGTATGGCATGTGACCACTGCAGGCAGTTCTCAGCATTAGATCACTGATTGGCTGCAGCGGTAACATACCATATACCGGCGAGTCCTTGCTGAAGAAACAGGTGACACATATTTGGATGGACATTACATTCACCATTACCAAACGTACAAGATGACACATTACCACATACCTCTTAAGTCCAGTGACGTCTTCCTGATGTAGATGTTCTCTTTTCTCATCTTCTCTCTTTGGCCCACACCGCCATGATGAGTTCTTTCAGCCACATCTTCTCTCTGCAGAGTTTGCCACAAAGACACCTTAGATTACACACTTTTCTGTTATCCTGCTGCTACCTAAAATACTGTGCCCACTGTGCTCCCCAAATACTATACTGTAGATATAACAGTGCCATATAGGTAGGACCCCATATAGTTACATTGCTCCCCAAAGTCCCACTGATACTATTAATTCTCCCCCAGAGTGCCCTCATTAGTAATAGTGCCCCAATAGTGATAATGCTCCACAAGTAGCCCTTTTAGCAGTAATGCCCCCCATATTGTACTAATAGTAACACTTCCAAAAGTACCCCTGGTAGTAGTAATAATTCCCCATAATAGAAATCATTTTTCCCATAGTGCCTCCAGTATTGCTACCAGAAATAATAAGGAACCGCTGTAATGGTCCCAGTAATTATAATACCTCTTATAGTGCCCCCAGTAGCTTAAACGGTCCACTCTAGTGCCCCCAGGAGCTTAAATGGTTCCCCCTAGTGCCTCCAGTAGTTTAGGTAGCCTCCTATACTAACCCCAGTAGATCAGATAATCCTTGTAGTGCCCCAGTAGTTTAGATAGCCCCCTGTAGATCAGATAATCCTTGTAGTGCCACGGTAGTTTAGACAGCCCCCTGTAGTTCATTTAGCCCCCATAGTGCCTCCAGAAGTTAGATAGCTCACTTTACTTCAGATAGTGCCCTAAGTAGATTAGATAGCCCCATTGAGTGCCCCCAGTAGTTTAGATAGCCCCATTGAGTGTCCCCAGTAGTTTAGATAGCCCCATTGAGTGCCCCCAGTAGTTTAGATAGCCCCATTGAGTGCCCCCAGATAGTTTAGATAGCCCCATTGAGTGCCCCCAGATAGTTTAGATAGCCCCATTGAGTGCCCCCAGATAGTTTAGATAGCCCCATTGAGTGCCCCCAGATAGTTTAGATAGCCCCATTGAGTGCCCCCAGATAGTTTAGATAGCCCCATTGAGTGCCCCCAGATAGTTTAGATAGCCCCATTGAGTGCCCCCAGATAGTTTAGATAGCCCCATTGAGTGCCCCCAGATAGTTTAGATAGCCCCATTGAGTGCCCCCAGATAGTTTAGATAGCCCCATTGAGTGCCCCCAGATAGTTTAGATAGCCCCATTGAGTGCCCCCAGATAGTTTAGATAGCCCCATTGAGTGCCCCCAGATAGTTTAGATAGCCTCATTGAGTGCCCCCAGATAGTTTAGATAGCCCCATTGAGTGCCCCCAGATAGTTTAGATAGCCCCATTGAGTGCCCCCAGATAGTTCAGGTAGTCCCCATATAGTGCCCCGGCCCAGCAGTGAAATAAAAACAAAAATGATATATACTTACCTGATTCCTGTAACTCCGTCCCGGCGCGGGCGGGCAGCGCGCTGTATGATGATGTCATCACGTCTGTACGTACGTGGTGACATCATCAGAGAGCGAGATGCCTGCGCCGGGCCCAGGATAGAGGTATGTATTACTAACTGTGTTACATTAGGCTGCAGGCTGACCTGCCTGCGGCCTATTGTACATCGCAGGCGGAGCCTGCATGGATCCACAGTATTCACGGCAAATGTGCCGTGAATACTGTAGTAGATTCACGGACAGGCTTTTTTTCTGCTGGACGCTACGGACGGCAGAAAAAAACACCCTGTTTTTACGGACTGTCCGTGAATCTACGGACGGTTGGCAACCCTGGTCTGATGGTGCTAGGGGATCTGATTTGTGGTACCTGTAATTAGTGACCATCTTTTCTACAGTGTTAGTTGTTAAATAGAGTTGAGTGAACGTGCTCGTAACGAGCACTGTACTGCTCGGATCCCCTGCGCTCGCATGGGCGCAGCCATCCGGATCCGTCCTCCTCACCCGACGGATCCGGATACCTGCGCCCATGCGCGCGCAGGGGATCCGAGCAGTACAGTGCTCGTTACGAGCACGTTCGCTCAACTCTATTGTTAAACTAATTAGCACCCCCTCCTTCCCAAAAAAAGCATGTTCTGCTAGTTAAAGTTATTTTTAAATTTATTTGACACGATTTCTATATTATTATTTTTTTTTTCCCAGAAACTCTTTAAACTGTGAAATTTAAATTCAATAATGTGCTCTGCTAGCTGGCCACGTTTGTGTGAGGGGGCTTTCTTACATCTGTGTCCAAATATATTCCCCTTGTTTGTTTCAAGTAGACAGCCAAAAGTCTGTGTATATTGTATGTAGGTCGGTGACTGAGTTACTAAAGTACACTTCTCCTTAGCCTCCAAAAGGGCTGTCCTGGCTGCAGTTGTAACGTTATGTCCCCATTTACAGTAGAAAGAGCAGCTCTTGAGCCTAAAATGCTGCCCTAACGTTATTCTTTGCAGATTTAGAGGGCCGGTTCCTTTATGTGCACAGTCATGTTTTATTATTCCGTCTTTGTAATTTTCACACTGTCTTGCTCTTTTACTGCACAGATGTTTTACCTATAAAGGGACATCATTCCTGGCATTACTGAGACTTCAGTTACAATTGTCGGATTGTTCTCGCCGTCTCCTGTATTCACTAGTGTGATCTTTGAAGGAAACTGATCCATTTTTCCATTTTACAGAACAAAGAATTCTTACAGGAGAAGTTGCTCCAGAAGGCCCCTAGCATCTCAGAAAGAGCCAAAAAGGTGAGCGCTCTACCCTCAATATTGAATGCCGTCCATATGCTTTAATTTTTTTTTTTTTTAATTTCCATTGTCTCACATGTATACCATTTTAACGCAAGCTCTGGAAATGGCATCTATCCTTAGATATTAAAATGTTAGACTAATGTTGACTAAACTTGCCAATGTCAGCAGGGCAGATTTTCATTAGTGTGCATTATGCTAGGGCTACAAGGCAACATGTGCCACGTGACAAAAAAGGGTACAACACAACAGTCGCACAAGAATCCAACTTGGATGGATTTTTTGCAACTGTTGTTTCGCAGTCGCAGCATGTCGCACTGACTATCATTATAAAAAAATGTTGCGCAACTTTTTG
Organism: Rhinella marina; assembly: GCA_900303285.1. NCBI lineage: Eukaryota > Metazoa > Chordata > Amphibia > Anura > Bufonidae > Rhinella > Rhinella marina. The sequence continues at coordinate 717,964 of ONZH01020549.1, forward strand.
TGTTGTGTAGCCCTAGACTTAGAAGTCTGGCCGGCATTGATTCATTAGATCTCGGGCAAAAATAGGATTTGGCATCTCCAATTTCAGCATGCCCGATCCTTTAGTCTTAAGAAAAACGAGATTTTTGTGGACTCACCTGTAAAATCTCTTTCTCGCTGTGTTCATTGGGGGACACAGGACCGTGGGTATAGCTGCTGCCCCTAGGAGGCGACACTAAGTTGAAAAAGTGATAGCTCCTCCCGCCGGCTATATCCCCTCCCGCCTGGAGAGAGCATATCAGTTCGTGCCCAAGCAGTAGGAGCAAAACAAGAAATAAAAACAGAAAGAAACGTCAACTAGGTCCGAACCTAGGACCAATGACCCCACCCGCTTAAGGAAAGAAAAGATTCCTTGCGGTAAAATGAAAAACAATGGGTGGGTGCTGTGTCCCCCAATGAACACAGCGAGAAAGAGATTTTACAGGTGAGTCCACAAAAATCTCGTTTTCTCGCTAGTGTCATTGGGGGACACAGGACCGTGGGACGTCCTAAAGCAGTCCACGGGGAGGGGAGAACCAAAAATAGAACGCAGATGCGAAGGCCTAGGGAACCGCCGCTCGCAAAACCTTGCGTCCCAGAGCAGCATCAGCCGATGCAAAAGTGTTCACCTGGTAAAACCTGGTGAACGTGTGTAAGGAAGACCAGGTTGCTGCCTTACAGAGTTGTACCGCAGAGGCCTGGTGGAAATGAGCCCAAGAAGCGCCCACCGCCCTGGTAGAGTGGGCCGTGATACGAGCAGGGGGCGTCCTGCTTCGGGAGCGATACGCCTCGGCAATGGCTAGACGTATCCACCTGGCAATCGTCACCTTGGAAGCCGCCAATCCCTTGCGGGGACCCTCAGGCAGGACGAACAGGGAGTCTGTGCGCCGAAAAGACTCTGAAACGGCTAAGTAGATCCTCAATGCCCTGACCACGTCTAGGCTGTGGAGAGCACGTTCTGTAGGATGGGATGGCGAGGGGCAGAAAGATGGAAGGACGATGTCCTCATTCATATGGAAGGCCGAGACTACCTTAGGTAGAAAGGAAGGCACCGGACGCAGAACCGCTTTATCCAGGTGCAAGATGAGAAAGGGTTCTCTGCAGGAAAGTGCCGCCAGTTCCGAAACTCGCCTGATGGAGGTGACAGCCACCAGGAAGGCTACCTTCCACGAGAGGAGACGGAGAGAGACACTGTCGAGCGGTTCGAAGGGAGGTTCCTGGAGGGAACCAAGTACCAGGTTCAAGTCCCAGGATGGAAGAGGGGGACGATAGGGAGGCACAATGTGAGCTACCCCCTGAAGGAAGGTCCTGATCGGGGATTTTTGTGACAGCTGTCTCTGGAAAAAAATTGACAGCGCAGACACCTGTCCCTTAAGAGAATTAAGACCCAGCCCTAACTCCAGACCTGACTGCAGGAAGGAAAGGACCGTAGACAAAGAAAAGGAAAGTGGAGGTAGGTCACGCTCCCCACAGAACCGGAGAAAAGACTTCCAAGCCCTGTAGTAAACTGTAGACGATGTAGGCTTCCTTGCCCTGATCATGGTCCGAATGACTGTGTCAGAGAATCCCCTACGTTTCAAAATGGAGGTCTCAATAGCCACGCCGTCAAACGTAGCCAGCTTAAACGCTGGTGGAAGACGGGTCCTTGAGATAGGAGGTCAGATAGGAGTGGGAGAGGCCATGGAGCGTCTCCGAGAAGGAGAATGAGCTCCGTGTACCACGTGCGCCGGGGCCAATCTGGAGCGATGAGAATGGTTGGTATGCCTTCCCTCCTGATTCTGCGAAGAATCCGGGGTAGGAGAGGGATGGGGGGAAAGACATACAGGAGGGAAAACCCCTCCCATGGGGCTACCAGTGCATCTGCTGCGTAGGCCCGCGGATCTCTTGTTCGAGACAGGAAGACTGGGAGCTTGTGGTTGAGCCTGGATGCCATTAAGTCCACCTCCGGCCGACCCCAACGAAGGCAAATGGCATTGAAGACTTCCGGATGTAGGGACCACTCCCCTGGATCCACGGTCTGCCGACTGAGGTAATCTGCCACCCAAATCTCCACCCCGGGAACGTATACTGCGGAAATGACTGGCACGTGATCCTCTGCCCACTGAAGAATCTTGGCCGCCTAGTCCATCGCTGCCCGGCTGCGAGTTCCTCCCTGGTGATTGATGTAAGCCACCGCCGTGGCATTGTCCGACTGAATCCGGATCGGCAATCCTACCAATAGGGGGGTCCAGTGAAGCAGGGACAGATAGATGGCCCGCAGCTCCAGTATATTGATTGGTAGTTTGGACTCCGATGGAGACCACTTCCCCTGGACCATCCGTGGAGGGAAACCCCCCCCCCCCCCCCCCCAACCGAGGAGACTGGCATCGGTGGTGATAATTGTCCACGAGATCGGCAGAAAGGACTTGCCGGAAGTCAGGGCTGGAGCCTCTAGCCACCACACCAGGGTCGACCGCACCTGGGGAGGAAGGGAGATGGAGTTGTTGAGGGAGTCCGGTGACTTGTCCCAGGTCGACAGGATCGCCCATTGAAGTGGGCGAGTGTGGAACTGCGCAAACGGGACTGCCTCGAAGAAGGCCACTAGAGTCCCCAGCACCTGCATGCAAAGATGAATCGTGGGACGTGTGCTGCGGTGGAGAAGCCGCACTGATCTTTGGAGCGATCGTCTCTTGTCGAGAGGGAGCCGGACTGACGATGTGGCTGAGTCGAGGACCATCCCCAGGAAGGTGATCTGTCTGCTGGGATGGAGGGATGACTTCTTGAAATTTACTAGCCAGCCGAACTGAGTCAGCGCGCCTATGGTGATGGCGAGGCTCTCTTCGTTCTGACTGAAGGTGGGTGCCTTCACAAGAATGTCGTCCAGATACGGGAACAGAACGATACCCCTGGAACGAAGGCGTGCCAGAAGAGGGGCCAGCACCTTCGTGAAAACTCGCGGCGCGGTTGCCAACCCGAAGGGAAGGGCCTCAGAAATAATCTCGTCCAGCCGGGTTCCGAAGAGTCGTGAACCGGAAAATGGAAGAGCTGTAAGGGAACGCTTGGAAGAAGCATCCGCTGACCACACCTTCAGCTAAACCTCGCGGCGCAAGGCTACGTTAAGGGCCGAGGCGCGGGCGATCAAAGCTCCTGCATCCAGAGAAGCCTCACAAAGGTATTTACCAGCCTGAGAGATCTGAAGGGCCAATGCCTGAAGATCCTCCGGAGACAGACCAGTCGAGATGTCCTGGTGCAACCGTAAAGCCCACTCAGAGACGGCTTTCGCCACCCAGGCAGACGCAAAAATAGGGCGAAGCGCGGTACCGCACGCTGCAAAGGCCGACTTAGAGAAAGACTCTAGACGGCGGTCCACTGGGTCATGGAGGGAAGAACCATCCGCAACAGGAATTGCCGTATGTTTGGTCAGACGGGCAACTGGTGGGTCTACCTTGGGGGGCGTGGACCACCTATCCACCAGGTTGGCTGGGAAAGGATAGAGCAGATCCAGGCGTCTTGAAGCGGTAAAGCGCCTATCTGGGTGATCCCATGACTTGGTAACTACTGCAGCAAAATCGTCATGCAGAGGAAACACCTTTTGGGAGTGCTTAGAACGAAGAAAGGACACCTTTGAGTGACCAGACAAAGTAGATTCATCCTGAATGTGAAATGTGTCACAGACAGTAGTAACTAAACTGTCCACTAAGGACGCCATCTTGGAAGATTGGTCAGGGTCCGTATCGGAGCCTGATTCAGGGAGCTCCCCCTCAGAGAGAGCTTCCCCCGTGGGGGAAGAAACCTCTGAACGAGACCTAGGGGGTGGCGGAGAAACAGGCTTCAGAAGAGGAAGATTGACCTGTTCTGGGCCGCTTGCGAGAGGGTCTACCCCTGGGCTGGCTAGTGGCGGAGGGTGTAGATTGTGCAGGCGGAGCGTGGTCAACCAAACGACCCATGAGGGTGAGGGTGGTTTGGGGCACCTTGGATAAATCTGCCACTGCCCGGGATAGGGTACGGGCCCACTCCGGTTCCACGTAGACAGGGGGGCAATGCGGCTGCTCAGGCGGAAGTGCTGGTCTGGGTGCACGGCATGCGGTGCAGAGGGAGTCTGACTGGCCGCGTGCAAACTTTAAGTCACACTTAGCACACGCATAGTGAATGGGCGCTAATAGTGGACGGGGGTCAGCCGTAGGTTCAGACATGACTGACTAACGAGGCTGGCAGGGAGCTGGAGGGGGGTGGAAGGAGGTGGGAGAAGCTGGAGGAGGAATAAAGGTTGTCCTACCAGACCATCCAGGTAACACCAGGTAACACCAGGTCCTGTGTCCCCAAAAGCGTAGCAGCGCGGCGTCTGTGGGAGGAAAGCCTGTCTCACGATGCAGGCATGGTAAGGAGCTCCTCCCCGGAAGAAAAAGCTGAAAATCCGCCCCCCCAGGGCGGGGAAAAGGGCCGCGGCCTAGTAGGCCCAAAAGCCGGGGCCTAAATTTGAAACTGCGGCCGCCCGCAAGTACTTCCGGTCCGGAACACCACTTCCGGTGAGCGGAGCGCGGCCGGCGGCATGCACACGCGCCGAGCGTGCCTGCAGAGAAAGCTTCCCCCGTGGGGATAACGGGGAACGCAGGACCTGGAAGGCGTCTGGGCCCGAGAAAAAGGTGAGGGTCCCAAGCTCCCACAGGGTCTGGGGAAAGGGGGGTGCCTGGTGGTAGTGGGGCCGCGGGGGTAACTTATACTCACCCCTCTTCACCTTGCCCCCCTTCCAGCACTTCACCCTCCGTAAATGACACCAGCAGGGTCACCTCCTCAGTTGCTGGCACCGAAGTGGCAGGAGACTGGAACAGATGGAGGGACTTTAGATTCCAGGTGACCCCGGGGCTGGCGGGAAGCAGGAGAGCAATGCTGCCCTGGTCCACTTTTCTTCATGGGGGAACTGGGCAGGGAGGGGGTCCGACCCTGGCCAGGTATCCCCGGGGGACAGGAAGGCAAAGCGATCCTGTTCCCCAAATAAAAGGATAAATAAATAAAATAACTAATAACCCTGCAGAGCAGGGAGGTCTGCCTCCTACGACACTAAGCTAAAAACTGATATGCTCTCTCCAGGCGGGAGGGGATATAGCCGGAAGGAGGAGCTATCACTTTTTCAGCTTAGTGTCGCCTCCTAAGGGCAGCAGCTATATCCCACGGTCCTGTGTCCCCCAATGACACTAGCGAGAAACACAAGCATGCTTAGGAGGAGTAACGTTTGGTCAACTGCTCTTTGATGGTGCATGATCCCTTTACAAGTTACTTGACTGTCAAGTCTCTTGTTGCTAATAATCCCCTTAACACACGCATTCAGTGCGTTTTTTTTCCATAGTGGACTGAATGGTTGGTGACTACCATGTATCTCCAGGATCAACTGAACCTTTTTCCCCCTATTTTATTAGTTACGGTAAAATACAATGTATAAAAGTATAAGTCGTAGTAGTACGACTACTACGTCACAAGAACAAGTAGACGTCACAAGAACAAGAGGATACACTGGGGTGAAAAATATAAGAATCAAAGAGCCTTTAAAGAAGAACTCCCGCAAAATCTTTTATTCTCTGACCTGTTAGAAAGGTGCATGATATAATCTGTAGTGAATGTAATCTTATCAGAGAATGTAATTGTGAGTAATAACCTCTCTTCTTATTGTGTCTGTGTCATGTGACCAACTCCCTGACCTCCAACTGACCCAGGACAGGAAGCCAGTCACTGCTCTATTCATTCCTATGAGACTGAAAGTGAGGCTCCCATAGGAATACATAGAGAATTTTGATACTATTGTTTGAGATGGTTGGGGAAATTGGGGGTGATTTATCAAGACTGGTGCTTTCCCCTGCACTGCCGGAGAATGCACCACATTTATGATGAGGCACATGCGCCTTCAAGCAGTCCATTTGCCTAAACAGAAATCTACATAAGCTCAGAACTGCCATAGATTTATGGCTTCATTTGCATCAGAAAATAGGCGTAAATGAAGATACATTTCTCTCAGCTGCTGGCCACGTCCTGTTGCCACCCATGTCACCCCCTTTTGGAAAAGTGACGACTGTGACGTAAAAAGAGGCACTTGTGACTTTTTTTCTTCTTCAAAAAGTCACATTTAAAAAGTCACAAACGCACAGCTTAGGGCTTTTTAAAGTCACTTTTTAGGTGCAAGGGAGATGATAAATCTCCCGCATTGTCTTTCCCGGCTAGAGATTTCTTAACACTCCTGTTATCTCTTCTCCTTCTTGGTAATATAAACACTCACTGCACATTTTGATTATTTGACTTAAAAGGATATCTGCTAAGCTAATAATAAAGAGCTGTGGTTAAAGGCTTAGGCTGAGTTCACATCAGCGTTCAGCCTTTCCGTTCTCCTGCTCCGTTATAGGAGCAGAACGGAAAGGACGGAATTGGCACATAACTGAGAGAACGGAGCCTAGGGACCCCATAGACTATAAGGGGATCTGTTAGGTTTCCGCTTGGAGGAGGATTTTTGAAGTGGAGACAAAAGTCGTGCATGCAGGACTTTTGTCTCCAAAAATCTTCCTCTGAGCTGAAACATAACGGAGCCCATTATAGTCTATGGGGTCCGTCCTTTCCGTTCTTCTTCTCCTATAACTGAGCAGGAGAATGTGAAGGCTGAACGCTGATGTGAACTCAGCCTTAAGGGCCCTTTACACGGGCCGACAATTGAACAGATCATCGCTAACGAACGTTACTAGTAACACTCGTTAGCAATGATCTGGCGGTGTAAATACACTGCCGATTACCTGATGAATGAGCAAAACGCTTGTTTATCGGGTAATTGTATCTTTTGTGCAGCGCAAAAGATCATTTCCCAGTGGCAGATCGTGCTGTGTAAATGCGATCTGCTGCCGAGAAACGACGAGTCAATATGGGGAAGAGTCATGGCATTAGCAATCGCTTCTCCTCATAATCTGGAGGAGATCGGTGCATGTAAATGCACTGGTCTCCTCTGCTATCCATCAGCAGATTGTCGGGGAGGAACGCTTTCTTCCCGACAGTCCGCTAGATCATCGTCCTGTGTGAAGGGACCATTATTTGCATCTTATAAAATGGCAGCATATCACTTCCAGTGATCCTGTGAATGAAGAGGCCACGTTGCTGGTGTAGTGCTGCTTCACTTCAAAGTTTTCCCCGCAAAGTGATGCTTCTAGCCCTTCTGGCAGTGCAGGGGACTGCAGCCGGCTCCATTCACTTGATGGGGGTCATTCTGCAGTTTCTTGCACGAGGGGTACCTGGGTGCTACTATGTAGAATAGAATTTGTGAAGTAGACGTGTTACATCAGTAGAAAAAGATGCTGGACATAATATTTGAGTTTTGTAATAATTGGTTACTAGTTATTCATACGCTTTTTTTAGTGTAGTAAGCTAATAAAGCTATAATAATAATTATAAAAAAAATCTAGTTTTCTTACCTCATTTTCATATTGCTGGAAGAAAATCACAGAGCTATTTGTGATTCAGAATGGTAATTTACTAGCCCCGTTGTAATTGTGCACCGAGCCTAGCCGTGTGATTTAATTGCCTGTCACCCAGTCCTGTTAACGAGATATTGGTGTGAAAAATAATGTATTTTTGTAGCATTTTATCTGGGTGAATTCACGATTCTCCTCTGCAATCCTAGAATTACTTTACGATATGGCTTTTAATTGCTTTATTCTAGCAGCCTAAAACCAGAACTGCAGAGAAAATCCTGCATCCTGCACACTGTACAAAGGCTTGGCCAGACATACGGACATTTGCCCCCAGTATGACCAGCAGCCCCCTATGTTTTACTGCCAGGATACTGGTTAACTAGTGAGGGTTCATCAGAAAAATATTTCAAGCAGTGAGAACGAATTTACATAATTGTACCCTGCGTCACGGGTAATCTTCATTCGTAACTACGCTTGTGTTTTATTGCTGACCACGTGCTAAGTGATGGATGAGAAGCAAGTATATAATAATTATATATAATTTCCAGGACAGCGCAAAGGTTCAAATTTTTGTACCATTGACATAATTATTTGTAACGAACGTTAATGCATTTAAAACCAATTGAAACCAAATATTACAGAATTGCATTAATAGCAATTCCCTAGTACAGTTATGTAAATTGTGACTTTGTAAGCAGTTATTATTATTGTGCCCATGTACTGAGGAAGAACATGGGATTTGAGACCCACACGGTTATTATTGGGTCGCTCCATCTGTAATAATATTAAATTATCGAATTGGTATTTTTGCATCTCGTATGTATTGTTGAAAGTTTCATATCATATGAACCAGTAGGATGCTACATGTATAAGCAGTACCTGAGAATGACGTAAGACTCGTAAAGCCTTCACACTGAGCTAACATTTGCGGTGTGCATTATACACACTGAGATGCAATGGCCTCAGGATACAATATTTTCACCATACAATGGTCTTTTCTGACCCATCGTAAGTTGAAACCAGACTCAACATACAATGTCTCAGACTCAGATCCAACCAATCAAGGTCACTTCTCTGGTAATATAGCTGTAGTAGCTACTAGTTATCAGCTATTCCTGACTGTTATATGTAAGGACTTGTTTTATCTGTCATAGTTATCTGTTTATTTTTCTTAAATCTTCATTTTCTCTTATCTTGGATGACATTTTGGGGCTTTGGAACCGATTACTCAACTTACAATGGTTTCAACATACAATGGTCTTCCTGGAACCAATTAATATTGTAACTTGAGGGACCACTGGTACATACTATAAATTAGATCAATGGTGCTTAGAATCTGTTATCCTGTAGTGGAATGATATAACAAAGATAAAGTTTCAGATATGGACAGAACTTGTCACTTGAGTGGTAACATAACAGTGTGGTCTGCTTTGTTTGTTGACAGGTTCGGAGAGTGCCAGGATCAAGTGGTCGGCTTCATAAAACCGAAGACGGAGGATGGGAGTGGAGTGATGATGAGCTGGATGAGGAAAGCGAGGAGGGCAAAGCAGCTGTGTTACAACTTAGGGTGAGAAGGCAATTCTTGAGCTTTGAGTCTTATTGCCGTCCATTGTAGTATTTACAAGTAATAATGTTCTTGAAAATCTATTTGCTTTGTTTCTAACTTAGATACACAGGAAATTGTAGCTTCTGACTGGTGGAAATTTGGTCTGGTCCACTTTCCTCTCCTGCTAAAATACCTATATGAATCGGTCTAGACCTTAATAAGGTCGTTTCAGGTGTCTCCGAAATATCTGAATGGTGGAGCTCCAACAGATCGCACCCCTTGATGATCATCTGTTCCCGAGTAGGTTTGGCATCAAACTGCCGTTCACCGCCGGACCCCATTGTGTTATGCTTGAGATTAACATTTAGTTCTACTATAGTTGTCTTCCTTCTCCTGCTAAAATACCTGTAGGAGTCGGTCTAAACCTTAATAAGGGAACAAATCCATGGCTGCAGGTCGTTTCGGTGTCTCCTGTGTGCAACAAGGAGATTGGGACCTTGCTAAAACATTTTCTGGCTTGTGCTGTCAGTTGGGCCTTTTGGTCTCGGGGCTCTGGCCTTTCGGCCTTTTCTTTTTAGGACTTTGGCCTCATGCCCTTGAGCTTGCTGAGAAAATAGCAATTTGCTCTATATCATAGAGCGATATCAATAACGAAGTATAAAATGGCCTTCTGTTGTAAGAGATATATGCCATATTACAGTTTTTCTTACTTCATCTGATGTGCTTTGGATAATAACATGTCCTTCAGTTAGATCCCTCCCTGTATTAAATATTTTCAGGTGTGCTGTCCTGGAGATGACTGGGGAAATGAGTATTAAACTCACTGGTGATCCGGTTCCCTGGAAGTCTCCTCAATATCACCTATAATTTCCCACCCTATGCCTCTTTTTTGGCTTTAAGTATTATAATTTGCATGACTTCTGCCTCATAGGTTCTTGGTAAATCACGAAGGACAGAGAAGGGCCTTTTAAATCTCTCTCCACGTTTGGCTGAAACTGGCCTAATACTCTTCATAAATTTGACCTAAAACTACATCAAATTTTCACACAATTCCTAAAAGTAGATAAAGATAACCAAATCAAACAAATGAGTCAAACATATTTATTGAGGAAAATAATCCAATATCACAATTTTTTGAGTGGCAAAAGTATGTGAACCTATTGGATTAGCAGATAATGCAGGTGACAGAGTCTGAATGGGATTGACGATCAGGTGTGAGCGGGTGACCTGTTTTATTTTAAATTATTTGTTTAAAATAATTAGTTTGATTTGATTTTCCGACTTATGTGAAAATCTGATGTAGTTTGAGGTCAAATTTATGCAGAACTATAAACATTTTGAAAGGTTTACAAACTTTCAAGCACCACTCTATGTTAGAAACAAAGCAAATAGATCTACAAGATAGGCCGCCCATATTAAGATCCTGGAATATCCCTATTAATCTTCCCCTATTGGTGGCTGCAGACAGACAGAATATTATGAATTGAAGGGTAACGTGTTACAAGGACATTACCCTCAAAACACCATCAGTATCTAATTGTTCTGCTCTTCAAGTGTACAGACTTGATATTTATTGGCCAAGCTGATGCCTCATTTTGCCAAAAGTCAGTGCTAATCACAGTTGAAGTGGAGATGCTGAGAAATCAATATCAAGCTCCCTAAACCCAAATACCACCACATCTGTCTTGATTGACATGCATGAAGACAGGGAACATTAGAGCAACCTTGCCGAGATCTTCAGCATGCGCCTTTGAGTTCCAGTCTTCTTGCAGTAATCTGCCATGAGTAAGGACAAGGAAAGTATCTGAAACGCGTAGCAGTTGGATCTTTTTGCAACCACTTGTTATCCATGGATGTCCTTGATTAAAGCCTTAATTCATGGATTCTGAGATGCTGGACTATTTTCTAATATCTGCTCTGGCCTCAGTAGGAGCCAGGTGCGCATCTCCAGAGGATTGCAGCAAACCGGGGAAAGTACGCCCAACTTCACACCGAGGTCAGAATGAAACAACTCACGTGTGAGCTGTGATTGATGTTGAATTTTGGCAAAATTGATCATCTGCATGGGCGGAGTCAGTCAAGGACTGCCAAAGAGCAAATTGATCAGGAACTGGTGGTAGTATAGGGGGAAATATCCTTTTGACAGGTTCCCTTTAACTCTGGCTATGTATTAAATTTAGAGTTCTTTAATAGAACAACAGAGCTCTGATCATTATAACTAGGGATGAGCGAATCGACTTTGGATGCTTCATCCGAAGTAGATTCATCTAAAACTTTGTTGTAATACTGTAAGAAGCGGGACCTCCATACAGTATTAGAATGTATTGGCTCAGATGAGCCGAAGTTATTACTTCGTGAAGTCTCGCAAGACTTTGTGTACCTTGGAACTGAGTTAACTAGTGAGGGTTCATCATGAGTTCGGTATCGAGGATTTTTACAGTAATAATTAATTCTCAAAGTTATTACACAAAGTCTCGAAAGACTTCATGAAGTAATAGCTTCGGCTCATTGGAGCCAATACATTCTAATACTGTACTGAGCTCCCACTCTGTACAGTATTACACTTTTATTAAGAATTATTTATTAAAGTTTTGTGCGAATCGACTTCGCATGAAGCATCCAAAGTTGATTCGTTCATCCCTAACTATAACCATATACCATGAAATTAATCAGAAAAGAATGCTGGAAATTAAAAATGATTTTTTAGACGTGGACATTTACTTTAAAGGGGTTGTCCAACTTATTACAAGTGGGTCCTACACCCCACACCTCTGCTGATCAGCTGTTCTGCATAGCCCCGTCCTGTGTGCAATGGAAGATGCTATGTAGTTCTGGTGCCAAATGGTGCAAAACAGCTGATCAGTGGGAGTGCGAGGAGTCGGACCTCCCACGATCAGATAGTGGTGGCCTACCTTGAGAATAGGCCATCACTTTTAATAGGTTAGACAACCTCTTTAAAGAAAATCATGATTTCTTCTTTTTAAGTTTATATAGCTAATTTTGGGGGTTTTACTGGTTAGTGTTACCAAAGAGTATTGCATGGTGGAAGAACAGATGACACTTACATAAAGTAAAGCTGTTAGGTGACAGATCTCGTATAAACCTGTGTAGTTTTTCTCAGGGTAACCAGCAGTTTCATAATTAGTCATTTGTTAAAACTGAAATAACTCCAAGAACAGTAAAGCAAATTTTTACTTTTACGTAGTTTAAACCTGTGAAATGTTGTGGTGGAATGACACGTTTTTCATGCCTTTTTTTGCTATCTAATATATGCAAAGTTCACACATTTTCTGTAAATGTTTCACGGTACATAACAGGTTTGCGACTCGATAGAACAGCTCTGTGTATCTTAGATGTTTAATGTGATAGCGTGCTGCTCTAACCTTGTTCTGTCTCCTTCCTTCAGTCTCCACGTGTGAAAGATTCTTTACCAAATTCTGAGGTGAGAACTTTTAGTAGTTTCTGGTTTCTAACGCTCGGCTTTTCAAGCACAGCAAAAACTGATTTGTAATAAACACTTGATATACATAATACGTTCCATGTAAAAGTTCAATCCAAAGTCGTATCATACAGCCAGCATCAACACGGCTGACATATGTGCCATACATTACCTTTTAAAGAGGGAATATTTTTAAGTTCCATCGGGGATACAGTCTGATTTGTGAGAAGTCTTTGTACCGTGCTGCAGAATAGCATCTGTTGGCAGTCTATACAATATTTTTCGTTTTATGAGATGCACATGATGATAAGACCTAGGTTTTAGAAGGGGAAAATAAGGAACAAAAAATATTTTTCATCAGACCCCCAAATTAGACACCATATCTTTATCAGATTTAAGACCCCCATCAGAGATTAACTGACCTCTCCTGCTCCGCTGCCACACTGCAGATCCAGCAGTCTCTCATGCACTCACCGCTTGCTAGTCATAGTAAGCGCACTATGTTCGGCCTCTGTATGCAGTCAGGACATGTGCAGCGCAGCGACCAGCAGTAGACCCGGGTGCGGTGACTACAGCAAGCGATAGCACTACAGTTACCGCTCCCTGTACCTTCTGCATACTAGTCAGTGATTTCATAATGAAAGCGCTCACTATTATTCGCTTTATAAGACACAATGCCATTTCCCCCCCACTTTTGAGGGGGGAAAAGTGCGTCTTATAAAGCGGAAAATACTGTAACTACTGTAAAGCTTATATAATAGATGAAATAACTGTGACTGTGTTCCACTTTAGCTATTCCCTGCAACAGAGCCAAGCTCCAGCTATCTCCAGACTCCAGCACAGTCTACAGCCAATCTACCTCAGTCATCTGGCCAAGCTTCAGCTTCACAAGTGTCTGTTCCTGTCCCATCATCCGGACAGGTGAGCGGCATATACACGGAGTGCCTTCCTTACCCGTCTGCCCCGTACGTGTACGTTTCAGTACATGTAATATCAGTGAATTTGTGTATGACATCCACTATGTAAACTCTTTTCCAGGCCACACCCGCGGCTCCTGCAGCTACTGTGCCTCCTACACCTGAAGAAGTGAAAGCTGTTATCAGTTTAGTATTACGACTAAGGTACATATTTTTGTATTATTGGTGCTGTTGTCAGCTTTATGGAGTGCAGGAAGGCAGGCTGTCTTCTGTTTAGCATTTTGTTTCTGTATAGTGTTATTGTGACCTTTTGTTGTGTTTTTATTTGTCAGTTTTGACACAATGTTAGTTCTGTGCTTCCAGCATATAGTATTGTGTACTTGGATGATTATGGAGTGATTATGGTGACAACAGTGACACCTGCTGGCCGAATAACTCATGGTAAACTGAACCCACAGTAGGGAAACAAAGGTTATGTTTTTGTGATCTACATTTTACAATACAATTTTCTAAATTTATTGAACATTTAGGATTAAAACATTTAAATTTTTTAAACAAAATATCATCGTAACAAGGACCAGAGGATGAGACATTATATTGTCTATAAGCCAAGGCTTGGCATACATTTGCTCCAAGTACTGTACTCATTTGGTTAGTGCATGATGCAAGTTCATGGTGTTTGGCTTAGTGCTGTGTAAGTAAATACTTCAGCACTCATAGAGGAAGTATTATCTGTGACCACAGCATTTACAAGAAGAAAAAGACAATGGGGTCTACTTACTAATACTGTCTAATAGCAAGACAGTGTGAATGTAAACTTATAGGGGTCATCCCATGAATAATGTAAAAAATGATAATCAGACATCATATAGTACATGACAATCTCTTTCTAACAAAGCTAGAACCAGCCCTGTACCTCACATGGACCCAGTGATCTCCCCATTCATTGCTCTACTAGATTTATATCAAGCTGACAGCTTAGGCTACTTTCACATTAGCGTTTTATAATTCCGGTATTGAGTTCCGTCATAAGGGCTCAATACCAGAATAAAACGCTTCAGTTTTGTCCCCGTTCATTGTCAATGGGGACAAAACTGAACTGAAGACAACGGAATGCTCCTAAAAGCATTCCGTTCCGTCTTCAGACCGGAGAACAAACCGCAGCATGCTGCAGTTTGCTCTCCGGTCCAGGCATCCGCACAAAGACGGATCCGTCATGACCCCCAATGAAAGTCAATGGGAACGGATACGTTTGGTGTAACACAATGGTGAACGGATCCGTCCTCCATTGACTGATGGTGAATGGTGAACGGATCCGTCACCTGCACACATACACACAATACACGCATACAGACATAGACATATACATAAACATACACAGACATATACACATACAAATACACATACATACTTACATGCTCCCCGGCAGGTCTCTAGAGCGCAGGAGGAACAGGACGGCGCGCACAGATGATGATTCCACCAGGCGCCCAGCAGAGGGCGCTTTGGGGAATCGTCATCTGTGCGCGCCGTCCTGTTCCTCCTGCGCTCTAAAGACCTGCCGGGAGCATGTAAGTATGTATGTGTATTTGTCTGTGTGTATGTACTGTGTGACATGTGTGGGGCCGGAGCGCGGTTCCAGCTCCACACATGTCCCTGCGGCAGTCCGGATCAGGCTGCACCCTTCACCTGCCAGATCCGGGCTGCCGCTAGTGTGAAAGTAGCCTTAAGGTGATTGTCTTTTTTGCTGCATCTCAGGAGGTGTGTCTCAGCTCTCCCTATCACAGCTCAGGAGGCAGTTGAAGGATGAAACTGAGCATGTGCGGCCTTCTCAGTGCGCAGGACAAAGAAATAAGAAAAAAGCAAACATCAGGTTGCACTATACAGATAGATTTTATTCAATAACTCGCTGGCTATACAAAATTTTTAATTACATGCAATTACAAAAGTATTCAGATCCAGGTGCTGGTTTGAAAACTTTTTTTGCGGGACAACCCCTTTAAGACCCTACTAGACTGCACAATTTCAGGCCAATTATCGGGGAAGCGAACACTCATTCATCAGCGGCACATCTGCCTGTGTAATCAGGGAGACGCTGCCAATCATCTATAGAAGAGAATGAGGTAGGATCGACTGCGGTAGTTATAGCGTAAAATACAAATAACTGTTCACAGTAACTGTAATTTTGACCTGGGGTGCCCAGACTTTTACATGCCACTGTAAATATATAGTGCGTTGCAGGTAGGTTACTGTATCCAGTAAGTACTCTATATTTAGTATCACTTGTATATAGGTATGTCTACCAATACTGCTGAAATGTGCAATAAATCAAATAAAGAGACATGGATGCTTCTAAATCAATGATTCAGGGGCTAGAATATCATGTTATTCATATAGCAAGAGATCCAGTAACCAACCCATGATTAATCCATGACTTGATAGACAATTAGAATGTACCTGCATGTCCCATTCACATAGACTAGTAAGCAGTCATAATGATGAAAGAAACCGTTACTGTGTACCTTATGTCACTAAGATGATGAGGAGGCCGTATGGTTAGGTATAACCTGCCAGATGGATGATCGGACACTGAATGAGACATCTTTAGACTGTCACGTCCAGGGATCAGCAGCCTATGGCACTCCAGCTGCTGAAAAACTATAACTCCCAGCATGCACACTTACTTGGCTGTTCTTCTTACTCCCATAGAAGTGAAAGGAGGATTCTGGGAGTTGTAGTTGCAGAACAGCTGGAGTTTCAGAGGCTGTTCACCCCTAGTCTAGTCTATTTGTTTAGTTAGTTTACCCCAAAAAATACATACGTCATATATTTAGCGTGTTTTAGGTGCAGAATGTGACATCTAAGCCACGACCCCTTTCTACTAAACCACATGATCCGGTTTTTGTTGCAAATAGTTTCAGAATTCTGGCACATTTTGAATAGTGAATCTCCCGCTACAGTATGTGTGGCAAAATCAATGTGCAGTGAGGGACCACCCCATAAGGCCTCATTCACACAACCGTATCTGTTTTTTGCAGACCACAAATTGTGGATTCGCAAAACACAGACACTGGTCATGCATGCTCTGCATTTTACGGATCTGAACGTCCAGCCCTTGATAGAAATACCTACTCTTGTCCACAAAACAGACAGGAATATGATATGTACTATTTTTTTGTGGACATACACGGTGTGCTGTCTGCATCTTTTGCAGCCCCGTTGAAATGAGTCTGTACCCGAGCTGCAAAAAATGCGTATTGGATGCAGACTGAAAATATGGTCGTGTGAATGGGGCCTTACGTAGGCGATGAAAGGAAGTGGTGTTCACCCTACTGTCTAATGGGTTGTTGCTCTATAATGACCCCAGCCATTGTGAGTACATATTCTTATTAAACGGGTTGTCCGCTTTTGTTATATTGCTGAACTATACTCCTGGCACCCCTGCAGATCAGCTGTTTGAAGGAGCGCTGCCTTCTCTTAACGGTTTATAATTACAGGTGTAATTACAGCTCAGCCGTCCCATTGAAGTGAATGGGATGGGGGAGTAGTAATTACACCTGCTCACTGCTGCGGTTGCGACAGCGAGAAGGCAGCACTCCTACAAGCACTACTTTCCCTTTAAACAGCTGATCGGCAGGGATGCCGGGTATCCTGGGGATAGGTCATCAATATTAAAAAAGCAGACAACCCCTTTAAATATTGTCTATAGTGGATGCAGAATATTCAATCTAAACTCAACAGTAGAGAATAGAAAATACCTCTTTCTGTTGGTCACAATTAACAGATTTTTGTTTCTGTACTTATCCCCACCTCTGATGGTGCACATTCATATATTGTAAAGATTGGTGCTGCTTCCCCGATCCTTTAATATAAGAGGACATTTTTAAACATATCTTTACATAGACTTAAATTAGAATGTTCCAGTTGCCTGCAATGACCACTAGGGGGCACTTACTACATACATTGTATTGAATTACCATGTACAACTTATTTTCAATTTTCTTTTCTTCTCAGAAACACAAAGAAAGAACTCAATGATATCCGGTTTGAGTTTACTCCTGGAAGAGGTTTGTTATTATTTGAAGACTAGATACAAAGTGAAGGGGGATCATTTGCTCCTGACAATTGTGATCAAAATATATTAGAATGTGCATCTGGTCTTGTTGATTGAAACAAGCCATCAGATGTGTTTTGGTGGATCTTTCTTAAACTGATGACTTCATTAACTATTATACTAGTGACCAACTCTTTCTGTAGAGAAACTTAAAGGGGTTGTCTCACTTCAGCAGATGGCATTTATTATGTAGAGGAAGTTATTACAAGGCACTTACTAATGTATTGTGATTATCCATTTTGCTTCTTTTGCTTGCTGGATTCATTTTTTTACTGCTCGTTTCCTTGGTTACAACCACCCTGCAATCCATCAGTGGCGGTAGTGCTTGTACACTATAGGAAAAAGCACTGGTATCTCTGGTGGCCAGGACCGCAGGAGTGCAGATAAGGGCTCGTGCACATGACCGCATGTATTTTGCGATCCGCAAAAAATACATATGACGTCCGTGTGTATTCAGTATTTTGCGGAACGGAACAGCTGGCTAATAGAACAGTCCTGTCCTTGTCCATAATGCGGACAATAATAGGACATGTTCTATTTTTTTGCTAAACTGAAATACGGACATACGGAAACGGAATGCACATGGAGTACCTTCCTTTTTTTTTTTTGGTTCCGCATACGATTCCGTGAAAAAAAAAACAAAAAAAAAAACGGAACGGACACGGAAAGAAAATACATTTCTGTGCATGAGCCCTAAGCTTGTGCTTTTTCCTATAGTGTGCAAGCACGGCCGTGAGCAGCGTATAATGTGAAGAAGAAATTAATCCAGCCAGCAATTGAAGCAATATGCTTTAAAGGGGTTGTGCAGTGAAGTAATATCAATGACCTATTCTTGTTTTTTTTTTCTATACCAGATGAGAACCATATGATGAATTTTTCCTGTTATTTTCTAAGATGATATTCTGAAATGATTTCGGTCACCTTACATTTATATATTGTATATTACATCATTATGATAAAACCATCTTTGTTTTCCAGATACGGCCGATGGAGTTTCCCAAGAGCTGGTCTCCGCTGGCCTTGTAGACGGAAGAGATTTAGTAATAGGTAATTGTCATTGCAGCTGTTTGACACTAGCACAAATGTAAACTCCTAAAAAATTGAAGGGGTTTTCAGAGAGTTTATTTTTACTGATCCTCAGGATAGGTCATCAGTATCTGATCAGTGGGGTCCGACATCCAGGACCACTGCTGATCAGCTGTTTGAAAAGACACCGGCGCTCACAGTAGCACCACGGCCTTCTCTCAGCTTACCAAGCACAGCGTCTTACATTGTATAGCGGCTGTGCTTGTTATCTCAGCTCAGCCCCATTCATTTCTATGGGGCCGAGATCCACCTAGGCCATGTGACTGATTAATATGACGTCACATCTCCTAGGAAAAGCTGGAGAAAGAATTGCTGATCGGACCCCCACCGATCAGATACTGATGACCTATCCTAAGGATAAGGCATCAGTAAAAAAAAAACAAAAACTCTTGGAAAACCCCTTTAATCCATTGTACAATTTCAACATAAGTCACATTTGAAATAGTCTTTTCTTTATACATGTTGGGAAAAATGGGTAGAAACAGGAAAAATAGATTTTTTTACATTTTATATCTTCTGTGTGTTAGTTGTTTCATTTATTTGCTGCCAAGTACAAATCCGCTAATTCTCCTGTGTAGCAATGCCAAGGGCTCTTTTGTTTACAATAACAGACTGCCAGGCGGAGGCTTCCGCCCGGCAGTGTGTTTGGTGACGTCACCGGCTCTGATGGGCCGGCTTTAGTGCTGCCCTAGCCGTTTTACTGGCTAGGGCAGCGCTAAAGCCTGCCCATCAGTGCCGGTGACGTCACCGGGCTCACTGCTGGGCGGAAGCCTCCTCCTGGCAGAGCCCGGTTCATCACCGGAAATGGGCTTAAGTGCCTTTGCCCTGCGCGATTTAGCGCAGGGCAAAGGAAAGCATCGGAGCATAAAATGCTCCGATGCTCTTGTCTGGCAGGCTGCCTGGGTGACATTAAGGGAATGTCTGGGTTAAGCTCTGAACCCGGACAACCCCTTTAACAAAAGCATGACTTGTGTGTTTGTGGAATCTGTGATATACTGTGATGTGTATACTGTGTATATTGTTTTGCTTTGCAGCTTTATTCCTAGCCTAGCTTAATTGTAATGTAATTGGCATATTCTCTGTTTTAGTTGCAGCTAATTTACAGAAGATTGTGGAAGAGCCACAGACTAACAAAGCAGTCACCTTCAAGTTGGTACGTAATCCTAGAGCGTCTGTACTGCAGAACAGCTGCGTATAATATTCATGGTCTGCAGATGTGTGTCCAGTATGGTGTCTGAGTCTTAAAGGATGTGTATACCTTTTGGTTCATTTTATGATTACATTTGACTCATTGTGGGCTTAAAATCACTTTGGTGTTAAAAAAAATGATCAGCCGTTTCTCAGATACCAGAGTTAAAAAAAAATCAGTCTGTTTACAAGCTTTCATTTTGTTTTCTTTGAATCTCGTCATTTGAATTGTAGTATAGCAATTTCTATATAGGATAATAATTCTATACAAATTGCAATCTGATGATGATGGTCTACTTGGGTACCTAAAAAAAGGTGAAAAAGTAAAAAAGTTTTCAAAAATATAATAATTCAAATCACCCCCTTTCCCCAAAATAAAAATAAACAGTAAAAAAATTAGCACAATGGCCATCACCACATGCAAAAAAGCCTGTACTATTAAAATAAACCTTTTCCCATATGGAGAATGGTGTAATGGTAAAAAAAAAAAAAAAAACTAAAAATGGCAGAGTCACCATTTTTTCATCACAGGAGCGCCGCGGCCTTCTCTGTGTTTACCGCAGGCCAGGGATGTCACGACTAGTATCACTCGCCTGGGCGGGGCTAAGCTCTGTTCACTTGAATGCTCCTGCAGGACCGCTGCCTTCTCAACCAGCTGATCGGCGGGGGTCCCGGGTGTCAGACCGCCGCCAATCAGAGGCTGATGATCTATCCAGGGGATAGATAATCAGTTTTACAGAACTGCAGAACCCCTTTAACTATAAAAAAGCTATTGGGGTTAGAATATGGCGATGAAAAAAAATTTCTGGTTATTTTTTTTCAGTAATTTTTTACATCACATCCTTACAAGTACATTAATACATTGATATAAAACAGTATAAACCCCAATCCCCCCACCTTCTGCAACTCTGTTGACATTTAATTCATAGTACATTTATATTTGAGATCTTATAAAATATTGCTTTTTTTCCTGTGAAGAGAATAAAATATCAATGGTCTTATCTCTATTCCTACACAAGTACCTATTAGATCAGTTTATCCCATACATCTTAACTCCAATAAAATAATTGTTCTCAACTTTATTCTCATAATGTTTTTTAATTTTTTTCAATTTTAAAACACAAGAAAAACTATGCAAATTTAGCAGCCCTCTAAGGGTGTACTCACACACAGCTTTTTGTGGCAGTTTTTGATGCAATGTTTTAAGCCAAAGCCAGAAAGTATAAGTCCTTTGTTTATATTTCTCATTTCCTTCCAACCCATTTCCAGTTTTGGCTCAAAAAACTAAACCATAAAAAAGCTTTGTGTGACACCACCCTTACTGAATCTGTCTTCTTAGCCTGCCTCTGCTCTCCCTGCACCTGCCTCCACAAATGTGTATTATTTATTTTACAAAAAAAAAAAAAAAACTAGGTTCCCTGACAATTTGACTTGCTGACAGCCCTGTCCTCCTCTGTCTACCAGCGCAACTCTTCTTAGTTAGTAAATACTAGGCAGATAGAGGAGAACAGTGATGCCAGCATTCAGAGACAGAGTACACTTGCTGTCAGTGCTGATCACTGCAACTGCACTCTCCTCTATCTTTTCGGTGCATCCATGGTTAGCTAGTAAGCTCTGAAAAGATAGAGGAGAGCGGGGTTGCAGTGATTTGTGCTGACAGTAAGTGTGCTGTGTCTCTGTGCTGATCACTGGCAGGTCAGTTCTCCTCTATCTGCCCAGCACCAACTAAGCAGGGACACACTTAAAGGGGTATTCCCATCTCACAAATGTAGTTTGTATAGTTAGATATAGCCATACCAGTATTATTACTAATAGAATGTATTTATATAAAATGTACAGTTTAGAAGATTTCCCTATTTGTATATCCATTGTCCCACACACATCAGTCAGGCCGTTGCCCCTAGTTACGACCACCGCAGCCTTGTAGTAGTGGTGGCCGGCTTGCTCCTTTTCAAACCCGCTCTGAAGTAACTGCTGTATTGTGAACGCACATTACATGATCATGCGGAGACACATCTTAGGGGACTTTCACATCTGCGTTCTGGACGCTACCAGTCCAAAACTCAATGGTCAGGATCCGTCCAAAATGCAGACTTTATAAATGGATCCTGCTCCATAGAGATGAATTGATCTTGGAACAGGATCCGTTTCTGTACGTTTTGTAAAATGTTACAACCCTAAGATGTCTCCTCATGCTCATATAATGTGCTCACAATACAGCAGTTACCTCAGAGCGGGTTTGAAAAGGAGCAAGCCGACCACCACTACTACATGGCCGCTGTGGTCGTAACCAGGGGCAACGGCCTGACTGATGTGTGTGGGACAATGGATATACAAATAGGAAAATCTTCTAAACGGTACATTTTATATAAATACATTCTATCAGTAATAATATTGGTATGGCTATATCTAACTATACAAACTACATGTATGAGATGGGAATACCCCTTTAACAGATAGTAGAGAATGTTGCTGCAAGAGATCAGCACTGACGGTAGGACTGGGAGGGACCTTGGTTACTAAAATATGTTACTAAAAACTAATGTACATATAGGGAGCCAGGGGCTGGGGCAGGGAAAGCATAGGTCGGTTGAGAAGTCTACCTCGTTATACCGTTATCCAACTTCATTGTTAAAGATGATTTCTCCGTAGCAACCTGTTAGTGGGTTGCTAAGGGGAAACGTGTTAACCCGGCTCCCGTGCCTGCGATTCTGTCCACACACGCAGGTATGGGCGCCAAGCCTCCTCACTCCTCCCTGCTGCTGCACGCCGTGCTGACAGGTGCGGCAGCAGGGTTTTTGGCTATGGTCTGCGCTCCTGCCGCCAGCATCCCTTGCGCTCTGCCTCAGAGTTCCTTCTGTGCAATTAGGGTGTGTGGGAGTGTGTCTCTCCTCCTTATATGAGGCAGCACATGCACGCTGCCTATCTTCCCCAGCCTGTGGATGGTTTGCAGGATGTATTTAAAGGAGCCTCCTTCTACAGGAAGACACCTGAGCAACTTTGGTTCCTAGTCTAGTCTAGTTCCCGTTTAGCGAAAGTGTTTCTATGATTCTTACCATTACTGTGTACCGGACCTTGCATCTTATTTAATGGACTCTGTCTGACTCTTGCCCCCTGTCCTTGTACCTTGTTTACGAACCTAGCTATATTGCCGCCTGCCCGGACCTTGGACCTCGTTTACAAATTACACCATACTGCCGCCAGCCCTGACCTTACACCTTGTACTCTGACCTTGCCTTGCCACCCCTTGATCAGCCTCTGGCCCCCCAGCACCCTCTCGGTGTATCGTACCATCTGGAGGTCAGTCCACTGGGCCCACACCCAGGTTCCGTTCCCTCATGTTCCAGCCCTCCCCAAAGTACCTGGTGTTACCCCTCTGGAAAGTCTATCTTCACCATCAGAGGGATCATGAAGAACGAGGGGTGCACTTTACACATCGCCCTCTGAGGAGGTTGGTCACGTGAAACAGCAAGTTCGCACCCGTTGATCATTATAACATGCAGTTTTCTAATAAAAGCCTCCATAATTCTCTAATAAAGTGTATTGCAAAAATACTTACAATCACTGTCCCTACATATTAAAAAGAATGACAGGGAACATTTTTTTAATCTGTTGCATCCATAAGTATCCATTTCCAAACTGATCCATATTTTTTTGGTATTTCTTTTAACGGTATTAAAGGGGTCTTCCAGGCGTAAGATATTGAGGATCTCTCCTCAGAACAGGTCCTTGGTATCTGACCAGTGGGGGCACCACCAATCAGCTGTTTGAAGAGGCCGCATTGCGGCTTCTTCATAGCTTGCTGAGCACAGCTGCATTCATTGTAGAGCACCTGTGCTTGGTATTGCAGTCCCGGTCCATTCACTTGAATGGGACTTAGCTATGCCTAGGCCATGTGACTAATGAACTTGACGTTGTTGGCCTAGGAAGAGGCTGCAAAGCTCACTGGAATGCCTTTGCCTCTTCAAACAGCTGATCAATGGGGGTGCTGGGAGTCCCACCTCTGCCGGATTATATCTGTTGTGTTTCGGGTGCTATCTGCTCCAAGATTTCAAAAAAGCAGGGTCCTATCAATGTGATTTTTGTCTGATTGACTTCCATGAAATGGTTTGTGATGGGTTTCACTGACCAATAAATTCTGCAAAATATATAATCTGGATGCTGCTGTCTAGTTTTATGTGATATATATCACTAGTCTCAAATGTTTTTTTTTTTTTTTCTTTCTAGGCCTCTGGGGTTGATCCTTCTGACATTCCAGATGATGGGAAGCTCATAGGATTTGCACAGCTCAGTATCAGCTAAGCTGGTGCTTTCTGGGCTGCTTCTTAATGAAACCTACATCTTCACCCTCTTTCTAATGCTTCTCTTGGCCTACAGAACCACTACTGCCAAAGAATCAAACTCTGGCTTGTTTCGGAGCTGTAACAACGTGTATTACTTTTACTCTTGTCTAACAAATGTCTCTAAACTTTGTGTAATGAAATACACACTGAGTGGTCAGAGCTTTGTAACCGACAGCGAACAAAAAGTGTTTCTGCTCATGATTAATTTGGATTTCTTTTTATCGTCATGTGAAAAGTGCGAACTGCCTTCTTTAGTGCGGACGGGGCAGTTGTCCCTTCGTCACTAGAGAAGATCAGCTTGCGCCTCTCATACCTGTTTGTTACTGTTGCCTTATTTGAGAATACTACTGAGTATGGAACTATGGGTTTCTACCACTCTTAAACACTCAAGGCAAAAGAGAAATTAATTTGGGGATATGATTTTTATTGGCTTTAATTTAACGTGAACAGAAAGGAGTCTGAATAAAAACATAATAATTCGAGTGTGTTCATTTGTCTGGTTTCTTACATAATCAATAGTAGGCATTTGTGATTGCGGTCATCAGCTTCAAAGGGAGTTTATAATATTAGTACGTTATCTAGTTTTTCCAACATTTCAGTAAATAGGGCACAGTTTCAATATCAGTCAAGGCCTAGTGGCAAGAATAGTGTTGTTCCTGGGGAAACAAACCTTTTACTTCTGTAAAGGGTCTGCAGGGGCCTAGGTTCTTTTTATTGGGATTTTCATTGTTTGCCTTTCCTTAACTCCTTAACTGTTTTGCCAGAGTGGAGCTCCAGCAGTGGGAGAAGTAGCTAACTGCTTTAGATGCTGCTATATCCTGAACCAAAATGACAACAATATGTTCAGGACAGAGAAAGATATCACTGATAGAAATCGGGATGCTGTGAATGCAGCTGAAAATAAAAGTAAAAACATGTTTCACTCGTGATTATTCCCAACTTAATCTTCTAACAGTGATTTCTCCTCTGTTTCTTGGACTGTAGCTGTCATTTTTTCAGACAAGTCCAGTTGCATGTTTCTAGCTGCTACCATTGAGGAGATATCACCATCTAAAGCAGCCCTCCCCCCTCCAGTTAGCTACTTTTCACACTGCTGGAGCTGGACTCGGGCAGAACAGTTGTGGTTAAAGGGGTTTTGCCATCACATACAATGGGGACATATTGCTAGGATATGGACCCATTGTCTGATAGGTGCAGGTCCCACCTCTGTGACCTGCACCTACAATGAGAATGGAGCAGCGAAATTAATGGAGGGCGCACTGTGCTTGCGCAGCCGCCCTCCTTTCATTTCATTGGGGGCCCTGGAATGAATGGGAGCAGGGGCCGCGCAGGGAGCAACGCTTGGTGGTGGACGGACCCCTACAAACACGGGGTCCTCCAGCCACAGCTCTCCCAGCTCCGTTCTCCTTGGGACCCACATTTATCAGACAATGAGGGCATGTCCTATGTGATGGCAATACCCCTTTAAATTATTTTTTCCACAGTAAAAACGTATCCCCTATCAACGACAGGTTAAGGAATAAGTATCTAATTTTGTTTTTTTGTTTTTTTTGTTTTTTGTGGGGGTGGGGGGTTGCGAGGGACAGGCAGTGCTGTCATCCCTATCTGTTACCAGAAGGAGGGTCTTGTGTCCACGTATGGATGGAGCAGCAGGTCAAGAATGTGTGCTGCTGCTCCATTGACTCTGTATGGACTGCCAGAGAAAGCAGAGGTTTCTTGACATGCTGCTCCATTGAAACGGAGACACTAAATCCCCTTTCTCAAGATCACTGGAGATTCAGTGGTTGGATCTTCAGCAGTCAGATAATTAGCCCCTAATTTTTATTGTGGGAAAACCCCTTTAATACTCATTCACTAGTGAAACTGATCCTTACTAGAGATGAGCGAGCACTAAAATGCTCGGGTGCTCGTTATTCAAGTCGAACTTTTCCCGATGCTCGGGTGCTCGTTTCGAATAACGAACCCCATTGAAGTCAATGGGAGACTCGAGCATTTTTGCGGGGGACCAAGGCTCTGCCTAGGGAAGGTTGGGTGGAAACCTCAGAAAATGATGGAAACACCACGGAAATGGACAGGAAACAGCAGGGGCAGCATGCATGGATGCCTCTGAGGCTGCCTAATCCCACCCAAATTCTCAGGCAACAGCCTGGTGGTTACCCTCATGGCAATTGTGCTCACCCTGACCAAGAAAGGCGAGGCAAATACCCATCACATGTTAGGGAAGCACCCAACTAGGTGCAACGAAGGTCCATCACCGCCTGCAGGTGACACCACTGCTCATGCTGGCACTGCAGCTGAAATCAAGTTTAGTATCTGTTCTTATCAGTTGCTGTGCCTGCTGGTGGTATAGTGGTGAGCATAGCTACTTCCCAAGCAGTTGATCTGGGTTTGATTCCCGTCTATTGCAGGAGGCAATTCAGAATCAGTACAATATCTAATACGTCCCCCTACCCGGGAAAATTGTTTGGAGAGAGGGCCTGTAGGTGGGGGGGCAGGCTGGGGGGAAGGAGGTTGAGCTGGAAGAGCCAGAGGAGTGCCCTCTGGGCTAGCGTGTGTGGTGGTGACAACAGCTGGATGGATTTGGGAAAACTGTTGCTTTAACCCGTATGGTATCAATTCTTCTCAGTTTAATACCGTATACGTCCCCTATATTTAATGGATTTTTCGAACACGGAAAAGGGAAAAATAGCCCTGGGGTTCAACATTTTTTGTATATAGGTGTATGATAAAAAAAAAATAAAAATTAAGTCCGGTAGAATTAAGTGACGTACAGAAAGTGTCACCTGGACAGATTATACGGATTGGAGCAAGCGTGCTGAACTGTGACACACAGAAAGGTTACACACAGCTGAGTAAAATGGATTTGTATCACTGAGCTAAAACAACTGAAAAAATTATTTTTTTTTTTATATTTTGTTTTTTTGGGAACGTAACGTGCAGGAACTATGGTAGGACTGACTGACACCCTGTTAACGGTGGCTATTTAGTCTGCGACCCAGACAAATGTCGCACAGAGAGTTTTCTGGATCAAGCGGTAGATGATATTCGTAGCAAATGACTTGGTTGTATTGTGTGACGTACAGAAAGTGTCACCTGGACAGTATATACTGATGGGAGCGAATGTGCTGAACTGTGACACACAGAAAGGTTACACACAGCTGAGTCAAATGGATTTGTATCACTGAGCTAAAACAACTGAAAAAATTATTATTATTTTTTTTATATTTTGTTTTTTTGGGAACGTAACGTGCAGGAACTATGGTAGAACTGACTGACACCCTGTTAACGGTGGCTATTTAGTCTGCGACCCAGACAAATGTCGCACAGAGAGTTTTCTGGATCAAGCTGTAGATGATATTGGTAGCAAATGACTTGGTTGTATTCTGTGACGTACAGAAAGTGTCACCTGGACAGTATATACGGATGGGAGCGAATGTGCTGAACTGTGACACACAGAAAGGTTACACACAGCTGAGTAAAATGGATTTGTATCACTGAGCTAAAACAACTGAAAAAATATTTTTTTTTTTTATATTTGTTTTTTATATTTTTTTTTACAATTTTGTTTTTTTGGGAACGTAACGTGCAGGAACTATGGTAGGACTGACTGACACCCTGTTAACGGTGGCTATTTAGTCTGCGACCCAGAGAAATGTCGCACAGAGAGTTTTCTGGATCAAGCGGTAGATGATATTGGTAGCAAATGACTTGGTTGTATTGTGTGACGTACAGAAAGTGTCACCTGGACAGTATATACGGATGGGAGCGAATGTGCTGAACTGTGACACACAGGTTACACGCAGCTGAGTAAAATGGATTTGTATCACTGAGCTAAAACAACTGAAAAAATAATTTTTTTTTTTATATTTTGTTTTTTTGGGAACGTGACGTGCAGGAAATATGGTAGAACTGACTGACACCCTGTTAATGGTGGCTATTTAGTCTGCGACCCGCACAGAGAGTTTTCTGGATCAAGCGGTAGATGATATTGGTAGCAAATGACTTGGTTGTATTGTGTGACGTACAGA
This sequence comes from Rhinella marina, assembly GCA_900303285.1. Lineage (NCBI taxonomy): Eukaryota > Metazoa > Chordata > Amphibia > Anura > Bufonidae > Rhinella > Rhinella marina. The sequence goes on from ONZH01020549.1 coordinate 746,057, forward strand.
AAGTGTCACCTGGACAGTATATATGGATTGGAGTGAGTCAGTGCTGAACTGTGACACACAGAATGGTTCCACAGTGCTGTGTGCAATGGATTTGTATCGCTGAGATAGAACAATACAAAAAAAATAGGTTTAGATATGGCGATAGCTGCACTACTAGTGCCAGCCAGCCAAGTGACAAAAAAAAATAAATAAAATGTCTTCTAGCCCTTAGAAGGGCTGTTGGGTTCTTTGTGGGTGATCCCTGCCTAACAGACAACTAAATGCAGGCCCTAACACTGTCCCTGAAACGCAGCAGCTCTATCCCTAACGACATCCAGACGGCATCTGAGCCGAGCGCCGCGGCCAGTCGGTAGTATATTCCAGGGTCACCTGATTAGGCCAGCCAACCCCTGCTATCGACATGTAAGGGCCCCACGTGATGCTGGGTGTACCAAAGAGTCTCCTGGCTTGTGATTGGCTGTGTTTTTAGGCGCCAAAAAAGCACGATGCGGAAGTTGCCATTTCCTCGAGCATGGCGAGATACTCGTCCGAGCTGCGAGTACTTACGAGTACCCTAATACTCGAACGAGCACCAAGCTCGGACGAGTATGCTCGCTCATCTCTAATCCTTACCCAAGCAGAAGAGCTACAAAGGTAGAAGCTTCTATGAAAATACAACATTCAGTGCATGCAGACTGCTTATGGCAGATTTTACCTGGACACAATATGGCGAGCACAAGGTAATTTGTTAGAAGCTACCTGATGTTGGATCCTTCTGGCATTCAAAGCTAGATGTAACCTTAATGATCACTATTGTTGCAAAAGTCAGTAGTACAGGTGACTGTAAGAAACATTGTTACATATCCGAGAAAATGCCTTGTTCCCTCTCTAGCAGCTCATTATTTCTCCTCTCTCTATAGACTCCTATGGGCAGCATATGTATCTCTGTCTTTTTAACTTCTTCCTGACAGAGCTCACTCTCTCTTTTACCATTTTTGGTGCCATAATGGCTTCCAGTAATTCCAGGGAATGCAGGCACCAACATGCATGCTAAGCCCACTCCATACCTCTCCTGGTGCCAGATGGCTTCCAATGAATGCAATGAGAGTCCACTCTATACCTCTCCTGGTGCCAAAAGGCTTGCAGGGAGAGCAGGCTACATACACTAATTAAAATCAGCCTATCGGGCAGACAGGCTGTTCAAGAGTGCAAGAGCAATAGGAGTCAGCCACACCTCCAGTACAAACTGCCAAAATAAAGGGGGTCAGTCAGCACATCCCAGTGTCAGGTGCACGCTGCCATGGCGAGAAACACAAAGATAAAAAATACAATGCAACAGCACTCTGCAAACCAAATAAAGTACAATAATACCATTGTTATAGAAAGTATTCTAGTGCTACTACTACACTTATTTTGTAAATATAAGATTCTTGGCAAATACATTTTGTACAAAATTATCGGGGCCTGTCTGCCAAACATAAAGGCGATCTCTTTAAGACAAGAACCTAACACTAAATGCTACCTGTTATGTGCCATAACGGCCTCGATAAAAATTCAGGGAGTGCAGGTTCCACATGCATGCTGGATCCATTCTATACCTCTCCCGGTGCCAGGTGGCTTCCAATGAATGCAATGAGAGTCCACTCTATACCTCTCCTGGTGCCAAAAGGCTTCCAGTGAGTGCAGGGAGAGGTTTCCGTCTTACAGAGATCGCCTTGATGTTTGGCAGACGGGCCCAAATAATTTTGTATGAAATGTATGTGCCAAGAATCTCATATTTACAAAATAAGCATAGCATTAGCACCAGAATATTTTCTATTACTATGGTGTAATTGTACTTTATTTGGTTGGCAGAGTGCTGTTGCATTGTATTTTCTTTGTGTTTCTAGCCATGGCCGTGTGCACCTGAGCATTGGGATGTGCTGACTGACCCCCTTTTTCTTTCCATTTTAGTAAAACCTGATTCGTTACCATGAAGCCTGAGAAAATTCAGATTAGATTCCAATCAAATTTTTCCTAAACTTTAGACCAAATTCCGCTTTACTTCACTCAACACAGAGAGTTTCAATGCAGTAAAATGTACAATTTAATGTGAACAGACACATTGAAATAAATGGGTATGTGTGCTGTGCGTGGAAAATGTGGACAGCACGTCAGTGAAAAACAGAAATGCGAATGACCCCTTACTGTCTGAAAACCAACACTAGTGTTACAATATAGTAACCAATTTACATAAATAAAAAATATACTTTTATAAATACTTACCAATAGTCATGGACAACAGCATAATGCAAGATATTTTGGATGGTTGTCATCTTGTGTATAGGCAACCTTTGTCTTTAGGAAAATATTATCCCCAAGTTTATATCTAAACTCCTGCAAAAGTGGCTCAGGCAGCAGATGATTGAAACTGATTCTTTAGGTGTGGATCAGATCCATTCAAAATGTGCTAATTTGTTAAAACAGGCAACAGCTACCAGGACACATAAGGTGTGCCGGGCTTTCCGATCAAAATCTATATTTAACTGTAATTTGGAATTTGTTGTGTACATGACCTTGTGTATGGAGTGTAACAAATATGAAATTGGTTGCACCTCCAGATATCTTACCACTCATACTCTTGGACATCTAAATGATATTATTAATCCTAGTACCAGAAGTATATCAACTTTGTACATACATATGACAAATCTACAAAATATTGCAAATTTATGGGCATTGAAAAGGTCAAAAGAAAGCCAAGGGGCAGGGATTAGAGATTTGAGGGGGCATCTGAAAAGCCTATTGGATTTTTCATAGTAATTCCAGGGGCCCGATGAGTTTCAACTTGAATCTAGAAAAATGTTATATTACTGAACTTTGTAGATCATAGAGTGTAGGCAATAGCGGTGTTTCTGCATATCCCAAAAATGATAAAGTTTTATGTGGACATGCAGTGTGGCGTTACCTACAAGATGAGATCTCATTTCTATTTCCCCTTAGATGAATATTCTTATTTTCTCTCCCTGGGGAATACTCAGTAATAATGTGAAATGTGTATAAATAATACTTATTCACGCACACACTTGCATGCAACGTTTTTTTTTCTGGCCAATTCTCTACATATTTGCTGGGTTGCAGCCAGATCTTTGCTGGTCCCCATTATAGTTAATAGGGTCGACAGGCATTCAGGTAGCATCCAGCAATGCCGGATCCAGAGAGCTCTAGCAGGTTGTTCCCTTCTAGAACAGCCTGCTGGATCTCTTTAACATAGTTACATAGTTAATACGGTTGAAAAAATACATGTCCATCAAGTTCAATCAAGGGATAGGTGGGGACGCAAATCCCAGAAGGAAGTGAGACTCAGATTTCTACACGTTTTCATAAACATTTATGTAATTTCCTTTTAAGAATTCATCTAAACCCTTAAAAACCGTCCACTGTTCTTGCTGTGACCATGTCCGGACATAGTCTATTCCACAGATTCACAGTAAAGAAGCTTTGATGCTTCTGGTGACTGAACTTTTTCTTCTCCAGTCAGATGCAGTTTACATGGAACAGTTTTTCACCATATTTTTTATGGCCCTATTATATATTTGTATAGGTTAATCATATCCCCCCTTAGACATCTCTTCTCAAGACTAAATAAATGTAATTCTTTTAATCTTTCTTTATAACTAAGACCCTCCATGAACCTTATCAGTTTAGTTGCTCTCCTTTGTACTCTTTCCAGTTCCAAAACATCCTTTCTATGGTCTGGTGCCCAGAACTGAACTGCATATTCCATTTGAGGCCACACCAATACATCCCTGCCCCGTGAGTCCATGCCTTGTTTAATGCATGAGAATATCCTGGTGGCCTTAGAAGCAGCTGGTTGACGTTGTATGCTGTTATTAAATCTACGATCTTTAAGGACACCCAAATCCTTCTCTATAAGTGACTCCCCCACTGTTACCTCCCCTAGGACATATGAAGCACAGAGATTATTCCTACCACGATGCATAACTTTACATTTATCCACATTGAACCTCATTTGCCAAGTTGATGCCCAATCACTCAGAGTGTAGTTTATGGACCTCTTAAGGCTAGAGTGAAACTAGCCTAAGCGTTATTGCAGCATAATTGCTATTGGAACTTTTAACGCATGACATAAAGATGAAGGGGGACTTTCAACAAACAAGATATGTCTGTTTTTTGGTGTAAAAATGTTGACTGACATGCTGATTGTAGAGTTTACCGTGATATTTCGGAGCCACGACACTTTTCCGACCCTTATTAAACAGATCAGTGAGGAGATCAAGGATACTAGAGATCGATTGTCTTCCTTTTCACAGAACCCAAAGTATGAAGAATTAACTAACATACATACTTACAGTACAGACCAAAAGTTTGGACACGCCTTCTCATTCAAAGAGTTTTCTGTATTTTCATGACTATGAAAATTGTAGATTCACACTGAAGGCATCAAAACTATGAATTAACACATGTGGAATTATATACTTAACAAAAAAGTGTGAAACAACTGAAAATATGTTTTATATTCTAGGTTCTTCAAAGTAGCCACCTTTTTCTTTGATTACTGCTTTGCACACTCTTGGCATTCTCTTGATGAGCTTCAAGAGGTAGTCACCTAAAATGGTATTCCAACAGTCTTGAAGGAGTTCCCAGAGATGCTTAGCACTTGTTGGCCCTTTTGCCTTTACTCTGCGGTCCAGCTCACCCCAAACCATCTCGATTGGGTTCAGATCTGGTGACTGTGGAGGCTAGGTCATCTGGCGTAGCACCCCATCACTCTCCTTCTTGGTCAAATAGCCCTTACACAGCCTGGAGGTGTGTTTGGGGTCATTGTCCTGTTGATAAATAAATGATGGTCCAACTAAACGCAAACCGGATGGAATAGCATGCTGCTGCAAGATGCTGTGGTAGCCATGGTGGTTCAGTATGCCTTCAATTTTGAATAAATCCCCAACAATGTCACTAGCAAAGCACCCCCACACCATCACACCTCCTCCTCCATGCTTTATGGTGGGAACCAGGCATGTAGAGTCCATCCGTTCACCTTTTCTGCATCGCACAAAGACACGGTGGTTGGAACCAAAGATCTCAAATTTGGACTCATCATACCAAAGCACAGATTTCCACTGGTATAATGTCCATTCCTTGTGTTCTTTAGAGCAAACAAGTCTCTTCTGCTTGTTGCCTGTCCTTAGCAGTGGTTTCCTAGCAGCTATTTTACCATGAAGGCCTGCTGCACACAGTCTCCTCTTAACAGTTGTTGTAGAGATGTGTCTGCTGCTAGAACTCTGTGTGGCATTGACCTGGTCTCTAATCTGAGCTGCTGTTAACCTGCGATTTCTGAGGCTGGTGACTCGGATGAACTTATCCTTCGCAGCAGAGGTGACTCTTGGTCTTCCTTTCTTGGGGCGGTCCTCATGTGAGCCAGTTTCTTTGTAGCGCTTGATGGTTTTTGCGACTGCACTTGGGGACACTTTCAAAGTTTTCCCAATTTTTCGGACTGACTGACCTTCATTTCTTAAAGTAATGATGGCCACTCTTTTTTTTTTTTCTTAGCTGCTTTTTTTCTTGCCATAATACAAATTCTAACAGTCTATTCAGTAGGACTATCAGCTGTGTATCCACCTGACTTCTGCCCAACACAACTCATGGTCCCAACCCCATTTATAAGGCAAGAGATCCCACTTATTAAACCTGACAGGGCACACCTGTGAAGTGAAAACCATTACAGGTAACTACCACTTGAAGCTCATCAAGAGAATGCCATGTGCAGTAATCAAAGCAAAAGGTGGCTACTTTGAAGAACCTAGAATATAAGACATAATTTCAGTTGTTTCACACTTTTTTGTTGAGTATATAATTCCACATGTGTTAATTCATAGTTTTGATGCCTTCAGTGTGAATCTACAGTTTTCATAGTCATGAAAATACAGAAAACTCTTTGAATGAGAAGGTGTGTCCAAACTTTTGGTCTGCACTGTATATGGATAAATTTAAGGATTATGTAATGTTACAGAAAAAAAGTAAATTTTGTCTGGACCTATTTGACTATGCAAACAACAAAGTGCGTGAGTGGGGGCGAAGAGAAAATGTCATATCCACACCCAGACCCATCTTAAAAAAGAAGGGAAGGAAACATTCAAATTGTAAACACATATCAAAACAAAGAGTTAATTTCAGCTCATCGGAGGCAGAATCTGGGGATATTATGTCTAATACAGACAGTGACACTAGTACTAAGGAATAGAATATAACTGCGTAAAATAAATAATAAAAAAAATAACTCAAAAAGTGTGTCTTACTATAACAAATCCAAAAATAAAAAGGCCTAAAAATGCAGGAGAGACAGGAAAAAACAGATGAGCCCTGTCTAATACTGCCCCAATTTTTGACAATTTGGTGGACTGGATGTACTATCTTCAGTAGAACTTACACCTGACTAAATATCTGTACTATCACCGGGCTTTACATTGTGCCTTCTGTTGATTTGGGGTTATTTGCCACAGTCAAGGATGTTAATAAGTTTATTTGTAACTTGACAGTTAAGCGTATGTTTTTGGAGCAGATTGATGGCTGAGAGAAATCATGAGGCCAGAATAACAAATGAATTCTGTAATTATTTTAGCTGAGTGATCTGCAGTTGGAAACTTTGGAACATAATATAAATCAGGAAGTACACATTCAAGTTTCTAGTTCATCTTTTTATCCTTTGGCATCTAGAAAAGAATCCACTGAGAAATTTGATCTTGTTGAACATGACCTTAAAAAACTTTACAACAGCATGCATACAGGTTCTCCTGCACACTGTAATTTATCTAGACAGAAATGCCTGGCTTTAAATCAAATAGAGCAAATAATAACAGAACTGTTTACAAACTCATAACCCATGCGATCTGGTCAGAGAAATATTGCATTGGGTGTAATCACACAAAAACAGGCTGATTTCTTATATATCTAATCCTGTGCTACCCGTATCATATGTCCTCCCTAAAGTGCACTAGTGCACACAAAATCCACCTATGCACCCACTGTTTCTGGCATAGGCTCAGTCTGTGAGAGTCTTGGTGGTTGGGTGGACTCTCTACTCCAACCTCTAGTCCACATATATGGGGCTTCCGCAATAACAGCGAGGATGTTTTGTGTAATTTCATTGAAAAAGTATGTTGTTAAGGAATCTATATGGTTGGAGGAGGTTGACGCCTCCTCTTTGTACACATCTATACCCCATGATGTTGCTATGTGTGCCTTGGAGTATCAAAATTAGAGTGCTAATTTGTTAAAACAGGCAACAGCTTCCAGGACACACAAGGTGTATATAGCTTTCTGATCAAAAACTATATGTGACAAACGAAATGTGTAAGCTTTAGTGCAGAACAGGTTTGGAATTGGATTTTTTAACGCATGAGATGAAGAGGAACACCTTCAACCGTGTGCTTACCCATAGCTGTATATATCAGTGTCACTCCAAAATGACTTGCTATTGCTGTCTTTGTGTTAAAGAGCTTAAAAGAGAGAGAGAGAATTTGAAAGAAAGAAAGGCGAGAAAAAAATAGTAGATGTCTCATAGGACCTAGATGAGACATTTGACATTCAAATTGGAACCGAAACAAATTTCAAGAAATTCACTAATCTCTAGTCTGGAGTGTTTACTCCAACTGCCTAATATGTCTCTCCCTAACATCTGGAGCAGCCCCCATACACATTAGACTGTCTAATCTAATGTTTATAGTAAGCTTTAGGCTACTTTCACACTAGCGTTTTTAAATTCCAGTATTGAGTTCCGTCATAGGGGCTCAATACCGGAATAAAACGCTTCAGTTTTGTCCCCATTCATTGTCAATGGGGACAAAACTGAACTGAAGACAACGGAATGCTCCTGAAAGCATTCCGTTCCGTCTTCAGACCGGAGAACAAACCGCAGCATGTTGCGGTTTTCTCTCCGGTCCAGGCATCCGCACCAAGACGGATCCGGAATGACCCCCAATGCAAGTCAATGGAGACGGATCCGTTTGGTGTGACCACAATGGTAAACGGATCCGCCCTCCATTGACTTTCAATGGAGTTCAGGACGGATCCGTCACCACATACAGACAGACAGACATACATACATACACATACACACAAACACATATATACTTACATACTCCAGGTAGGCAGGCCGCACGTCTTCATGCCCAGGAGGCACGCCGCTATGACGATTCCCTACAGCGCCCAGCAGAGGGCGCTGTGGGGAATCGTCATAGCTGCGTACCTCCTGGGCATGAAGATGTGCGGCCTGCCTGCCTGGAGTATGTAAGTATGTATGTGTTTGTGTGTATGTGTGTGTATGTATGTCTGTATATGGTACTGTGTGACATGTGTGGGGCCGGAAAGCGGTTTCGGCCCCACACATGTCCCTGCGGCAGTCCGGATCCGGCGGCACCCTTCACCTGCCAGATCCGGACTGCTGCTAGTGTGAAAGTAGCATTACACTGCGACTAGAAGTAAATGCTTTACAGTCTCTGGTAGAATAATGTAGGAAACTCGATTGACTTGAACTGCATTATTACATAGGTACTGTGAGGATCATGAGGTCAGAGTGATAGAGTATCCTGTAAATGAATTACCAACATAATTAAGCAAAAACAACATAAAACCAACATTCACCTGATAACTAATTAGGAATGTACAGTGTTCTGGAGCTAAAGGTTAGACTTGTTTTGTTGTAATATAAACTGACAGAACATTTGAATAAACCTTAAAGCAGGGGTGGGGAACCTTTTTCCTGTCGAGGGCCATTTGAAAATTTTCAAAATGATTCGAGGGCCGTACAAAATTAACAACTTTTAAAATTTTATGCAGCATGGTGGGCGTTGTAATCCATATGAAGGTGTCCATAAGCTACCTGTATTAATGATTCATGTCATTTTGGACAGCTTCATATGGATTACAACCCTCACTATGCTGCAGTAAATTTTAAAGCAGCATGGTGGGGGTGGTAGTCCATGTGAGGCTATCCAAAAGCCAGCTGATATGATCTCTAATGTAATTTTTGCACAACTTTACCAGAATTACAACTCTAACCATGCTGCATTTTATTGCAGCATGGTTAGAGTTGTAAAACTGGTAAATCTGTCCAAAGATTACATTAGAGATCATATCAGCTAGCTTTTGGATAGCCTCACATGGACTACCACCCCCACCATGCTGCTTTAAAATTTACTGCAGCATGGTGGGGGTGGTAGTCCATGTGAGGCTTAATAGACATTTTATTTGGGGGACCGGACAGGACAGGGCACAGGCCCTACTTACAAATTGACAGGGGCATGAATCTGCGGTGGCGGGATACGGGCTGCGGGGTGACAGGGCTGCCGGGTTACAGCGCGGCAGTACTACTGGCGCGCTGAGGATGGATGACTGCGTGAACAGTAAGCAGGGAGCGCGGTGACGAGGTGGGTGGGCTCAGGGGCGTAGCTAAAGGCTCATGGGCCCTGGTGCAAGAGTTCAGCTTGGGCCCCCCCCCCCCCCCCCCGCCTAATACAGCGCCCCATACCTCTTATATCCAGTATAATACAGCCCCATACCTCTTATATCCAGTATAATACAGCGCCTCATACCTCTTACATCCAGTGACGTCTCCTCGGATGTAGATCTTCTCTTTCCTCATCTTCTCCTTTCAGACCAGACGCCATTTTTCAGCCATTTCTCATCTCTGCAGTTTGACAGAAAAAAATCTTAGTTTACTACTTTTCCATCATCCTCCCATCTTCTGGACAAATCATCCTACCACCCCCAGTACTCTGCCACTAGTACCACACAGATAGTGCTCTTCAATAATTATTGGCACACAGTGTCCTAAAATAACTGCGCCCAGCAAATAGTGTCCCGTAATAGTGTGAACATAACGTCCCCCAGAAATAACTGCGCTGATACTGTGCCAGGGTGCCCCCCACAGTAATAGTGCCCCCCACAGTACTAATGTCCCCACTGTGCCCCAGAAGTAATAATGCTTCCAATGTGCCAGTAAGAAGTGCTCCCCACCCATAGATGCCCCCCAAATTATGTGCCAGTAAGAAATGCCCCAATAATGCGCCAGAAGTTCCCCCCATTGATTCCCCCTCAAAATCATGTGCCAGTAAGAAATGCCCCCAGTGCCCCCATGTGCCAGTAAGCAATGCCCCCATGTGCCAGTAAAAATGCCCCAGTGCCCCCTTGTGCCAGTAAAAATGCCCCCATGTGCCAGTAAAAATGCCCCCAGTGCCCCCATGTGCCAGTAAAAATGCCCCCATGTGCCAGTAAAAATGCCCCCAGTGCCCCCATGTGCCAGTAAAAATGCCCTCAGTGCCCCCATGTGCCAGTAAAAATGCCCCCAGTGCCCCCATGTGCCAGTAAAAATGCCCCGTGCCAGTAAAATGCCCCCAGTGCCCCCATGTGCCAGTAAAAATGCCCCCAGTGCCCCCATGTACCAGTAAAAATGCCCCCAGTGCCCCCATGTGCCAGTAAAATGCCCACAGTGCCCCCATGTGCCAGTAAAAATGCCAACAGTGCCCCCATGTGCCAGTAAAAATGCCCACAGTGCCCCCATGTGCCAGTAAAATGCCCCCAGTGCCCCCATGTGCCAGTAAAATGCCCACAGTGCCCCCATGTGCCAGTAAAAATGCCCACAGTGCCCCCATGTGCCAGTAAAAATGCCCACAGTGCCCCCATGTGCCAGTAAAATGCCCACAGTGCCCCCATGTGCCAGTAAAATGCCCACAGTGCCCCCATGTGCCAGTAAAAATGCCCACAGTGCCCCCATGTGCCAGTAAAATGCCCACAGTGCCCCCATGTGCCAGTAAAAATGCCCACAGTGCCCCCCATGTGCCAGTAAAATGCCCCCAGTGCCCCCATGTGCCAGTAAAAATGACCCCATGTGCCAGTAAAATGCCCCCAGTGCCCCCATGTGCCAGTAAAAATGCCCCCAGTGCCCCCAATTAGGCTACGGTCGGTGACTGCTACAATTAAAAAAAAAAAATAATAAAAAAAAAAATAACACTTATACTTACCTCCATGGTGCTGACAGCGATGCGATGCAGGCCTCTTCCGGCCTGTGTCCCGCGATGTACGGCTCAGGCGGCGCGATGACGTCATCGCGCCGCCTGAGCCGGCCTCTGATAGGCTGCAGGCCCAGTGCCTGCAGCCTATCAGAGGAACGGGCAGGGGAGACGCCTCTCCCTCCCCTGCCCCAGTACAATACAGGCATCTGTATCGCCGTCCTGAGGACGGCGATACAGATGACTATGGAGATGAGCGCTTCCACAATGGAAGCGCTCATCTCCCTCTGCCCCTATCTGTGTGCAGGGCCGCGCCGCACCTGGCTAATTGGCGGTGCGGCCCTGCAAGTGGCAAGGGGGGCCCTCGGGGCCCCCCTGGCTTAGGGGCCCGGTCGCAACTGCGACCGCTGCGACCCCTATAGCTACGCCACTGGGTGGGCTTACAGTAGTAAGCCCGCCCGCCCACCTCCACACCGCGCTCTTTGCTTCCTGCTGCTGAGGAGCTGAGGAGCGTGGTAACGCTGGGCGGGCGGGCAGACAGACGTAGCATGGTGCGTTGTTGCGCATCATGCTGAGCCGGAGGCCGGGGGCCGGATTGGAGGACCTCGCGGGCCTGATGCGGCCCGCGGGCCGGACGTTCCCCACCCCTGCCTTAAAGGGTTTCTGTCACCTTGTTTGACCATATTAAACCAGATGACATTTGCAGCGCGCAAATGTCACCTGATGTCTAATATAGTCTTCTTTTTAAGCTTTGTGTTCCCGTTTTCTTAAAAAAATCAAGTTTTGTAATATGCAAATTACCTTCACTAGGTGCAAGGGGCGGTAACCCTGCACCTAGTAGCGCCGTTTTCCCCACCTTCTATATGTCGTCATCGGCACTGATTGACATTGCCAGGCAGCTCGCTCTATCTGCTGCTGGCCCTGTCAGCGCTGCAAATCCCGCGTCTGCGCCGTGGGTCCGTCTTTCGGCGCAGGCGCAGTGAGTGCGGATGGCTGCTGGGCTCCCGGCTTCCTCACTGTGCCTGCGCCGATGACGTCACACTACACCCGGAAAAGAAGGCGGCGCAGGCGCAGTGAGGAAGCCGGGAGCCCGGCAGCCAGCTGCACTCACTGCGCCTGCAAATCCCGCGCCTGCGCCTGACGGACCCACAGCGCAGGCGCGGGATTTGCAGCGTTGACAGGGCCAGCAGCGAGCCTGTCAATGAGCGCTGATGACGACATATAGAAGGTGGGGAAAACGGCGCTACTAGGTGCAGGGTTACTGGCCCTTGCACCTAGTGAAGGTAATTTGCATATTACAAAAGTAGATTTTTTTAAGAAAACGGGAACACAAAGCTTAAAAAGAAGACTATATTAGACATCAGGTGTCATTTGCGCATTGCAAATGTCATCTGATTTAATATGGTCAAACAAGGTGACAGAAACCCTTTAATGGGGTTATCCCAGTACTAATATAAATATGAAAACCAGACTTAGTTAGAACCAGCCCTGTACCTCACATGGATCCAGAGATTCCACATTCATTGCTCCAGTTGCTCTGCTAGATTTACTTCAATCTGGCAGCTCCACGAGTGTGCCCATGCTAAAGGCATGTCCTGTAACTGTTACAGCTTCTAACAGTAGATTCAGCTGAGGGCAATTGAAGGATGGAACCCTTATAAAATATCTATTGCTTTAGTACATGTATGGCAATAACGTCTAGTGTTGAGCAAATCGAAGCATCCGAAGTGGAAATCGATCTGAAGTTTAGGAATTATTTGGTTCGCCACAAATCCGAATTTCCTCTTGCTTCGTGGTAACGAATCGTATTTTGTTTTTTTTGTTTCTAAAATGGCTGCTGCACGTTCTTAAGAAATTAAGAAGCCTGGGAATGCGATATGACCCATAATGCCATGCAGGTAGTCATCCCCTGTGATGTCACAGCCCTATAAAAGCCTCATCCTGCATGGGCGTTGCCATTTTACTGTGAACTGAGCATAGGGAGTAGGGATGAGCGATTTTCATATTTTGAAGTTCGTGTGCGGGTTCGTGTTGTGGTATATACTGAATTGCGTTACCATGGACCATAACGCAATTCTATGACAGAATGCGTAACGGAATGCCTTTAGAGGCATACCGTTATTCATTCCATCATAATAGAAGTTTATGTCCTGCATAACGGATCCATCTGGTTTGCGTTATGCTGGAGTCCTCTCCTTCAAAATATGAAATACGCTAATCCCTAATAGGGAACGATGTGGCAAGTGTATACACTAGGGACAGTGTTGCAGAGAGCTATTAATGGAAGAATATTGGATATGGAGAGTGCAGAGAAAGTGCAGGGAGATCGTAGGGAGAGTTTTTAGAGACTGTAGGGAGAGCATAGGGAGACAGCCGGGACAGAGTAGGTTGAGTGTAATCGACATGTGCTTAGTTGGCATGGCCCAGGAACTGCCTCTGTGCCCTCACCTATCTTGAACCTGCCTCTTGCTTTTGCTGCTCTTTCTGCTAGCCAAGTAATAATATCTGCCGGATCTGTTCCACTTTTCAGTGAGGATGAGCTTTGTGAGGACAGTCATCAGTTACAGGACAGCACAGACTTGGAGGAGAGGTCCTCTGTGGACTCCTCAAGGTGTGCAACTACCGATGATGATAGGGAAGTGCAGAAGAGACAGGTGACATAAGTGACGACCAAACAGGTGTAGATGATGATGTAGCCGACCACACGTGGGAGCCGAGTGAAGAGGGGGCATAGTCATCATCAGGGGGTGAGGGTGGCAGCGTGCCCGTGAGACAGCATGGTGGAAGCGTGCCCATGAGACAGCAGGGTGCCAATGTTGGCACAACAGCCCAGCGTCAACACCTGGAGCTTCACCATAAAGTGGCGCGAGAAAACCGTGCCACTCGTTTAGTGTTACAGCCTGATGCAGCAACCGCTGCATCTACCACTGGCCCGCACCCTCTCATTGGCAGTCAGGACTCGTCAGCAGAAGGAAACTGTCATTCCTTCCCATCAACTTCAGTGTTGTCTATTGCTCCTGATGCTCCTCCTCGTCCTTATTTGTTTAGACAGCAATCGAGGTGAAAAGACAACATTATGCATGCACTCATCCAGCGGTGCAAAAGCTGAACGTGTACTTGCACCAGCTCCATATGCAGCAACTTCAGTCTGGAGTCTCTGATTACCAGTTTTCTTCTGCCAACTACTGAAGAAACCACCTAGCAGCAGCAGGACACGCAGCAGAACCAGCTGGTGGTGGCATACTTGGACTGCACCCTGTCACCCATGATCCAAGATCTCCTGGACTACTGAACATGCAAACTTGAAGTGTGGCCGCAGCTGACTGAGCTTAACATGGACATGCTTTCCTGCCCAGCCAGTAGTGTGGCATCAGAGCAGGTGTTCAGTGAGGTGGGGGCATAGTTACCCCTAAGAGAACTCGCCTTTCCTTCCTAAATGTTGAGAGACTAACCTTCATAAAGAAGAATCAGGCATGGATCAACCAGGATTTCCAGACACTGGTCCTTGATGCAACAGAGTAGATAATACTGCCACTAATGATCATACTATAGTGTGCTGCCACACTGGAATATTCAGTAAAATGGTGCGTTACTTCCGGCCACGTGCTGCTACCACCATTCTGATGCTGCCACCTGCCTGATGCCACCTACCTGCTGCCTCTACTGCCATTCTTACAATGGGGCTTACTTGTGTACATCTTGGCTTACTGATATGTACATGTTAGTTTTTTAAAAGGATATGCATGCCACTGGGCCATGCTATCACACTGCCATTTTGGGTTCTGCTACTACTTTGATCTGCCAACATGTGATGTATGCCACTGCTGCTGCCCTTCAATCTGTCATGGGGCCACTATGGTCCTTGTTACTGACACTGCTGTTGTTCCTCATCCCCACTCTATGAGGCCACTATTGTCCCTGTATGTCCGTGTTGACATCACCTTTTTTTTCACGTATACTTCTTATTAAAAGATCCTGTATTTTGAGCATCCGTAAGGCCAAAAGCAGGAGTGCGTCAAAAACACAGTCTAGATGCAAATATTTCCATTACATTTGATCTCTGTTTCGGATCCACTCCTAATTTTTGGCTTACAAATACTGATCAAATACTGATGCAAAATACTGGCCAAATACTGACCGTGTGAATGAGGCAGGACTTTTTTCCTTGTTAAAAAAAAAAAAACTAAGTTAAACTGATTTCAGACGTAACTGGGCAAAATGGATGCAAATTGAGCATAAGACACGATAAAGAAGACAGCAACAAACAGAATTATGTAAGACTAGTTAGCTAAGATACCTGAGTGGATTGCTCCAGATGCACTGGAATATTTCTTGAAAGATTTTATTGAAGCTGCTTTCAGTGCTTTGCCTTCAGTTACAGAGCTAACTATTGACTGCATACATCATAGTACCAAACCATCTTGGCTAGACCCTTCAATCTCCTGTGATGTCCTTGCCAGGGCCCACTTTTATTACGTGAGAGATGCATTTTTAAAAGCTCCTAAACTGCAGATTTTTCTATCCCTGAAGTCATATCAGCTATTAAGAATGCTAAACAATGGAAAATCTAGGCACAGATGGATATGGAGCAGAATAAAGTTTGTCAAGGCTCCTTGCCCCATACCTGCACAGACTGTATAATACTTTTTTGAATAATGGTAATATGCTGTCAAGGGCCACTATTGTGATGCCTCACAATCTGGCTGATCCCCAACTTCCCAACTTTTGCCTGATATAGTTATTGAACAAAGATCTTAACTTATTCTCTTAGATTTTTGCATCCTGTCTTCATGGTGTTCTTCCTTTGGTACTTTCTCCAGATCAAGTGGGTTTGGATTCTGAAAGGCTGCATAGAGACGGTACTATTTCCTCCAAATAGCTGATCTTTCCAAGACCCCCACAGTATTTTTCCTTAGATGCAGAAAAAGCATTTTATAGGGTTCACTGGGGGATACTGGAAGCAGTTCTGTGGAGATTACGACTTCTAGACATTATTCTTACAGCTGTCATGGGTCTCTAATCCACCCCTGCAGCCACCGTGTTATTGTCCAGTGTTATGTTCAAGAGGTTTAATATTTCAAATGGTATTTGGAATGGATGCCCACTGCCACCCTTTTTTTCTTGCTCTTATAATGGAGCCTTTGGCGGAAAAACTCATCATGTCTGATGATAACCAGGGGGTAAGAGTGGGTGACCAGGAGCATTGGTTTGTAGGCTGACGACATGATTCTGTTGCCTACACCCCCAGAGCCCTCTCTTATATATATATATAAGATCTGTATTACTTTTTCTGGGCCAGAGATAACATAAAGTACCTTGGTATCCTACTCACCCTATCCCTACCAGCTTCGATAAAAGCTAAATTTCACACAGATATATGCTGTCAGGTATTAAGAAAAATTATGATAAATATGCCATGTTTACTTTATCCCGGGTTGCAAGAATTAATGTAGTTAAAATGATCATCGTACCAAATGTATTGCACAAGTTCCATTGCATCCTTCTCAGCATTACCCTTCATTTTCCATACCAGTTACATTATGATATGCCTAAACTTATCCGGGGAGATGTACATCTGAGGGTTTCTAGTGTTACATTTTTGTCTCCTATATGTAAAGGGGGCTTGAGAGTACCTAATTAGCGATGATCGAGCACCCCGATGTTCGGGCGCTTGGGTGCTCTGGCTGAACACTAGGTGGTGCTTGAGTGATCGGCCGAGCACCCGAGTATAATGGAAGTCAATGGGAGAAGACCGGGCACCCCCTGCTCTGCAGAGGGGAGGGTGTCTGGTCCATAGGGAAACGTCAGAAAATGGTGGACACACCACAGAAATGGTTAGGGAACAGCATGGGGAGGATGTCTGGATGCATTTTGGACTCCAAAGTCGCTGATATTCACGATGATGGCCGACTATTACGCCACATTTACGGAATGACAAAAATACCCCCCAAAAAACCCAAGATAACATCGATTTTACAGGAAATATTGTTAGGAAACATAGATTTACTTGTATGTTAAGCGCAAGTGCTGCCAAAAATTACACGGTAGAGGCACTCCCATACAACCGGTATATCTTATAAAGGAGGGCCTTATTCACATTGTGGTACAATTGTTCATGACGTGGGACTCCTACACTCATAAAGCCTATGCACTTTAAATGAAAGGGCTGCCAAAAATTACAAGTAACAGGCAATCCAATACACCCTTTCTTACACATAAACGAGGGCATCCTCATACACACCCTTGAAAAATTATGATTGATGGCCTGCTGCTGACACTCAAAAACAATAGGGGTGACATTCTGCTGCTGCGCAGACCGTCCCAAAAATTTAAGGGTGACACTCTGCTGCCGACCTTATAGAAAAAAAAAATTAAGGGAGGCATGCCGCTTAGCTGAACATATGAAACATTAGAAGTGACATGTAGCACAGCTGGGCGTGTAAAACATTATGGTTGAGTGCCTGCTGGTGAGCTAACAGGCCAAAAAATTATGTTGCAGGCCCAGCTGGTGAGCTGAGCAGCTTACAAATTTGGGTGCTGCCCAGCTGGTGAGCTAAGCATGTAAAACATTATGGTTGAGTGCCTGCTGATGAGCTGACAGGCCCAAAAATTATGTTGCAGGCCCAGCTGGTGAGCTGAGCGGCTAACAAATTCGGGTGCAGGCCCAGCTGGTGGACTTTTAGGGCAGTCTAATAAATTTTCATATGATGGAGGAAGAGGACGAGAAGAGGAAGGGGTACATGATAATACAGTGTATTTAATACACCCTAAAAGCCAGATTTAAGGTTCCTTCATGTTAAGCCGCTTTCCTCTGGTGGAGCACAGAAGCCAGGGGCAATCCAGGCCTTGTTCATTTTGATAAGCGTCAACCTGTCAGCATTGTCAGTTGACAGGCAGATGCGCTTATCAGTAACTATGCCTCCAGCGGCACTAAATACCCGCTCAGACAAAACGCTGGCGGCAGGGCAGGCCAGCACTTCCAAGGCGTAGAGCGCCAGTTCGTGCCACGTGTCCAGCTTAGACACCCAATGATTATACGGCACAGAGGGATCGCTGAGGACGTTGACATGGTTGACTAGATACTCCTTTACCATCTTCCAAAACTTTTCCCTAGTGTCACACTAGGCCGCTCATGAGGGTGAGGCTGCTGGCAGGGTGTCATAAAACTGTCCCAGGCCTTGGAGGAACTGCTGTGTGTTCCCCTCGTCTCCCCTCCTCGGGTGGCCAAGGAACTACGTACTCTGCCGCCAGCGTTGTCAGATGGAAATTTGTGGAGCAATTTTTCGACAAGGGACTTCTGGTATTGCATCATTTTACTTGTCCTCTCCACCACACGAATGAGAGATGGGAAGTTCACTTTGTAGTGGGGGTCGAGAAGGGTGAACAACCAGTAATCCGTGTTGCCTAATATGCGTATAATGCGAGGGTCACGGGAAAGGCAGCCTAGCATGAAGTCAGCCATGTGTGCCAGAGTCCCAACAGACAAGGCTTCGCACTCCCCACCAGGAGCATGACTCTCATTATCTTCCTCATCCTCTTCCTCCTCTTCAGCCCATCCACGCCAAAGAGATGGTGTAAACGTGGTATGCCTACCCTGTGTAGCGGTGGCAACCGTCTCCTCCTCCTCCAATTGGCGCTGAGAAGACGAATCGAGGGTGGTCTGGCTATCACCCTGTGTAGGGTCTTCTCCCATTTCCACCTCTTCCACACGCAGAGCATCAGCCTTTGGATGGTTACGCTGATAATGGCAATATTAAGTTGCGTAACACCTTACAGAGGTCAGACATCAATGCCCACTCGGCGCTTGTGAACAGCGGAAGCTGACTAGAAAGGCGCCCACCGTGTTGCAGCTGGTATTCTACTACTGCTCTCTGCTGCTCACAAAGCCTGCTCAACATGTGTAAGGTGGAATTCCATCGCATGCTCAGGTCGCACAGCAGTCGGTGAGCCGGCAACCGCAAGCACTGCTGCAGGCTTGCCAGGCCGGCTGAAGCTGTTGGTGACTTTCGGAAATGGGCACACAGGCGACGCACCTTCACCAGTAGCTGAGACAAATTGGGGTAGGTTTTCAGAAACCACTGAACCACTAAGTTGAAGACATGGGCCAGGCATGGTATGTGTGGGATGTTGGCCAGCTCCAAAGCCGCTACCAAGTTGCGGCCATTATCGGATACAACCATGCCTGGCTGTAGGTTGACTGGTGAGAGCCACAGCTCAGCCTATGCTGTTTGTCACCCAGGCAAATAAGCTTCAGCACGGCCTGTTGCCGCTTACCGACTGCTGTGCTACACTGCTTCCAGCTACTGACAGAAGTCTGAGTGGTGCTGCAAGATGGCAATTCTGCATGGGAAGAAGTGGAGGAGGAGGTGGAGGAAGAGAAGGAGGGGTTGCAGCTGCTACTATAGGTGGCAGCGGAAATCCGGATGGAAGTAGGGCCCGCAATCCTTGGTGTGGGTAGCACCTGGGCCCTCCCCTCGCTCCCAGCCTCCACAACGTTCACCCATTGTGCCGTCAGGGAAATATAGCGTCCCTGGCCACAAACGCTTGTCCATGTGTCAGTTGTTAAGTAGACCTTGCCAGTAACTGCTTTGGTCAGGGCCCTGGTTATGTTTCTGGACACATGCTGGTGTAAGGCAGGGACAACACACCGGGAAAAATAGTGGCGGCTGGGGACTGCGCAACGAGGGACAGCTGCCGCCATCAGGCTGCGAAAGACCTCAGTGTCCACCAGCCTAAACGGCAACATTTCCAGGGCCAGCAACTTGGAAAGTTGCGCGTTTAGAGCTATGGCCTGTGGGTGGGTGGCAGTGTATTTGCGCTTGCGTTCAAATGCCTGCGGTAAGGACATTTGAACGCTGCACTGGGACATTGAAGTGGACGTGCTGGCTGATGTTTCCTGCGAAGGTCCAGGTGACAGAGGGGAAGAGGAGGCAGTGGTGTGACCTGCAGGCAAAGATCGTGGACCCAGGCGTTCAGCCCACCTTTTAGGGTGCTTTGCTGACATGTGTCAGATCATGCTGGTGGTGGTCAGGTTGCTGGTGTTTACGCCCCTGCTCATCTTGGTACGGCACAGGTTACAAATTACAATCCGTTTATCGTCAGCACTTTCCTCAAAAAAACGCCAGACTGCGGAACACCTAACCCTTGGCAAGGGAGCTGGTCGCAAGGGGCTGCTCCGGGGAACAGTTGCGGGCCTGGTTGTCATGGCCTGCCTTCTCCCTTTTTCCACCCCACTGCCTCTTCCAGCCTGTTGCGCCGCTGCGGATCCCTCCCCCTCTTTACTGCGGTCCTCGCTCGGCTTACCACCTTCCCAGGTTGGGTCAGCTATTTCGTCGTCCACCACCTCCTCTTCCACATCCTCACTCTGCTTCTCCTCCTGACATTGTGAACTAGCAAGAACCTGACTTAACTGCGTCTCATCCTCATCCACAACCTCTTGAGACACTAATTGCCCTTGACTTATTGGCAACTGTGTCTCATCATCATCCACCTCAGGAGAAAATACTTGTCGTTCCCCACCGTCATCTTCTTCAGACTGTGTTTGCTCAATAGGTTGGGAATCAGGGCACAATATCTCCTCATGTCCCACTTCAAGCGGCCTTGGCGAGAGGCCCAAGCCAAGGGAATGGGGTGATGAAAAAAGCTCCTCGGAATATCCCAATGTGGGATCTCTTCTTTGCCCAGACTCTGCATGGTGGGAGGAAGGAGGATCAGGGTGAGGATGTGGTTGCCCAGACTCTTTGCTAGTGAGACTGAACTTTGTGGAAGAGGGGGTGGTGCTGAACTGACTGGAAGCATTATCAGCTGAAATCCAACCGACTACCTGCTCGCACTGCTGTGGTGACAAGAGTTGTGTCTTGCATCGCCCTGCAAACTGTGACATGAAGTTCCTTGTGACAAGGAGTTTTGGATGACTTTGTTTCTTGGGCTCTGCCAGCAGGCACAGTTTCACCGCGCCCAGAGCCATGGTCTCTGCGTTCACCATCAGCAGCACGCCCACTTCCCCGTCCCTTAGTGCTCACCTTGCGCATATTGTATAGTATATATGCAACTTGGTCACAACTACAGTACTGCAGATTTTTATTAACTGTATGATCAGAAAAATTTAAATGAATGTCCAATATTCTGAATGCGCTAACGTTATAGAGCAGCAGCAAATTAGGAACTGCGGCCTAAATGAACGGTATTAAATACGGATGTCAGCTACAGAGACTTTTGAACGGTTGTAATACGCTGTGCACCTAGAGTTACTGACAGAGCACACCTGGGGTTTTTTTGCCACCCAAAATTTTTTTTAAAAAGACGTATTTCACAATGGACTTTGGTCTTTTTGGAACAGCGACAATCTTTCTACCTACCCAAATACTATCCTTATTGTCTAATTCCCTCCTAGGGAAAATTGAACTGCAGCAGCAAATGAGAAACTGCGGCCTAAATTAACGGTATTAAATACGGATGTCAGCTACAGAGACTTTTGAACAGTTGTAATAAGCTGTGCACCTAGCGTTACTGACAGGGCACACCTGGGGTTTTTTGCCACCCAAAAAATTAAAAAAAAAAATTATTTCCCAATGGACATTTGAACAAAGATAGTAACCCTGCCTATAGAAATTCAATCAATACGCAAATGTTATACAGCAAGACGCAAAAGAAGTACTGCGGGCTTAACAGCAGAAATTATAGGAAAGTAGGTCAGGTATATAGTATACAGAGAGTATCCTACAGAATGCAGCAGCAGCAGCACATGTGGCATTAATGGCAGGCCACCTAGTGCTATTTTCACCACCTTTAAAGTCCTCAAATGTCAGTAAATAAAGGTTTGTGACAGATATAATAGCCCTTACAAGGGCTTTTGGGTCTTTTTTGAGCGATTTCTATCTCTGCCTAGCGTGCTTCTCTCCCTACAGTGTATGTCCCTCCTTGCTGCAGCAGCGCTTGTGGCGTTAATGGCAGGCTACCTAGTACTAAACTATATAAAAAAAAAAGTTTGTGCCAGATATAATAGCCCTTAAAAGGGCTTTTGGGTCTTTTCTGATCGTTTTCTATCCCTGCCTAGCGTGCTTCTCTCCCTACACTCTCTGTCCCTCCTTGCTGCAGCTCTCCCTGTCTAACACTGGCCAGGTCACATATCACCGGGTGCTTTGACGCGTTCCCGGCCAGCCAATCAGTGTAATGCCAGTAGCTAAGATGGCTACTGGCATTACAGTAAATGCACCTTGGCTAATTAGCATGCGGGGAGGGGACTTGAGCATGGCATGGCATGGACCCGTGCACCGCCATGTTCGGCCAAATAGTGTATTCGGCCGAACATGCTCACTCAACACTATGCCTAATCTAATACCACTATGATAGTATTATGGACCAGTAGTCAGGGAACAGGCTGATATCAGGAGAGGCAGCAAATGGTCAATACAGTAATCAGTGACAGGTCGGGTCAGGCAGAGGAGGTCAGAGTCAGGAAACTGGCAGAGGTCAGTACACAGGCAGTCAAATGGAACAGAACACCTTGGCAGTGACTAGCAAGCTACAAACACCTGTTGGTGACAAGAGGAGCAGGTTGTTGCAGCTTGGTGTGGATGGAAGCAATGATTTCTTTTTTCCTTGAGACTCTTTTTGAAGGTGGTTAAAGGAAGAGAAGTGATGCTACTTACATGGGACTGTGTGCTGGACAGGCTGGAGGGAGGGACATGATGTTATTTACATGGGACTGTATGGTGGAGTGGCTGGAGGGAGGGAAGTGAAGTTATTTACATGGGAGTGGTAAAACTGGATTGTAGAAATATGTCTAGTAAACTTATTAAATGTCCTGTAAACCTAGTGGTATTATTGAAATGACATAGTATTGTTACAGTAGTTAACATAAATAACTGATTAACAATAGTTTTCTATTGTATTTAAAATCAGCGTTTTCTATCTGTGGCCCATATATCAAGGCAAGTTTGAGACCCCTGGTTTAGGTTATAGCAATTTGTGTTGGCAGAACTGCAGACATAAAGAAACCCCTTCTCATATGTGGTGGTATTGTCCAACTCTCCATTTTGGAAACAATATTATGTTATATGTCCTTGATTACTGTAGATGGGGTAATTGATTCAGGGATTTATGCTAATATTTTTGGAGTCAGGGAGGAACTTTTCTCCGTAATATAAGGCAATTGGCAGCCATCTCATAAATGTTTTTGCCTTCCTTTTGGATTATAGGTTGGACTTGTTGGATCTGTATCTTTTTTTTCAACCTTATCAACTAATCAATTATATATTAAAGGGATTCTCTGGCCTACAGATATTGATGACCTATCCTCCGGATCGGAGTGTCAGGTCAGGTCGATGTGGGTCATGCTCGGCACCACCACAATCAGCTGTTTTGGGCTGTACTGTGTATGGGGCTGGTGTTAGTGGCTGTGCTGGGTGACTTTAGCACACCGTCCGTTGAAGTGAAAGTGGTCATCTGATCTTCAGTACGTTGGCACCAGAAATCACACAGTGTATGGAGCCTCCTGCTTCTGTAATACCCTGGAGTGATATTACCATTTCTGCACTCTGCCACTGTCTCTAATGGTCTAACATTAATGCCATCTGTGTATTTATTTCCAGGTCCTTCAACACTGTGCATTTCTATTATTGTTATGCAACTGTTATGTTCATGTAATATGCTTGATTCACCATCAGCTGGCAGCGTATATGGCAGAGCTATACTTAGATAGAATGGAACTCACCATTCCATTCTCTCCCCTTTGGGCAGAAGTGGGGGAGTCCTACTTCCTTTCAGAAGGGAGGGTGGAAGTTCTAGATGATTCAAGTTTAGACTCCATATTGGAGCTGAGAAGACCTGAAAGAAGTAGCAGCCAGAGGAAATTGTTCTTCAGCTGGACCAGGAGCCACCAAAGGGAAGTAGTGTATAGAGCACCCAGACTCCATGCTAATTTACTTTACTGAGTAAGAGATGGTCAACAGCCAAAGGCACCCCAATCCAAGGGTACCAGAACCAACCAAAAGTCCAGTAACCAGACCCAAGCAGAGTTTAGCACAGCAGAAAGAAAGCAGAGTTATTAAGCCAGCCTGTCGGCCCAGCAGAGAAAGGGAGAAAGCACTGTTACCAAGTTTGTGTCACGAACTTTCCTGCATCAGGTTGCAGGCGTTCGGCTAGGCTTTCAAAAGTGACATAATTGACATGTTTTCCTCTTGGTTTGGTTGCTGTTTACCACACCCCTTCCCCTCAGCTGTTGTGGGTGTGGTGATTATCTTTCCCCTATTTATCCCTTCCTCTCCCAGTATTCCTTGCGGTTTATACTTTCTGCTTACTTTGTTGTGTGTGGTGTTGTTCTTGGCTGAGATCCAGTTGCTGCAATATCTGCATTAAGATAAGTGTCATTTTCCCTATTGTGTTTATCCTACTTTTCCATGTTGTGGTTTTCCTTCTGGAGTCTCCTGTTCGTCCGTCCTCTTGGAGGAACCGGTTGACTCTTTCCTCTGTCACTAGCTGCAGGGTTCTATAGGGTGAGTTGTTTCTAGGTTCCTGTGTATGAACTCTCCTACCACTAAGGCCTGTACATACTAGTAGTCAGTCAGGTCCTAGTTTCAGGGTTCCCTGCAGGAGGTGACCGTTTCCCTTGTTTGGTCTTTTCCCTTCCCTCTTACACTTGGTGTGGCTATTCCCTCCACACCAGAGCGTGACAGTTTGCCTGCCAGTTTATGCCAAAGCTTGCTGGAACAAAGAGCCTGAATGTAAGAAAAGCCTGAATATTGTCTGGAATCAAGTTTACCCAAGTAAAGCTACTGTTTAGGTCTGGACTCAAGTTATTTTTCATCCCCTAAACTCAACAATTCCCCCGTTATTTGCTTTGGAGCCTAACCTTGGGAATCGGCTGTATCCAGGTAGGAGCACCGTGACACACACTCGACATTCCACTAAACCTGGGACGCAATAGGGCCCTCGGGGGCGGCACTTTGCACTTCCATCCGTACACTGCTTGTTTTCAACTTTGTGGCAGCCTGAAGCAACTGATCGGTGGGGGTGGCAGGTCTTGAGGACCCCCATGGATTTCACATTGATGACCTATCCTGAGAATAGATCATGAATATCTGTATCCCGGACAAACCTTTTAAAGTTCAGGACACAGAATCCCCGGCACCTTTACTGAAACAAAGATTTTGCTCACACCAAGAATACTATAATAAGATCTATATCATCTATGTCTATATCATCTTCGTAGTCACAGCCCCGCTTCCTTTAGTAAAATCACTGCATATATTGTTGCTTTCCTTCTGCCAACCACATACAGCTGTGTCCCCACTAACACAATAAACATGGTTTCCTTAGTAATTTCATATTAAACATTACAATGGTGACCCAGAATTTGCCCTGTTAAATATTTCTATATCTAAGTTCCTTAAAAGGGTTATCCCATGATTAATGTAAAAATTAAAATCAGACATCATATAGTACATGATAATCTATTTCTAACAAAGCTAGAACCAGCCATGTACCTCACATGGATCCAGAGATCTCCACATTCTCTGCTAGATTTATATCAAGCTGGCAGCTCAAGGGGAGTGTTTTTTCTGCTGCAGCTCAGATGTGTCCACACTCTCCCTATCACAGCTCAGGAGGCAGCAGAAAGATGAAACTGAGCATATGCGATCTTCTCAGTGAGCAGGTCAAAGAAATAAGAAAAAAATTAAACAGCAGGTGGCGCTATAGAGATACATTTTATTCAATAACTCAGTGACTATACAAGATTTTTAATTACATGCAATTACAAAAGTATTCAGATCCAGGTGCTGGTTTGAAAACTAATGCTATTTGAAAAATGACTGATAAAAACATGTGTTCTGAGTATCACCGGGCAAGTTGATTTTAACAATTGATTGACAGCTACAGTCTGCAAGATTGCATTCAACTAAATTCATTTATTTGGACTCCAGCTGTAGTTCAATAGTTAAATCAGTCACACTTCAAAAAGTCGCAGTGTAAGCCTTACCGTAAATGAAAAAAGTGTGAGACTTTGGTTCATTCAAGGCGGCACATTTACAAGGATTAAACATTAATTTCTATCTGTCTGACTGGAGCTTCACTCAACCCTGACAGATGACAATGATGGAGTTTGGGGAAATCCTAAAACATGTTGGAGAATTTGGTCGCTTCCAGAAATGTTTGGTCCTTATGTTCTGCTTCCTTAGTGTGTTTAATGCCTTCCACATATTTGGGCAGGTGTTTATGGGAATCTCTGTGCCTCACCACTGCAATACCAATTGGATCCTGGAGAAAAACCCAAATCTAACTGAGGAATACCAGCTGAATTTAACCATCCCACGAAATGAACATGGAGGCTACGAGCAATGCCTCATGTACACTCCAGTGGATTGGGATATTGAATCCATTCAGAGGTATGGACTAAACAGCACGGAGGAATGCAGGAATGGATGGGTGTATGACACGTCACAGCAAAAGTCCATGCTGGTCACTGAGGTCTGTAAATATTTCATATTCACCAGAAACCCTTCTACAGTAGATTCTCCTAAGATCCTTTATCTCGATAGATTCATAGTTTGCACATGATCTCCTGCTAAGAAATGATGGGTTAATGTGCCACGTCAAAATGCTTTCACCTATCGGGTGATCAGTGGCACATTTACACTGGCCAATTATCGGGTATGAATTTTGTTCCTGACATTCGGCCTAATAATCTGCTTCTGTAAATAGGCCTGTACTTTGGAGCAAAACGGTGCATCTCAGGCCAAACCGCATGTTCTTCTAATCCATGTCCTTTCCCATCCAACAAATCTCCCTTGGCAAGTTAGTGGAACTAGATGCGCCAAACTGCTCCAAATTTTGGCATAATTTTTAACATCTAGGTGCACTCTCGTTCATAAATGTCGGTCATTGTTACTTTTATCATATGCCTGACATAGAGGGATACTGGCAAATCTATATTGTCACTGTACTATATATATATATATATATATATATATATATATATATATATGATGTGCCCAGTAAATTATACAAATCACCATACAGGTCACAGGACAGGTGACTTCTATTCTTAATCATTTATAATAGGGTTAACATTATTCCTTATAATAAACACATCAGCTGCTTCAGAACCATTTTTGGAAAATGAAAGGGTGACATCCCCTTTTACCAATTATCAAATATATTTTTATGTCCTGCTGCAGCTGCTGAAAAACCTCTTTTTAAAGAGAGAGAGAGAGAACTACAGGTCAATCAATAAGTGACTAGCACAGAATAAGGAGTTTCTAATAAAACTGATCTTCTGCTTATCTGTACATATCTGTATAAACATGCTAGAAAATTACCATTCAGGTTTATTACCTATACCGTCAGCTTCCTGTGATTATTCATGTAAATACATTAGGGACATATGTTAAAATGAAGGAAATGCGGAGGGTGCCAATATGAGATTGCTGCATAGCTTACCCATTACAATGTATGTACATGAAATCACTTTACCATATACAGCATGGTTATCTGTCAATCATTATAAATGTATGTAGAACTAAAATATTCAATTGTGATCAATCATCAGTATAATTTATGCTTAATATAATTAGAATATTTTTTATAATTCAGTTCGACTTGGTGTGTCACAGAAAAGATCAGGCTGACATTTCTCAGGCCATTTACATGTCAGGACTTCTTATTGGATCCATTATTTTTGGTCCCTTAGGAGATAGGTAAGTCATTATTAGCGGTATGGTAGGTTTGTACAGAAACAACATTATCTATTCTAGATCCTATAGGTTGTAAATAAGACTACATTCTCGCATTTTATAGTCTGCAAATTGCGGATCCACGAAATATAGATGGGGTCTGTGTGCTTACTGCACTTTTGGGCCCTATTGTAAAAAATGTTTATTCTTGTCTGCAAAGTGCACAAGGATAGGATATCTTCTATTTTGTGTGGCACACAGATGGGGACAGCACACGCATGACATCCATTTGATGTCTGCAAAAAATGCGGATGAGAGGCTAACCGAGAATATAGTCATGTGAATGTAGCCTAAGGGGTCTTTCATATGAACGGATCCTGTGCATGGAATCCGCTGCGTGAAAGAGTGCCAAGCCCAGTTCCGGACAGCAGAGACACGGAGTATTAACATAATTGATAATGCTCCGTGCCTCTCTGTGACCTTTTTACTACAAAATCACAGTGACAACTTTATCTCACTATGAAGTTGTAGTAAAAAGATCACAGAGAGGCACGGAACATTATCAATCATGTTAATGCTCCGTGTCTCGGCTGTCCGGAACGGGGCTTGACACTCCACACACAGGATCCGCTCGTGTGAAAGACCCCTAAGAGTTATGATGAGAAGTTAAAAGGTATTCTGTTTTCATAATATTAATGACCTGTTCTGAGAATAGATTATCAGTATCAGATTTATGGGAGTTTGCCGATCAGGTGTTTGGAGAGGCGGCGGTGCTCATACGAGTGCTGTCTCTTTTTTAATGTTGACCTACACACCGGCTACATATGAATGGTCCTGTTTACGGTTTCCTCTCCTATTCAACTGAATGGAATGAAAAGCTGTAACTCCCGTGCACTACTGCTACAATGTCCGTGTATAGGTAAACCCTGAAGAATCACCCCACCGTGAGCACTGCTCCCCCTTCTAACACCTGATCACTAGGGGTGCCGGGAGTTGACACAGCACAAATTTCTAAAAAACATCGTGCTCCAAAATTGTTATTACATGGGAATACAAGTATTTACTAAAACAGACGTATGAGGAAAGGTGGCAAGTCCTCTTTAAATTCTGGCAGCTGTAACATGTCCGGATAGCTAAGACTAAGGGCTCATGCACACCAATGTATTTTTTGTCTGCATCCGATCCGCATTTTGCGGGTCAGATGCGGACAAACTCACTTCAATGGGGCCGCAAAAGATGCAGACAGCACACCGTGTGCTGCCTGCATCCATATGTCTGTTCCGTGGCATCCGCAAAAATATAGAACATGTCCTTATATTGTCCGCATTACGGATAAGCATAGGACTGTTCTATTAGGGGCCGGATATTCCGCAAGATGTGGACCGCTAAAACGGCAATGACCATGTGCATGAGCCCAAAGGGTTCTTTTACACAGACTGATGATCTTTCAGATTATCATGGAAAAGCATGTGGTGTGTTAATAATGATCTGCTCCGCAGGAACAATGATTTCTATGGGAACAAGCAATCACTATATCGATCGCTCATCTTCATACAGCAGAGGTGATCACTGCATGTTAATGCAGCGATCACCTCCACAGAAAGTCTGACCGGGAATGATCGGGCGTCTGCTTTGTTCCCTTTCATCTGCTTTGTTCCCTTTCATCTGTCAGATAATCGGTCTGTGTAACAGGACCCTGCAACAGCAATATACTGAGTTATAATGCAATGTACCTCTGCTTGACCTCTCTTCTACAGGATCATACTGACACAAAGTTGTCAGTATGATAGTGCGCTCCTGCAAGTCCAGAACAGAGGATCACGCTCACACATGGAGCGTGATTCTTGCAATGGACTCACTTGTGTGAAACAGACCTAATGGGTGCTTACTGGATGACTCAAGTGTGTACTATATACAGATGGGTCCTCTGCACTTCTTGCTCGCCAGTTTGATTCACCAAAAGTTTAAATTAGCAATTTCCTTCAGCCTGGCAGCTCAGGGGCTGTGTCTTTTCTGCTGCAGCTCTCTCCCTGTAACTGCTACAGCTTCTAACAGAACGTATGGCAGATTGAAGATTTAAACTGAGCACGTTCAACCAGCTCAGTGAGATGGACAAAAAATAAGGAAAAGAACAAACAGCAGGTGTCGCTATACAGATACATTTTATTGAATACGGTAATTCGCTTGCTATACTAAATTTTTAATTACATGAAATTACAAAAGTATTCAGATCCAGGTGCTGGTTTGAAAAATATTGAATATGCTTCGTGACACAACACCTTTAAAGAGGACCTTTCAACTCTCCTGTAATTTGTTTTAATAAATACTCATATGCCTCATAAAATAATAATTCTGGAGCATGTTTTCTTATAACTTTTGAGTTATTCTGTTCCTGTCTTATTCCTTATAGAAAGCGGCATGATGGCATTAGAGGCAGAGCTTGTTAAGAGCTCATTTGCATCCCTTTCTTCCCAGAATTCCAGAGGAGCTTGTATGGCCTATAAATCTCCTCTGATGCTGATTAAGGAAAGAGGGTACCCCCCCTCAATTCCTCATAGAAACTTATGAATAAATCGCCAACTGGGCGTTACCATTTCTCTTGCCAAAGGGGTGTGTCACTGCAAAGACACCGGTAGCACTGATTGGAGAGTATTACAGTGTGCAGTGACACACTCACCTGCTAACACTCAGTTGACCATTCAATCATTAATTTGTAGTAGAAACAACAAAGGAACAGCTCAGATTTCTTAGAAAGGATGATGCAGAACTGTTATATTGTTGGGAATGAAGTTAATTATTAAAAAATACATAACCCTCTTGGAAATGCATGAGTAAATTACAGTGGTTGGCCGGTTTATATTACTAAGTGCAGCTAGTAACTATCAGTACTGATGTCCAATAGTTTAGTATGTGCAATTCATGTTTACATACAGGTCTCCTGACCTGCACATTGGCGCTGTGCTGGGAACATAGCCGCTGATTAAGGATTTCATCCATCAATGACCTCTATGGGGGCTTACAGGGGAGCTAGCACCTTTGAAGTCTTTCCACAGTGTAAATGAATGGTCACCACTACACTGGACAAAATCCTCCATCAGCGGCCATGTTCCCAGCACAGTGCTGGCACACCGGTCAGGGGACTTGGATTTAAACATGAAGTATTCATATTATATAGAGATGAGCGAGTAGTGAAATATTCGAAAGTTCGAAATTCGATTCGAATAGACCGCGAAATTCGACTATTCGACCAAATATCGAATCCCATTAAAGTCTATGGGAAAAAAATGCTCGCCACTTGGAAATCTCAATTCGACCACTTGGAGGTCACCAAGTCCACCCTGAAACCTCAGAAAAGGATGCCAACACTGCTGGAATGCAACTGGGACAGCAGGGGAAGCATGTCTGGGTGCATATAACGCGCCCAAGTCGCACTATTACGCCACTATCACAGCCTCTCAACAATACACTCCAAAGACAATCTAACCTCTCTGTAAAGTGAGACCATACAAGGAAACCTTCTTTCCTCTACATTGCCATGGACCCCAAGCCAAACTACACAAAAAAGAAGATAAAATTCTGCACCCCTTAACATCACGTTGCCTATGACAACCACAGATGGCATAAGCAAAGGGAAAAGCAAATAGACCCCACCCCTAATTGTCATTGTGTGTGTGAGATGTGGTCAGACATGTCTTCTTTAAAATGTAAAAACAACTCAAACACATGCAGAAGCCTTAAAATGCCCAAATTGTTGGCGCTTGAGATGTCAGTGACCCGACCTGGCCCAGTGTCATGTCTAGCAGGTAAAGCAGTGGGGATGTTGAGGGATGCGTAGGACCGCAAAAGGCAGGAAGAGGCCGTGGGCTGGCCAGAGGCTCATGGAAAATTTTGTGGAGGCCCAAGAGGTGAGACGTCTTAAAAATTGTGTGGAGGCTAAAGAGGTGAGACCTCTTAAAAATTATGTGGAGGCCCTAGAGCTGAGACCTCTTAAAAATGATGTGGAGGCCCAAGAGGTGAGACCTCTTAAAAATTATGTGGAGGCCCAAGAGGTGAGACCTCTTAAAAATTATGTGGAGGCCCAAGAGGTGAGACCTCTTAAAAATTATGTGGAGGCCCAAGAGGTGAGACCTCAATAAAATTATGTGGAGGCCCAAGAGGTGACACCTCTTAAACATTTTGTGGAGGCCCAAGAGGTGAGACCTCTTAAAAATTATGTGGAGGCCCAAGAGGTGAGACCTCTTAAAGATTTTGTGGAGGCCCAAGAGGTGACACCTCTTAAAAATTATGTGGAGGCCCAAGAGTTGACACCTCTTAAACATTTTGTGCAGGCCCAAGAGGTGAGACCTCTTAAAAATTATGTGGAGGCCCAAGAGGTGTGACCTGTTAAAAATGATGTGGAGGCCCAAGAGGTGAGACCTGTTAAACATTTTGTGGAGGCCCAAGAGGTGAGACGTATTAAAATTATGTGGAGGCCCAAGAGGTGACACCTCTTAAACATTTTGTGGAGGCCCAAGAGGTGAGACCTGTTAAAAATTTTGTGGAGGCCCAAGAGGTGAGACCGGTTAAAAATTATGTGGAGGCCCAAGAGGTGAGACCTCTTAAACATTTTGTGGAGGCCCAAGAGGTGACACCTCTTAAAAATTATGTGGAGGCCCAAGAGGTGAGACCTGTTAAACATTTTGTGGAGGCCCAAGAGGTGAGACGTATTAAAAATTATGTGGAGGCCCAAGAGGTGACACCTCTTAAACATTTTGTGCAGGCCCAAGAGGTGAGACCTCTTAAAAATTATGTGGAGGCCCAAGAGGTGAGACCTGTTAAAAATTATGTGGAGGCCCAAGAGGTGAGACGTGTTAAAAATTATGTGGACGCCCAAGAGGTGAGACGTGTTAAAAATTATGTGGAGGCCCAAGAGGTGAGACTTGTTAAAAATTATGTGGAGGCCCAAGAGGTGAGACGTGTTAAAAATTATGTGGACGCCCAAGAGGTGAGACGTGTTAAAAATTATGTGGAGGCCCAAGAGGTGAGACCTGTTAAACATTTTGTGGAGGCCCAAGAGGTGAGACCTGTTAAACATTTTGTGGAAGCCCAAGAGGTGAGACCTGTTAAACATTTTGTGGAGGCCCAAGAGGTGGAGACCTGTTAAACATTTTGTGGAAGCCCAAGAGGTGAGACCTGTTAAACATTTTGTGGAGGCCCAAGAGGTGAGACCTGTTAAACATTTTGTGGAGGCCCAAGAGGTGAGACCTGTTAAACATTTTGTGGAAGCCCAAGAGGTGAGACCTGTTAAACATTGTGTGGAGGCCCAAGAGGTGAGACCTGTTAAACATTTTGTGGAGAAGCCCAAGAGGTGAGACCTCTTAAAAAATTTATGTGGAGGCCAAGAGGTGAGACCTCTTAAAGATTTTGTGGAGGCCCAAGAGGTGAGACCGGTTAAAAATTATGTGGGAGGCCCAAGAGGTGAGACCTCTTAAACATTTTGTGCAGGCCCAAGAGGTGAGACCTCTTAAAAATTATGTGGAGGCCCAAGAGGTGAGACCTGTTAAAAATTATGTGGAGGCCCAAGAGGTGAGACCTGTTAAAAATTATGTGGAGGCCCAAGAGGTGAGACCGTGTTAAAAATTATGTGGAGGCCCAAGAGGTGAGACGTGTTAAAAATTATGTGGAGGCCCAAGAGGTGAGACCTGTTAAAAATTATGTGGAGGCCCAAGAGGTGAGACCTGTTAAACATTTTGTGGAGGCCCAAGAGGTGAGACCTGTTAAACATTTTGTGGAGGCCCAAGAGGTGAGACCTGTTAAACATTTTGTGGAGGCCCAAGAGGTGAGACCTGTTAAACATTTTTGGAGGCCCAAGAGGTGAGACCTGTTAAACATTTTGTGGAGGCCCAAGAGGTGAGACCTGTTAAACATTTTGTGAAGCCCAAGAGGTGAGACCTCTTAAAAATTATGTGGAGCCCAAGAGGTGAGACCTGTTAAACATATTTGTGGAGGCCCAAGAGTGAGACCTGTTAAACATTTTGGTGGAAGCCCAAGAGGTGAGACCTGTTAAACATTGTGTGGAGGCCCAAGAGGTGAGACCTGTTAAAATTTGTGGAAGCCCAAGAGGCTGAGACTCTTAAAAATTACTGTGGAGGCCCAAGAGGTGATGACCTCTTAACATTTTTGTGGCAGCCCCAAGAGTGAGACCGGTTAAAATTATGTGGAGGCCCAAGAGGTGAGACTCTTTAAACATTTTGTGGAGCCCAAGAGGTGACACCTCTTAAAAATTATGTGGAGGCCAAGAGGTGAGACCTCTTAAACATTTTGTGGAGGCCCAAGAGGTGAGACCTATTTAAAAATTATGTGGAGGCCCAAGAGGTGAGACCTCTTAAACATTTTGTGGAGGCCCAAGAGGTGAGACCTCTTAAAAATTATGTGGAGGCCCAAGAGGTGAGACCTGTTAAAAACATTTTGTGGAGGGAGGCCCAAGAGGTGAGACCTGTTAAACATTTTGTGGAGCCCAAGAGGTGAGACCTCTTAAAATTTGTGGAGGCCCAAGAGGTGAGACCTGTTAAACATTTTGTGGAGCCCAAGAGGTGAGACCTCTTAAAAATTATGTGGAGGCCCAAGAGGTGAGACCTCTTAAAAATTTTGTGGAGGCCCAAGAGGTGAGACCTGTTAAAATTATGTGGAGGCCCAAGAGGTGAGACCTCTTAAACATTTTGTGGAGGCCCAAAGAGGTGAGACCTCTTAAAAATTATGTGGAGGCCCAAGAGGTGAGACCTGTTAAACATTTTGTGGAGGCCCAAGAGGTGAGACCTTTAAAAATTATGTGGAGGCCCAAGAGGTGAGACCTCTTAAAAATTTTGTGGAGGCCCAAGAGGTGAGACCTCTTAAAAATTATGTGGAGGCCCAAGAGGTGAGACCTGTTAAAAATTATGTGGAGGCCCAAGAGGTGAGACCTGTTAAAATTTATGTGGAGGCCCAAGAGGTGAGACCTCTTAAAATTATGTGGAGGCCCAAGAGGTGAGACCTGTTAAAAATTATGTGGAGGCCCAAGAGGTGAGACCTGACTGTTAAAAATTATTGTGGAGGCCCAAGAGGTGAGACCTGTTAAAAAATTATGTGGAGCCCAAGAGGTGAGACCTGTTAAAATTGTTGGAGGCCCAAGAGGTGAGACCTGTTAAATTTTTGTGGAGGCCCAAGAGGTGAGACCTGTTAAACATTTTGTGGAGGCCCAAGAGGTGAGACCTGTTAAAAATTTTGTGGAGCCCAAGAGGTGAGACCTGTTAAACATTTTGTGGAGGCCCAAGAGGTGAGACCTGTTAAACATTTTGTGGAGGCCCAAGAGGTGAGACCTGTTAAACATTTTGTGGAAGCCCCAAGAGGTGAGACCTGTTAAACATTGTGTGGAGGCCCAAGAGGTGAGACCTGTTAAACATTTTGTGGAAGCCCAAGAGGTGAGACCTCTTAAAAATTATGTGGAGGCCCAAGAGGTGAGACCTCTTAAACATTTTGTGCAGGCCCAAGAGGGTGAGACCGGTTAAAAATTATGTGGAGGCCCAAGAGGTGAGACTCTTAAACATTTTGTGCAGGCCCAAGAGGTGAGACCTCTTAAAAATTATGTGGAGGCCCAAGAGGTGAGACCTCTTAAACATTTTGTGGCAGGCCCAAGAGGTGAGGACCGGTTAAAAAATTATGTGGAGGCCCAAGAGGTGAGACCTCTTAAACATTTTGTGCAGGCCCAAGAGGTGAGACCGGTTAAAAATTATGTGGAGGCCCAAGAGGTGAGACCTGTTAAAAATTACGAGGAGGCCCAAGAGGTGAGACCTCTTAAACATTTTGTGGAGGCCCAAGAGGTGAGCCATAAACATATAAATTTTTCTTATTTACGGAGCAATTCTACGGCGGTTAAGGAGGAGGAGGAGGAGGAGGTGGAGGAGGAAATGGCACTTCATACAGATGGCACTTCACTTTTGGCTGCTTTCCACGGTTGGAGAAGCAAAGTCCGGGTCAATCCACTTGCTGTTCATTTTGATAAGCGTCAGCCTGTCGGCACTGTCGGTTGACAGGCGGCTGCGCTTATCGGTTATAATGCCCCCGGCTGCGCTGAACACCCTTTCTGATAGCACGCTGGCGGCAGGGCAGGCAAGCACCTCCAAGGCGTACAGGGACAGTTCCAGCCACGTGTCCAACTTGGAGACCCAGTAAGTGTAGGACGCTGAGGGATCCGGGGAGGACAGGGTTACGGTCTGCCAGGTACTCCCGCAACATCCGCCGATACTTGTCCCTCCTGCTGATAGCGGGCCCCGCAGTGATGGAAGTTGCACGAGGGGGTGCCATGAACGTGTCCCACACCTTGGAGAGTGTTCCCCTGGTGGCTGTGGGCCTGATGGATGTTGTGGGACTCTGGGAGACCTCTCCTCTCTGCCGCCAGCGATGGTGGGTGGGAAAATCTCCATCATGTTCTGCACGAGTTCCTCTGGTATTCCAGCAATCGATTCGTCCTCTCCTCTACCGAATAAAAGAGGAGACGTTATCTTTATACCGGGGGTCCAGGAGTGCGAAGACCCAGTACAGTTTGTTCTCCACTATCCGGACAACACGTGTATCCCGGGAAAAGCAGCCCAGCATGAAGTCAGCCATGTGTGCCAGACTCTGAATAGGCATGACCTCACTGCCCCCCACCAGAAGGATCACTTGCCATTTCCTCCTCTTCCTCTTCCGCCTCCTCTCCGCCCCATCCGCGCTGAACCAATGGGACGCACACAGCCTGACTGCTACCCTCGCCGCCAGCATCCTCCTCCTCTTCCACAGCCACCTCCACGTCGTCCTCCTCCTCATCCTCCTCCTCCTGCAACTGCCACCGTGAAGCAGACAAAAGTGTGGTCTGACTGTGTAGCTCCGTTGCGTCTCCTCCTACCCCCGTCTCCTCTGCGTGCAATGCGTTCTCCCTTATTGCGATGAGGGATTCTTTAAGGACGCCTAGGAGCGGGATGGTTACGCTCACTATAGCGTCCTCGCTGCTGACCTTCTTGGTGGACTCCTCAAAGATACGCAGTACATCGCATATGTCTGCCATCCATGGCCACTCGTGGTTGGCAAACTGAGGGAACTGAGTTGGAGGCACGCGTGGATTCATAATCTGGTACTCCATCAATGCTCTCTGCTGCTCACACACCCTGGCCAACATGGAATAGGTGGAATTCCAGCGAGTGGCAGGTCGCACAACAGCCGATGTTCAGGCAAATGGAGGCGTTGCTGGAGTTTTTTTAAGCTAGCAGCAGCTACAGTTGACTTACGAAAGTGAGCGCACAAGCGCCGCACTTTCACCAGTAGCTCTGCCAGGTTGGGGTAAGTCTTTAGAAATTTTTGGACTACCAGATTAAAAACGTGGGCCAGGCATGGTACGTGATTGAGTTCGGCAAGCTCCAGAGCCGCCACCAGGTTACGGCCGTTATCGCACACGGACCATGCCTGGTCCTAGCTGCAGCGGCGACAGCCACATCTCCGTCTGCTGCAATATGGCGTCCCTCACCTCTGGGGCGCTGTGCTTCCTGTCGCCCAAGCTGATGAGCTTTAGCACCGCCTGCTGACGTCTCCCCGCGCCAGTGCTGCAACGCTTCCAGCTAGCGGCTGAGGGAGATGTTAAGGCACAGGAAGGAGGAAGGGAGGAGAGGAGGAGGAGGGGGGTTTATCAGAACCCATGCTGGCAATCTTGGGCGGGGTGGTAGGTAGGCCGTCTTCTGTTTGCGACCCGCGTCCCCCGCTTCCACTACATTCACCCCCAGTGTGCCGTCAAAGAGAATGTAGCGTCCCTGGCCGCAAGCGCTTGTCCACGAGTCGGTGTCAAGTGGACCTTTGCGCTGACTGCGTACCTCAGGGCCCGCCTGATGTTACGCGACACGTGCTGGTGCAGGGCGGGGACGGCACTTCCGGGAAAAGTAGTGGCGGCTGGGGACGGAATAGCGAGGTGCGGCAGCCGCCATCAGGGTCGCGGAAGGCCTGCGTCTCCACAAGCCTAAACGGCAACATCTCCAGGGCCAGCAGTTTGGAGATGTGGCAGTTTAAGGCTTGGGCTTGGGGGTGACTCGAGGTGTACTTCCGCCTGCGGTCGAACGCCTGCGAGGATGGACAGTTGTTGGGACGAGGAGTGTGAGGGTGCAGGCGAAGAGGCGGGGGAAGGGGAGGCTGAAGGAGAAGGCCCCAAAGTAGCCGAGGCAGAGGCAGATGTGGAGGTGTCCTGGCTGGAGTCTGGACCGCAGTGGCAGCACACAACAAAGGGGAAGAGGCAGTGGCAGCAAGGACCGGGCGCAGTTTGTATTGCGTTTTCTCTCTCCCACTCAGCCCAGTGCTTGACTTCCAGTGACGACGCATGCCTGAGGTGGTCAGATTGCTCTTCTCAGAGCCCCTACTCAGTTTTGAGTGGGCAGAGTGTGCCAAACCGCGCTCAGTTTGTCATCCGCACAAACATTAAAAAATCTCCACACCACAGAAGTACGAGGCCTCGATGGAGGAGCTTCGCGCGACTGCCCGCTGCCCGGGAACAGCTTCGGCCGTGCTGGCTGTGGCCTCACTTGAACTTCTTGTCTGGACTGTCCTCTGCCTGTGGACATCCCTCTGCCTGTGGACATCCCTCTGCCTCTGGACATCCTCTGCTCTGGACATCCCTCTGCCCCTCTTTGCTGCCTTTTTCGGTGCTGCGCAGACCACCACCTCTCCACTGCTTTCCCCCGCTGGACATCACCCCTGGCCAAGTGGGGTCGGTCATTTCGTCATCCACCACCTCCTCTTCCTCACTCTGCTCCTCCTCCTGCCCACTGGACATTCCAACAGCCTCCTTGATGGCAACTGCGGTCTCATCATCATCATCGCTCATGATAACAGATGCTGGTTCAGGGTCCACATCAGCAGGAGATGGCGAAAACTCAAGGGTTTGGGCATCACTACAAACAAATTCTCCCTAGCTCCTGGGATTCTTCCGGCAATCTGAAAAAGGACCCGAAAAGAGCTCCTGGGAGGGGTCAAGGGTGGGATGACTCTGTTGGCCAGGTGTGGAGGAAGGAGGGTCAGAGTGAGACTGTGTGGGATGAACTGGCTGGTGGACAAACTGTGTGGAAGCGCTATCGGCTATCCATTGCACCATCTGTTCAACCTGCCTCAGGCCTCAACAGCGGTGTAACCCGCCCCCTGCTTAACTGTCCATAAAGGCAGGGATTCTGGATGAGCGGGATCCTGGCTGACCCTCACCAGCACGCATTGTTATCCCCACTGGCTTCAACAAGGCCCCCAACAGCATTTCCGCGCCCCCGTCCTCGTCCACGTTCTATTCCGCTAGCCCACCGCCTGCATTTTTTTTTTTTTTTTTTACAATATTTTGCCTTCACAGCCGTGTGAAATTAGTTTGCAAGAGAACGCACAGTACAGTTGCCAATTAAAAGGCCTATCAAGGTACACAGCCGTGTACTAACTGATCAGACGGTGTGTATGAACACCAGGTATGAGAAATTAATTTGCAAGAGAACGCACAGTACAGTTGCCAATTAAAGGCCTATATATTGTATATTTTCAAGGTACACAGCCGTGTACTAACTGATCAGACGGTGTGTATGAACACCAGGTATGAGAAAATTACTTTGCAAGAGAACGCACAGTACAGTTGCCAATTAAAAGGCCTATATATTTGTATATTTCAAGGTACACAGCCGTGTACTAACTGATCAGACGGTGTGTGTATGAACACCAGGTATGAGAAATTAATTTTGCAAGAGAACGCACAGTACAGTTGCCAATTATAAGGCCTATATATTGTATATTTCAAGGTACACAGCCGTGTACTAACTGATCAGACGGTGTGGTATGAACACCAGGTATGAGAAATTATTTGCAAGAGAACGCACAGTACAGTTGCCAATTTAAAGGCCTATATATTGTATATTTCAAGGTACACAGCCGTGTACTAACTGATCAGACGGTGGGTATGAACACCAGGTATGTGAAATTATTTTGCAAGAGAACGCACAGTACAGTTGCCAATTATAAGGCCTATATATTGTATTTTTCAAGGTACACAGCCGTGTACTAACTGATCAGACGGTGTGTATGAACACCAGGTATGAGAAATTAATTTGCAAGAGAACGCACAGTACAGTTGCCAATTATAAAGGCCTATATATTGTATTTTTCAAGGTACACAGCCGTGTACTAACTGATCAGACGGTGTGGTATGAACACCAGGTATGAGAAATTATTTGCAAGAGAACGCACAGTACAGTTGCCAATTAAAAGGCCTATATATTTGTATATTTCAAGGTACACAGCCGTGTACTAAGTGATCAGACGGTGTGTATGAACACCAGGTATGAGAAATTACTTTTGCAAGAGAACGCACAGTACAGTTGCCAATTATAAGGGCCTATATATTGTATTTTTTCAAGGTACACAGCCGTGTACTAACTGATCAGACGGTGTGTGTATGAACACCAGGTATGAGAAATTACTTTTGCAAGAGAACGCACAGTACAGTTGCCAATTATAAAGGCCTATATATTGTATTTTTTTCAAGGTACACAGCCGTGTACTAACTGATCAGACGGTGTGTATGAACACCAGGTATGAGAAATTACTTTGCAAGAGAACGCACAGTACAGTTGCCAATTAAAAGGCCTATATATTGTATATTTTCAAGGTACACAGCCGTGTACTAAGTGATCAGACGGTGTGTATGAACACCAGGTATGAGAAATTAATTTGCAAGAGAACGCACAGTACAGTTGCCAATTAAAGGCCTATATATTGTATATTTTTCAAGGTACACAGCCGTGTACTAACAGTGATCAGACGGTGTGGTATGAACACCAGGTATGAGAAATTAATTTGCAAGAGAACGCACAGTACAGTTGCCAATTAAAAGGCCTATATATTGTATATTTCAAGGTACACAGCCGTGTACTAACTGATCAGACGGTGTGGTATGAACACCAGGTATGAGAAATTACTTTGCAAGAGAACGCACAGTACAGTTGCCAATTATAAGGCCTATATATTGTATTTTTCAAGGTACACAGCCGTGTACTAAGTGATCAGACGGGTGTGTATGAACACCAGGTATGAGAAATTACTTTTGCGCAAGAGAACGCACAGTACAGTTGCCAATTAAAGGCCTATATATTGTATATTTTCAAGGTACACAGCCGTGTACTAACTGATCAGACGGTGTGTATGAACACCAGGTATGAGAAAATTACTTTTGCAAGAGAACGCACAGTACAGTTGCCAATTAAAAGGCCTATATATTGTATATTTCAAGGTACACAGCCGTGTACTAACTGATCAGACGGTGTGTATGAACACCAGGTATGAGAAATTACTTTGCAAGAGAACGCACAGTACAGTTGCCAATTAAAAGGCCTATATATTGTATTTTTTCAAGGTACACAGCCGTGTGTACTAAGTGATCAGACGGTGTGTATGAACACCAGGTATGAGAAATTACTTTGCAAGAGAACGCACAGTACAGTTGCCAATTAAAGGCCTATATATTGTATTTTTCAAGGTACACAGCCGTGTACTAAGTGATCAGACGGTGTGGTATGAACACCAGGTATGAGAAATTACTTTTGCAAGAGAACGCACAGTACAGTTGCCAATTAAAAGGCCTATATATTTGTATTTTTCAAGGTACACAGCCGTGTACTAACTGATCAGACGGTGTGGTATGAACACCAGGTATGAGAAATTACTTTGCAAGAGAACGCACAGTACAGTTGCCAATTAAAGGCCTATATATTGTATTTTTCAAGGTACACAGCCGTGTACTAAGTGATCAGACGGTGTGTATGAACACCAGGTATGAGAAATTACTTTGCAAGAGAACGCACAGTACAGTTGCCAATTAAAAGGCCTATATATTGTATATTTCAAGGTACACAGCCGTGTACTAACTGTTCAGACGGTGTGTATGAACACCAGGTATGAGAAATTACTTTGCAAGAGAACGCACAGTACAGTTGCCAATTAAAGGCCTATATATTGTATATTTTCAAGGTACACAGCCGTGTACTAAGTGATCAGACGGTGTGGTATGAACACCAGGTATGAGAAATTACTTTGCAAGAGAACGCACACAGTACAGTTGCCAATTATAAGGCCTATATATTGTATATTTCAAGGTACACAGCCGTGTACTAACTGATCAGACGGTGTGTATGAACACCAGGTATGAGAAATTAATTTGCAAGAGAACGCACAGTACAGTTGCCAATTATAAGGCCTATATATTGTATATTTCAAGGTACACAGCCGTGTACTAAGTGATCAGACGGTGTGTATGAACACCAGGTTATGAGAAATTACTTTGCAAGAGAACGCACAGTACAGTTGCCAATTAAAGGCCTATATATTGTATTTTTCAAGGTACACAGCCGTGTACTAACTGATCAGACGGTGTGTATTAACACCAGGTATGAGAAATTAACTTTGCAAGAGAACGCACAGTACAGTTGCCAATTAAAGGCCTATATATTGTATTTTTCAAGGTACACAGCCGTGTACTAAGTGATCAGACGGTGTGTATGAACACCAGGTATGAGAAATTACTTTGCAAGAGAACGCACAGTACAGTTGCCAATTAAAGGCCTATATATTGTATTTTTCAAGGTACACAGCCGTGTACTAAGTGATCAGACGGTGTGTATGAACACCAGGTTATGAGAAATTACTTTGCAAGAGAACGCACAGTACAGTTGCCAATTAAAAGGCCTATATATTGTATTTTCAAGGTACACAGCCGTGTACTAAGTGATTCCAGACGGGTGTGTATGAACACCAGGTATGAGAAAATTACTTTGCAAGAGAACGCACAGTACAGTTGCCAATTATAAGGCCTATATATTGTATTTTCAAGGTACACAGCCGTGTACTAAGTGATCAGACGGTGTGTATGAAACACCAGGTATGAGAAATTACTTTTGCAAGAGAACGCACAGTACAGTTGCCAATTATAAGGCCTATATATTGTATTTTCAAGGTACACAGCCGTGTACTAAGTGATCAGACGGTGTGTATGAACACCAGGTATGAGAAATTACTTTGCAAGAGAACGCACAGTACAGTTGCCAATTATAAGGCCTATATATTGTATTTTTCAAGGTACACAGCCGTGTACTAACAGTGATCAGACGGTGTGTATGAACACCAGGTATGAGAAAATTACTTTGCAAGAGAACGCACAGTACAGTTGCCAATTAAAGGCCTATATATTGTATTTTTTCAAGGTACACAGCCGTGTACTAAGTGATCAGACGGTGTGTATGAACACCAGGTATGAGAAATTACTTTGCAAGAGAACGCACAGTACAGTTGCCAATTATAAGGCCTATATATTTTATTTTCAAGGTACACAGCCGTGTACTAACTGATTCAGACGGTGTGTATTAACACCAGGTATGAGAAAATTACTTTGCAAGAGAAACGCACAGTACAGTTGCCAATTAAAGGCCTATATATTGTATCATTTCAGGTACACAGCCGTGTACTAAGTGATCAGACGGTGTGTATGAACACCAGGTATGAAAAATTACTTTGCAAG
>ONZH01020550.1:0-61606 GCA_900303285.1 Rhinella marina
CCTGCTCACTGAAGGATCAAAAGTCTATGGAGAGAAGAGGTAGGAAGAGGAGGATGAGAAGTTATGGGATGCTAGAGACAGGCTTTGGCAGAGAGACTAAAATATAGATTACTGCTGGTTGTTGTCTTAAGTAACTCTACTTATTAGCTCCAAAAAAATTAGAATTACCGAGAGATTGCAGAAGGAAAGACTGCTAAAAAGGCTAGGTACAAGTCGTATAATATCCAGTGTTACAGTGTTATTCCTCATGTACAGGGCCGGCCTTAGGGTAGATGGCGCCCTGTGCGAAACTTTCTCTCGGCGCCCCCCCCCCCCATTTATATATATATTTACTTAAAGAGGTATGTGTGCCATCCCATCTCCATTATCCCATACAGAAAAATATAGTGACAGTACTAACGTCATACAGTATTAACGTCATACGTATTAACGTCATACAGTATTAACGTCAGTACTAACGTCATACAGTATAGAGCTATAAATAGAGTGTAGAGATATTTAGAGTGATATAGGACTGCATAGAGAGCTATAAATACAGTGCAGAGATATATAGAGTATATATCTCTACACTGTATTTATAGCTCTCTATACTGTCCTATATCACACTATATATCTCTGCACTGTATTTATAGCTTTCTATATTGTCCTATATCACTCTATTCTCTATATATCTCTGCACTGTATTTATAGCTCTATACAGTCTGACTTTTAATACTGTCACTATATTTTCCTGTATGGGATAATGGAGATGGCACACACATAGCTCACATCACTAAATCCCTCACTGGTGTTTAATCATGTGTGAGTTATGTGTGCCATGACTGCCATCTCTGTTATCCTATACAGGATGGGGCCTTAAGTATATAAAATAAGGATGGGGCCTTAAGTATATGGATGGGGCCTTAAGTATATAGTCCCGCTCCGAATTAACCCCCCCCCCGTCATCACGTTGTTTGGGGGCACTTACTTACAGCAGTGCAGCCGCTAACTTTCCCCTACCACCCTCTGAGTCCTTCTGCGCATGTGTGACGTCAGCCCAGGGCCGGCTCCAGGTTCAGGTGGGCCCTTGGGCGATAAAGTCTCAGAGGGCCCCCTTACAGAGTGATAACTATCTGTGTATAGATAATATAGTAGATGTCCCCTGCAGTCCTTTGTAACTGTAGAGGTAACACAGTGATGGCTATCTGAGTATAGAAAATGTAGTAGTGTTACCTGCAGTCCTGTGTAAAATCACAGATAACACTAGTACTGATAATGTGGTACTACCACAGATCAGCGTCTTGTGCCCCCATCAGACCTCAGATCAGCGTCTTGTGCCCCCATCAGACCTCAGATCAACACAATGTGCCCCCATCAGACCTCAGATCAACATCTTGTGTCCCCCTTCAGATCTCAGATCAGCGTCTTGTGCCCCCATCAGACCTCAGATCAGCGTCTTGTGCCCCTCTCAGACCTCAGATCAGGGTCTTGTGCCCCTCTCAGACCTCAGATCAGGGTCTTGTGCCCCCCTCAGACCTCAGATCAGGGTCTTGTGCCCCCATCAGACCTCAGATCAACACAATGTGCCCCCATCAGACCTCAGATCAGCGTCTTGTGCCCCATCAGACCTCAGATCAACACAATGTGCCCCATCA
Source organism: Rhinella marina (assembly GCA_900303285.1). Taxonomy (NCBI): domain Eukaryota; kingdom Metazoa; phylum Chordata; class Amphibia; order Anura; family Bufonidae; genus Rhinella; species Rhinella marina. Next base: position 1,635 of record ONZH01020550.1, read on the forward strand.
GACCTCAGATCAGCGTCTTGTGCCCCCATCAGACCTCAGATCAACACAATGTGCCCCCATCAGACCTCAGATCTGCGTCTGGTGCCCCATCAGACCTCAGATCAACATCTTGTGTCCCCCTTCAGACCTCAGATCAGCGTCTTGTGCCCCCATCAGACCTCAGATCAACATCTTGTGTCCCCCTTCAGACCTCAGGTCAGCGTCTTGTGCCCCCATCAGACCTCAGATCAGCGTCTTGTGACCCATCAGACCTCAGATCAACGTCTTGTGCCCCCCTCAGATCAGGGTCTTGTGCCCCCCTCAGACCAGCGTCTTGTGCCCCCCCTCAGACCTCAGATCAACATCTTGTGCCCCCATCAGACCTCAGATCAGTGTCTTGTGCCCCCCTCAGACCAGCGACTTGTGCCCCTCCTCAGACCTCAGATCAGCCCACCCAGCCACTTTAAAAAAACATACTTACCTGTTCCGCGCTGCCATCAGGTTCCCCGCTCCCCTGTCTTCCCTGTCGGCGCACACTATGACCTGACGCTGCACACAGGACAGGTAAGTATGTTTTTTTTAAAGTGGCTGGGTGGGCTGATCTGAGGTCTGAGGGGGGGCACAAGACGCTGTACAGGAGCAGGCCGGGCCATTAAGGGGGCGCTCTGGCAGGGCGCCCCCTTAACTGGCCGGGAGTGAAGCGCCCTGTGCAACCGCACGGGTCGCACACCCCAAAGGCCGGCCCTGCTCATGTACACCCACATGACAGCTTATTCTGAAAAATTACCTCAAATAACAGTTACATTTTAGGACGCCTTATTTAAAGGAAAAGTGTCACCAAAAATGTTATTTGCCAACCAGTGGCTGATGATGAATGATAAATTTGGTGCATCTTTGGGGTGTCTAGTCTAACTTTATGCAACCATTAGGTGGCTTTCTTTGAGTCAGACTTTTGAGCCACAATTTTGGCACACATTGTCGCTTCTTCAGTGTGAATGATGGTGTGAGAGCATTCGGACATTTAAAAGGTGAGTATAGGTTTTTTCTTCATTTCATTCAACCACCTGCTCTCTGGCACAAGCTTGGGCAACCCATTACTGTGAAGGAAAAGGAGATATAAGAAAATCACTTTTGCATGGATATAGTAAAATATGCTGGAGTCATAATTCAGTATTTTTCAGTGTGTAGTAAGATAAACTAAAGATACAGCAGTACATCTTTACTGTGGTACAATTTATTGTGTTTTTTTAATATATGATAGTTAATCCAGATCTGTCTGTTATCCCTGTGGTTTGCTATGGAGGATTACTTCTCTCCTGCAGATAAATAGATTACAACTTTCACTAAATTGTTGCTAAGGTATGCAGTGTGGTTTATGTAGCCTACAAATTTAAAGCTCAGACATACAAACATATAATCTATTCTGCTATATATTTGTAACGTCCTGTTGACCTCACACTGGTCACTTTATGAAAAGGTTAATCCATACTTCCCTGTCGTGTTCATATGATAACTGCATGGTGCGTCTGAACCTTAATTTCTCTCTTCTCTAGCACTGTCACAGAGTGTCATACTGTACTGATGCTTTGCCTTTAGATTGACAGCAGGCAGATTAAAGGATTTACTTTGACACTATAAGATTTCCTTACACTGTATATATATATATATATATATATATATATATATATATATATATATATATATACACATTTATGCAAAATTGAACTATTCAATAAAATGTCATAAATTTCTTAAATAATAACCGAAATCTATGAGAACGGCGGGTACAGTCAACACTCTAATGGGTGTGTGGATCTCCCAACTCTCCCTGATATAAGATGTTGGGGATACAAGGATCGGGCAAAATGAATAATAGATGTGTCCGGCAGTGGCTTACTCTGCTCTTTGCATAGAATCGAAGAGCTGAATGTGTATGTACAAATCCATGGAATGAGGCAGCACACCAGGCTTGTGAAAAAGTAGTGGATCTTTTATTCTTTTATTGGATCTTTTAGTGGATCATTATTTTTTGAATGTATATGTATATAGGGAAGTATGTATATAGGGAAGCCAGGAGTGAGTCGGGAGAGATCATCTGTAATTCCAAAGCTGAGTGGTACAGAACTGATTTAAGATATGGTTGGCCAGACAAAATGTAACTGACTAATAAAGTGCTCAAATGTCAGTGAATAGCCCAGGGAGTAGAGGGTATTGTAGACAACAAGTGGGACCTCCTTCTAAAGTGTTGTAAATCTTAACTTTTACTATAACAATTAAAATCTTCAAATAGAGTCATATTTTGTGATATTTTGTGTGGCAGATCATGAAGTGTCAGGTCTCAATAGAGATAACATCTGCTGGTCGGGGTCTTTCTCTCTCTCTGTGGAGCATTTTGGATAAAGCTGCAGCTTTCTCAGAGATCATGGTTCTCTGGGACTTGGGCATAGAAGCGACACATGTCCTCTCAGTAGCACAGCTAGGATAGAACTCCCTGTACAAATAAGGGCAGACCCAGGTCCATCTCCTAGCAACTGAAAGGGGCTGGGTCAGGATTGTTGGCCCTGACTTATCCATACAATTATATTGAGTAGGCAAACATAAATACAACTAATCTCAGCATTTCACTGAACAATTCAACATTAACCGTCAATGATTTTCGTATATTAAACTATATTATGCCTTTTGTGGCACTAAAAATAAGTACTTGTCTCAGGTAGAATCCAACTGTGAAATTGACTTTATAGTCAAAATTCTGCTTAATAAAGGCTTCATAACTAAGCTGTATATGGCTCTATGGAAGGTGACTCTTTCTGAATTCTGTTTTGCATCATGGGATAGATGGTTAAGTAATATGTTTTTTCTGGACCTGGAAGAAAGGTAGAGGATCTATTAGCTTCCTTGTAGATATCTGTGAAATTCACTAATCACAGGGTAATGCTATCTAAGATGATACATACACTATATTATTCAGCCAAATTTCTCTATCCTCTGACCACTGCCTGAAGTGTACTACTGTAGGAGAAGATTGGATCCATTGTGTATGGCATTGTCTAAAGCTTTTCAGATATTAGCAGAATATTTATGGTAGATGCATTAGTATCCCATTGGATCCACAGAATTGTATACTGGGGAATTTAACCCTGCTTATATTGAGTCCTATTCAATAAATAGTATGGAATATATTATAGTTCACTACAGTAAAACACATCAATAGGAAACTGATCCAGATGGACAATGTATTTAGAACATTAAAAGACAGTAGGAAGACTGTATATATATATATCGTGAGCTGGGCAGTAGGAAAGACAGAAGACCACATCTGTTGTAGTACTGGCAAGTAGAATAAAGAAGATAGATAGATAGATAGATAGATAGATAGATAGATAGATAGATAGATAGATAGATAGATAGACTAATTGATTCTAACAAATTGATTTGTCTCATTAGCAAGAGTTTTTCACCTCTGAGTGGTTGATGCAGTACCCCAGACTAGAGGTTACCTGTAAAGTTTGGATTTGAAATGCAATACTAGTAATATGTTTAAATGCTATGCAGTGTTACAGCAGAAGGCGATGTATGGGTGACACTGGGAACAGACCTAACTCTACCACTCTACCCCCCCGCCCCCTTTGATATAAATGGGCTAGTCTGACTTCCTTTTTTTTTCGGAGGGGAGAGTTAGCTTGGCAAGCCTGGAGTGAGGGAGCATATCTATCTGCTTCTGCTCCTTCTGCTCTGACTAGAAATACAGCTCACCTGTGAGGAACGCTACTCGAAGGAGATGCAAGGCTCCAGGCCACTAAAGTTCTGCAAGCTACAGTGTTTACGGCCAGCAGAGTGATTAGCACTACAGCTATAAAGACTCTTCTGTAGGTGAAGGGAAATGTGTTAAGACACCCATCACCATAGTTCAGGACAGGCACACTCACAATCTTGCATTTCACAAGTGGACACCTACAGCCACAAGTGCTACCTTATTGCTGTTAGCAAGAGAATCAGGAGAGAGACATTTGCTGTATTCAAACTACTGATGGATGTACACTTATCTTTTGCATTTAGTAAATAGAGACTTTTGTTCTTTTACTTCAGGCCTAATTCCTTGCAACTTTGTTTCACTGCAGAGAGAGACAGCCTGAGGGAGCACATCATGACCTAACATCTCATCAAGGCCACTACCATTCCTATCCTCTGCATCGGCTCCTCAGTGGCTCACTGCACTGTCTACTCAGGTGAAGAAATACCCACTAGCCAATCTGGACCCTGCACTGCAGCTCCAACTAGTCATGAATGCGCAGAATCTCAAAATTGGCTTTGGGAGCAGTGAATGCGCATGCCCTGTTATACAAGTAGTGGCAGAAGCACAGTCGCTGCTCCTGAAGCTGAATTTGAGTTTCAGTGCCTGCATCTCTACTTGAATCAGCGGCGCAGGACCCAGATTGGCATAACTAGGCTAGATGTCTGGCCCTGTCAATCAACAGTCAGGTGGGCGGCCCTTGCAGGTGAAGAGTTTCTGCTAATAGGACAAATCAATTTGTTAGAATCAATTAGATTTTTCCTAAGATAGATACATACTGAAATATATAAATGGTCCAGGGGTGCACCTAGCCTTTCTGCTGCCTGAGGCAAAAACTGAAACAGTGCCCCAATCCCCCAATGCCAATTTCTTAACCAAACTCCTTCCCTCCAGCCCTACTGTTAAAGATATACTTGGAAAACATTACATACAGAGGTACAAAACATACAGGGTAATACAGGGCCACATATTGTGTCCACTGTGCTTCTCAATACTATACTGCCGAAAACGATAATCCCTCTTCTGCTGCCCCCCTCTTGACCCTGACTGGTGCTGCCTGAGGCAATTACCTCACCTCGCCTCATTGGTGGTTGCATAGATACATTCCATGGCCAATATCAGTGATGTGAATAGAAGGGGGAACCCTTGTATCAAGTCTAGAGATGAGCGAGCACTAAAATGCTCGGGTGCTCGTTATTCGAGACAAACTTTTCCCGATGCTCGGGTGCTCGTTTCGAGTAACGAACCCCATTGAAGTCAATGGGAGACTCGAGCATTTTTGCAGGGGGCCAAGGCTCTGCCTAGGGAAGGCTGGGTGAAAACCTGGAAACATCAGAAAATGATGGAAACACCAAGGACATGGACAGGGAACAGCAGGGGCAGCATGCATGGATGCCTCTGAGGCTGCCTAATCCCACCATTACCTCAAATTCTCAGGCAACAGCCTGGTGGTTACCCTCATGGCAATTGTGCTCACCCAGACCAAGAAAGGCGAGGCACATACCCATCACATGTTAGAGAAGCACCCAACTAGGTGCAAAGAAAAATTGTTTAGAGAGAGGGCCTGTAGGTGGACCTCCGGAAAAATTGTTTGGAGAGAGGGCCTGTAGGTGGACCTCCGGAAAAATTGTTTGGAGAGAGGGCCTGTAGGTGGACCTCCGGAAAAATTGTTTAGAGAGAGGGCCTGTAGGTGGACCTCTGGAAAAATTGTTTAGAGAGAGGGCCTGTAGGGGGCCCTCCGGAAAAATTGTTTAGAGAGAGGGCCTGTAGGTGGACCTCCGGAAAAATTGTGGTAAAAGAGTGCCAGTTGGACCTCTAAAAAATTGCGTTTTTTGGGTCAGCGTTAGGCAAAGACGATATGGAGGAGGAGTAGGAGGAGTAGAGAAGAGGAATCGGATACATAAGTAATGTTAATCTTTAGCTGCTTTCCCCTGGAGGAGATTTGAAATCCGGTGAAATCCAGGCTTTGTTCATTTTAATAAGCGTCAGCCTGTCAGCGCTGTCAGTTGACAGGCGTGTACCAGCTGCACTGAATACCCGCTCTGACAGCATGCTAGCGGCAGGGCAGGCCAGCACCTCCAAGGCGTACAGCGCCAGTTCAGGCCACGTGTCCAGCTTTGAAACCCAGTAGTTGTATGGAGCAGAGTGATCGGTCCGGACGTTGGTATGGTCAGCTAGGTACTCCCTCACCATCTTTCTGTACAGCTCCCCCCTACTCTGCCTAGACTGGGGACAGGTGACAGTGTCTTGCTGGGGTGACATAAAACTGGCAAAGGCCTTGGAGAGCGTTCCCCTGCCAGTGCTGGACATGCTGCCTGCTCGCCTCCTCTCCCCCGCTACTTGGCCCACAGAACCATGCCCTCTGCCGCTAGCGGCGTCAGATGGGAAGGATTGTTTCAGCTTGTGCACCAGGGCCTGTTGATATTGATTCACTCTCATACTCCTTTCCTCTACAGGGATGAGAGTGGAAAGGTTCTGCTTTAGAGATGAGCGAGCATACTCGTCCGAGATTGGTGCTCGTTCGAGTATTAGGGTACTCGTAAGTGCTCGCTGCTCGGACGAGTATCTCGCCATGCTCGAGGAAATGGCAACTTCCGCATCGTGCTTTTTTGGCGCCTATAAACTCAGCCAATCACAAGCCAGGAGACTCTGCGGTACACCCAGCATCAAGTGGGGCCCTTACATGTCGATAGCAGGGGTTGGCTGGCCTGATCAGGTGACCCTGGAATATACTAGTGACTGGCCGCGGTGCTCGTCTCAGATGCCGTCTGGATGTCGTTAGGGATAGAGCTGCTGCGTTTCAGGGAGAGTGTTAGGGCCTGCATTTAGTTCTTTGTTAGGCAGTAATCACCCACAAAGAACCCAACAGCCCTTCTAAGGGCTACAAGAAATTTTTTTTTTGTCTCCTGGCTTGGCTGGCTGGCACTAGTAGTGCAGCTATCGCCATATATAACCCCCTTTTTTTAATGTTATATCTCAGTGATACAAATCCATTGCACACAGCAGTGTGGAACCATTCTGTGTGTCACAGTTCAGTACACTCACTATTTTCTGTCCAGGTGACACTTTCTGTACGTCACTGAATACAACCAAGTCTTTTGCTGCCTGTCACGTGTATAGCTTGATCCCAAAAATCTCTGTGCGACATTTGTCTGGGTCGCAGTCTAAATAGCCACCGTCAGTAGGGTGTCAGTTAGCTCTACGATAGTTTCTGCACGTCACGTTCCAAAAAAAACAAAAATCCCAAAAATTTTTTTTTTTAAAAATAGTTTTTTTGTTGTTTTAGCTCAGTGATACAAATCCATTTCACACAGCAGTGTGGAACCATTCTGTGTGTCACAGTTCAGTACACTCACTATTTTCTGTCCAGGTGACACTTTCTGTACGTCACTTAATTGTCACGTATATAGCTTGATCCCAAAAATCTCTGTGCGACATTTGTCTGGGTCGCAGTCTAAATAGCCACCGTCAGTAGGGTGTCAGTTAGCTCTACGATAGTTTCTGCACGTCACGTTCCAAAAAAAACAAAACTAAAAAAAAAATATATAAAAAAAATATATAAAAAAAATAGTTTTTTAGTTGTTTTAGCTCAGTGATACAAATCTATTTCACACAGCTGCGTGGAACCATTCTGTTTGTCACAGTTCAGCACACTCACTCCAATCCGTATTCTCTGTCCAGGTGACACTTTCTGTACGTCACTTAATACAACCAAGTCTTTTGCTGCCTGTCACGTATATAGCTTGATTAAAAAAATCTCTGTGCGACATTTGTCTGGGTCGCAGTCAAAATAGCCACCATTAACAGGGTGTGAGTTAGGTCTACGATAGTTTCTGCACGTCACGTTCCAAAAAAAACAAAACTAAAAAAAAATATATAAAAAAAATATATAAAAAAAAATAGTTTTTTAGTTGTTTTAGCTCAGTGATACAAATCTATTTCACACAGCTGCGTGGAACCATTCTGTGTGTCACAGTTCAGCACACTCACTCCAATCCGTATTTTCTGTCCAGGTGACACTTTCTGTACGTCACTTAATACAACCAAGTCTTTTGCTGCCTGTCACGTATATAGCTTGATCCCAAAAATCTCTGTGTGACATTTGTCTGGGTCGCAGTCTAAATAGCCACCGTCAGTAGTGTGTCAGTTAGCTCTACGATAGTTTCTGCACGTCACGTTCCAAAAAAAACAAAACTAAAAAAAAAATATATAAAAAAAAATATATATAAAAAATAGTTTTTTAGTTGTTTTAGCTCAGTGATACAAATCCATTTCACACAGCTGCGTGTAACCATTCTGTGTGTCACAGTTCAGCACACTCACTCCAATCCATATTTTCTGTCCAGGTGACACTTTCTGTACGTCACTTAATACAACCAAGTCTTTTGCTGCCTGTCACGTATATAGCTTCATCCCAAAAATCTCTGTGCGACATTTGTCTGGGTCGCAGTCTAAATAACCACCGTCAGTAGGGTGTCAGACAGCTCTACGATAGTTTCTGCATGTCACGTTCCAAAAAAAACAAAACTACAAAAAAATATATTTAAAAAAATATATATAAAAAAATAGTTTTTTTGGTTGTTTTAGCTCAGTGATACAAATCCATTTCACACAGCTCTGTGGAACCATTCTGTGTGTCACAGTTCAGCTGTCTACTCACTCCAATTCGTATTTTCTGTCCAGGTGACACTTTCTGTACGTCACTTAATCCAACCAGGTCTTTTGCTGTAATGTATATAGCTTGATCAAAAAAATCTCTGTGCGACATTTGTCTGGGTCGCAGTCTAAATAGCCACCATTAACAGGGTGTGAGTTAGGTCTACGATAGTTTCTGCACGTCACGTTCCAAAAAAAACAAAACTAAAAAAAAATATATAAAAAAAAATATATAAAAAAATAGTTTTTTAGTTGTTTTAGCTCAGTGATACAAATCCATTTCACACAGCTGCGTGGAACCATTCTGTGTATCACAGTACAGCACACTCACTCCAATCCGTATTCTCTGTCCAGGTGACACTTTCTGTACGTCACTTAATACAACCAAGTCTTTTGCTGCCTGTCACGTATATAGCTTGATCCCAAAAATCTCTGTGCGACATTTGTCTGGGTTGCAGTCTAAATAGCCACCGTCAGTAGGGTGTCAGTTAGCTCTACGATAGTTTCTGCACGTCACGTTCCAAAAAAAAACTAAAAAAAAAGATATATAAAAAAAAATATATTAAAAAAATAGTTTTTTAGTTGTTTTAGCTCAGTGATACAAATCCATTTCACACAGCTGCGTGGAACCATTCTGTGTGTCACAGTTCAGCACACTCATTCCAATCCGTATTTTCTATCCAGGTGACACTTTCTGTACGTCACTTAATACAACCAAGTCTTTTGCTGCCTGTCACGTATATAACTTCATCCCAAAAATCTCTGTGCGACATTTGTCTGGGTCGCAGTCTAAATAACCACCGTCAGTAGGGTGTCAGACAGCTCTACGATAGTTTCTGCATGTCACGTTCCAAAAAAAACAAAACTACAAAAAAATATATTAAAAAAATATATATATAAAAAAAATAGTTTTTTAGTTGTTTTAGCTCAGTGATACAAATCCATTTCACACAGCTCCGTGGAACCATTCTGTGTGTCACAGTTCAGCACACTCACTCCAATCCATATTTTCTGTCCAGGTGACACTTTCTGTACGTCACTTAATTAAACCAGACTGAACAAGTTTGTGGGTTTCAGTACACCAGGCCCATTTATTTATTTTTTTTAAATAATACACTTATATACAGAAAATGTTGAACCCCAGGGATAAGGGTCGAGGACGAGGGCGTGGGCATTCAATTACTGCAGGGGGCAGAGGCCGTGGTCCTGGGCAGGGTGAGACAGTACCTGCTGATGAGGGAGCAGGGGAACGCCGCAGAGCTACACTCCCTAGCTTCATGTCTCAACTTACAGGGACACGTGGTAGAGGACTGTTGAAACCACAACAGTGCGAACAGCTGATGTCGTGGATTGCGGATAATGCTTCAAGTAATTTGTCCACCAGTCAGTCTTCCACGCAGTCCACCCACGTTACTCAAGGGAGCACTCCTCTGGCTCCTCCACCTCAACCTCCTTTCCCCCAGTCTGCCCCCTCCCAGGAAAATTTGGAATGTGATCCAGCATACTCTGAGGAACTGTTTTCTGGACCCTTCCAAGAGTCACAAACCACTTCTCAGGTTGCTGCTGACCTCGTTCCCGATGCCCAAGTTTTCCAACTGTCGCAGTCTGTGGGTGATTTTTCCGGAGGTCCACCTACAGGCCCTCTCTTCAAACAATTTTTCCGGAGGTCCACCTACAGGCCCTCTGTCCAAACAATTTTTCCGGAGGTCCACCTACAGGCCCTCTCTCCAAACAATTTTTCCGGAGGTCCACCTACAGGCCCTCTCTCCAAACAATTTTTCCGGAGGTCCACCTAGAGGCCCTCTCTCCAAACAATTTTTCCGGAGGTCCACCTACAGGCCCTCTCTCCAAACAATTTTTCCGGAGGTCCACCTACAGGCCCTCTCTTCAAACAATTTTTCCGGAGGTCCACCTACAGGCCCTCTCTCCAAACAATTTTTCCGGAGGTCCACCTACAGGCCCTCTCTCCAAACAATTTTTCCGGAGGTCCACCTACAGGCCCTCTGTCCAAACAATTTTTCCAGAGGTCCACCTACAGGCCCTCTCTCCAAACAATTTTTCCGGAGGTCCACCTACAGGCCCTCTCTCCAGTTCCAGTTTCCAGTTTTATTTGCGCAAACTGCGTAAATTTTATTTTTGGCATAGTTGTGAAAAATAATATTACCTGCGTATCTATATTGCCCAACATTGGATACGGTAGCAACACATGCTGCCCACAGGGTTCCGCAAATTCCTGGTCCACAATGTCAAGGAGCTCGAGGTACTGTTGATGAGCAACAAGTTCTTCTGTGCAGAAATCGCCCACAACGTCTCCATCTAAGAACCTAAAGACCATTGTGGAGAGAGCGGCACAGCTCGCCATCAAAGTGACGAACCCCAACGCCAGACTGCGCAGCGAAGATAACGAATAAATATCTCTGTGGTTATTTGTGCTAAATAAAAGTTAAATAAACACACACAAAAAAAAAAAATTGATCTGTTCCTGTGCCTGATCCACCCAAGTTGAATCTGTCCCATCATGAGAAAGTCCCCCCAAGGAGTCCCCACTGTAACTTGCTTCCCATACAACTACCTCACCCCCCGACACCTGTGTCTCGCCATTGTCCACCACCTCCTCAGACAACACTGGTAAATCCCCACTGTCAGCACACTGAGACTGCAAAAGGTCTTGCGAATTGGGGCAGAGAATGTTCTGGGGTAGCACATCAGAGAAGGGGTGACTATGGGGTTCCAGGGAGTACGTGACCACATGCAATCTCCATCTAAAAAGTCATGCCACACTTGATCGAGCTCATAATTGACAATTGTACCGGTTGATGCTAAATTTTTAAGTTGGGGTCCTGCGTCGTCATTCTAACTACATTTGGCTGTTGTCACCACCACACACGCTAGCCCAGGGGGCACTCCTCTGGCTCTTCCAGCTCAACCTCCTTCCCCCCAGCCTGCCCCCCCACCTACAGGCCCTCTCTCCAAACAATTTACTTCTTTTTCCTATCTTTCTCTCTCTCCAAACTATTTTTCCGGATAGCTGCCATATACGGTATTAAACTGAGTAGTATACATAGAACACATACCACACTTGATCTATACCAGGGGTGCACAACCTGCGGCCCGGGGGCCACATGCGGCCCTTGATACCATTCTGTGTGGCCCCATCCATCTGGTAACAGACATGTATGTCCATGTTTTGTGGCTGCTCACATGCATTTTTCATGTATTTCTCCCATTAGATGGGACTCCTGGAACTGTAACTAGACATTAATGGTATACACTGTGTGTTCAATCTGCCATAAATACAGTATTTCAGTTGTTAATACCCCTTTAAATTTTATTTTCGGCCCTTGACGTTGGTTCAGTTGGACAATGTGGCCCCCACCCAGAAAACGTTGTGCACCCCTGATCTATACTGAACGTCACTTTTAAAAATACGTCATTTTCCTCTCTTTCTCTCATTTGTCTGGGTTGCAATTAAGCAGACCACGTCTGCCTAATCTAATAGTTTCCGTATAATTGCTCCATACTGCACGTCTTTTTCCTCTCTTTCTCTCTCTCCAAACTATTTTTCCGGATAGGTGCCATATACGGTATTAAACTCAGAAGAATACATACCGTACCGGTTGATGCTAGAGTTTTTCCAAATCCATCCGGCTGTTGTCACCACCACACACGCTAGCCCAGGGGGCACTCCTCTGGCTCTTCCAGCTCAACCTCCTTCGCCCCCAGCCTGCCCCCCACCTACAGGCCCTCTCTCCAAACAATTTACCCGGATAGGGGACGTATTAGATATTGTACTGATGTTTTTTTTGGTTCTTCTTTTAATTGCCTCCTGACCTGTGATAGGCAGAGCATGGACACGTCCCCTTAGCTGCAGTAGGAAAGACACTCCCCTGGCCAGAGCAAGCTCTTTTTCCTTTTCCGTGTTAGAAAAATCCATGAAATATATGGTCCCAAGATAGGGGACGTATACGATTTTAAACTGAGAAGAATCGATACCACACATGCCCCAGTAGGAGAATTTGGGGTAATGGTGGGATTAGGCAGCCTCAGAGGCATCCATGCATGCTGCCCCTGCTGTTTCCTGTCCATTTCCGTGGTGTTTCCATCATTTTCTGAGGTTTCCAGGTTTTCACCCAGCCTTCCCTAGGCAGAGCCTTGGTCCCCTGCAAAAATGCTCGAGTCTCCCATTGACTTCAATGGGGTTCGTTATTCGAAACGAGCACCCGAGCATCGGGAAAAGTTCGACTCGAATGACGAGCACCCGAGCATTTTAGTGCTCGCTCATCTCTATTCTGCTTGTATCGTGGGTCCAGGAGAGTGAACACCCAGTAATCGGTGTTTGAAAAAATGCTTCTAACGCGAGGGTCACGGGATAGGCAGCCTAACATGAAGTCTGCCATGTGCGCCAGAGTCCCAACATGCAAGAATTCCCTCTCCTCACTGGCCTGACTCTCCATTTCCTCCTCCTCCTCCTCCAAGTCCTCCTCTTCAGCCCATACACGCTCAAGAGTTAAGGACTGAGCACTGGTACCCTCTTCTGTCTCGCCGACATTCTCCTCCTCTTCCTCCTCATCCTCATCCCCCTCCTCCGATACGTGCTCTGGCTATCAAGCGACGTATCTTCCTCCACCGTCTCTTGTGACAATCCGACTTGATGCTGAGCAGTGAGTTTTTCAACAGGCAAAGCAGCGGGATGGTGAGGCTGATAATGGCGGCATCGCCGCTGACCATGTGTGTTGACTCCTCAAAGTTGCTCAACACCTGGCAGATATCAGACATCCACATCCACTCCTCATTGTAGACTTCAGGAATCTGAGTGACCTAACTACCAGTTCTGGTGGAAGTTGACATCTGGCAGTCTACAATCACTCTGCGCTGCTGGTATACTTTGGATAACATTGAATAGAACATAGAATTCCATCTTGTGGGCACGTCGCACAACAGTCGGTGAGCGGGCAGTTGTAGGCGGTGCTGCGCTGCCCTGAGAGTGGCAGCATCTGTGGTGGACTTGCGGAAATGCGCACAGATGCGGCGCACCTTGGTGAGCAAATCAGACAGATTGGGGTATGTCTTGAGGAACCGCTGAACTATGAGATTGAACACGTGGGCCAGGCATGGCACATGTGTCAGTCTGCCAAGTTGCAGAGCCGCCACCAGGTTACGCCCATTGTCACACACAACCATGCCTGGCTTGAGGTTCAGCGGTGCCAGCCACAGATCGGTCAGCCCCATGAGGCCCTGTAACAGCTCTTGGGCGGTGTGCCTTGTGTCACCTAAGCTCAGCAATTTGAGCACCGCCTGCTGGCGTTTACCAACGGCACTGCTGCTGCGCCTAGAGCTACCGACTGAAGGCGCCGTGCCCACGGATGGTAATTTGGAGGAGGAGGTGGAGGAGGAGGAGGGGTCGGAGGAGGAGGCACAGTATGTCTGAGAGACCATGACCGAGGTAGGCCCGAGGTGCGGGCAGTACATGAGCGGCCCCAAGGTCAGACTCCGTTCCAGCCTCCACCAAGTTAACCCAATGTGCCGTCAGTGATATATAGTGTCCCTGCCCGGCAGCACTTGTCCACGTGTCTGTGGTTAGGTGGACCTTCTCAGAAACAGCGTTGGTCAGGGCACGGATGATGTTCTGTGACACGTGCTGGTGTAGGGCTGGGACGGCACATCGGGAAAAATAGTGGCGGCTGGGGACCGAATACCGAGGGGCAGCCATCGCCATGAGATTGGCGGCTCAGCAATTTGGAGATGCAGACGTTGAGGGCTTGGGCATGTGGGTGGGTGGAACTGTATTTCCTCTTGCGCTCCAGCGTCTGCTGTAAAGACAGCTGAACACTGCGCTGGGACACATTGGTGGACGCTGTGGAGGATCGTGGAGGCGAAGGTGTGGTTTTCCGGCGGGAGGCGCTCGTGCCGGGGTCCTGGGCAGGGGGTTGACTAGCAGAGGCAGCGAGTGACACAGGGGAAGGAGCAGTGGTGTGACCCACAGGAGGTGAACGGCTTTGGTTCCATTGAGTGGGGTGTTTAGCACTCATATGCCTGCGCATGCTGGTGGTGGTCAGGCTAGTAGTGGTGGCACCCCTGCTGATCCTGGTGTGACACAAGTTGTACACCACAGTCCGTCGGTCATCTTCACTTTCTTTAAAGAACCTCCAGACTTGCGAACATCTAGGCCTCGCCACGGGAGCTTCACTACGTGAAACAGTTGCTGCTGTTGCACCAGCTCTGGCCCTGCTTCTCCCTCTGGCCACACCGCTGCCTCTTCCAACCTTTTCTGGTGCAGCACTTGCCTCCGCCTCAGAAGCACTGTCTTCACTCGGCTTATCAACCCAGCTTGGGTCAGTCACCTTGTCATCCTCCGATTCCTCAGTCTGCTCCCCCCTCGGACTTCCTGCCCTGACAACAACTTCACCACTGTCTGACAACCGTGTCTCCTCATCGTCCGACACCTCTTTACACACTTCTTCCACTAAGTCAACATTGTCATCATCATCACCCACAGACTGCGACAGTTGGAAAACTTGGGCATTGGGAAAGAGGTCAGCAGCAACCTGAGAAGTGGTTTGTGACTCTGGGAAGGGTCCAGAAAACAGTTCCTCAGAGTATGCCGGATCGCATTCCAAATTTTCCTGGGAGGGGGCAGACTGGGGGGAAGGAGGTTGAGGTGGAGGAGCCAGAGGAGTGCTCCCTTGAGTAACGTGGGTGGACTGCGTGGAAGACTGACTGGTGGACAAATTACTTGAAGCATTGTCCGCAATCCATGACATCAGCTGTTCGCACTGTTGTGGTTTCAACAGTCCTCTACCACGTGTCCCTGTAAGTTGAGACATGAAGCTAGGGAGTGTAGCTCTGCGGCGTTCCCCTGCTTCCTCATCAGCAGGTACTGTCTCACCCTGCCCAGGACCACGGCCTCTGCCCCCTGCAGTAATTTAATGCCCACTCCCACGTCCTCGACATTTTCTGTATATAAGCGTATTATATGTACAAAAAAAAATGGGCCTGCTGTACTGAAACCCACAAACTTGTTTAAGAAAATATGTAGGTGGATAAGTTAGAGCAAAATTATGTATGTTATTACGTACTGTGCAGTATGGAGCAAGTACACTGAAACTATTAGATTAGGCAGACTTGGTCTGCTTAAGTGCAACCCAGACAAATGTCGCACAGAGATTTTTGTAATGTAGCTGTATCAGTGAGAGAAAAAGACCTTTTTTAATTACGTGACGTACAGAATGTGTCACCTGGACAGAAAATACGGATTGTGCTTGATATATAGGTGGATAAGTTAGAGCTAAATTACGTATGTTATTACGTACTGTGCAGTATGGAGCAATTACACTGAAACTACGTGACGTACAGAATGTGTCACCTGGACAGAAAATACGGATTGTGGTTTGTGGTGACTGGACAGCTTAACTGTGACACACAGAATGGTTCCACACAGCTGTATGAAATGGATTTTTATCACTGAGATAAAACAACAAAAAAACTATTTTTTTAAAAATTTTTTATATATATATTTTTTTAACGTGATGTGCAGAAACTATCAGAGAGCAAACTCAGCCCCTGCTGACTGTGGCTATTTTGACTGCAAACCGGACAAATGTCGCACAGAGATTTTTGTAATGTAGCTGTATCAGTGAGAGCAAAAGACCTTTTTTAATTACGTGACGTACAGAATGTGTCACCTGGACAGAAAATACGGATTGTGCTTTGGATATAGGTGGATAAGTTAGAGCTAAATTATGTATGTTATTACTTACCGTGCAGTATGGAGCAATTACACTGAAACTATTAGATTAGGCAGACTTGGTCTGCTTAATTGCAACCCAGACAAATGTCGCACAGAGATTTTTGTAATATAGCTGTATCAGTGAGAGCAAAATACCTTTTTTAATTACGTGACGTACAGAATGTGTCACCTGGACGGAAAATACGGATTGTGGTTTGTGGTGAGTGGACAGCTGAACTGTGACACACAGAATGGTTCCACACAGCTGTATGAAATGGATTTGTATCACTGAGATAAAACAACAAAAAAACTATTTTTTTATATATATTTTTTTTTAATATATTTTTTTATATATATATATATATTTTTTTAACATGACGTGCAGAAACTATCAGAGAGCAAACTCAGCCCCTGCTGACTGTGGCTATTTTGACTGCAACCCAGACAAATGTCGCACAGAGATTTTTGTAATGTAGCTGTATCAGTGAGAGCAAAAGACCTTTTTTAATTATGTGACGTACAGAATGTGTCACCTTGACAGAAAATACGGAGTGTGGTTTGTGGTGAGTGGACAGCTGAACTGTGACACACAGAATGGTTTCACACGGCTGTATGAAATGGATTTGTATCACTGAGATAAAACAACAAAAAAACTATTTTTTTATATATTTTTTTTATATTTTTATATATATATATATATATATATATATATATATATATATATATTTTTTTTTTAACATGACATGCAGAAACTATCAGAGAGCAAACTCAGCCCCTGCTGACTGTGGCTATTTTGACTGCAACCCAGACAAATGTCGCACAGAGATTTTTGTAATGTAGCTGTATCAGTGAGAGCAAAAGACCTTTTTAAATTATGTGACGTACAGAATGTGTCACCTGGACAGAAAATACGGAGTGTGGTTTGTGGTGAGTGGACAGCTGAACTGTGACACACAGAATGGTTCCACACAGCTGTATGAAATGGATTTGTATCACTGAGATAAAACAATAAAAAAAAATTGTTCTATATGGTGATAGCTGCACTACTAGTGCCAGCCAGCCCAGCCAGGAGACAAAAAAAATTGTCTTGTAGCCCTTAGAAGGGCTGTTGGGTTCTTTCGATATCACTCCTGCCTAACAGACAACTAAATCCAGGCCCTAACACTCTCCCTGAAACGCAGCAGATCTGTCCCTAACCACATCCAGACAGCATCTGAGCCGAGCACCGCGGGCAGTCATATTCCAGGGTCACCTGATCAGGCCAGCCAACCCCTGCTATCGACATGTAAGGGCCCCACGTGATGCTGGGTGCACCTCAGAGTCTCCTGCTTGTGATTGGCTGAGTTTATAGGCGCCAAAAATTCAAAATGCGGGAGATGCCATTTCCTCGAGCATGGCGAGATACTCGTCCGAGCAGCGAGCACTTACGAGTACCGTAATACTCGAACGAGCACCAAGTTCGGACGAGCATGCTTGCTCATCTCTAATCTAGTCCCTATTATGTCCCTATTGTGGTGCTGCATTTATCATGTCGTACTGAAGAGCCTAGTGTTTGTTTACTCCTTCATACCCTTTTCATGACCATTGGGTCAATACCCAATGCGAACAGTGCAGTTTTTTTGGAGAGGGAGGACTTGCACAGGTTTTCACATTATGTATTAGAGTGAATAGGACCAACTAGGGTCCAATGGCCCCATAGCAACTGCTTGATTTTGAGTTTTGTGGTATTTGTGCACTTGGTCAATATCTAGTCTGCTATGGTTATTTTAATAGGTGGATTGCATAAAGTTCACAAGGTCTAGGCGAAACCTTGATACTGCATTTATAATGGCAAGAACATTTAACAATACAGTAGCTTATTTTAATAAATTGAAGAGCCTACGCTTCATGTACACACATTTAAAGATATACAGAGGCTGGCTTTTAAAATAATTTTAGAAAGTTCTGAAGAGCACTTGAATGGTTTGTTGATTGGAAATACATGTAATTCTTTTTCTTGGATAAATTACCAAACACTGAGCAGCTGCTGATAATTTGGTGTGAGTAATTGTAGAGCCAATAAGTTGAAGGACTACTTATTAAAAGAAGCTGCTTTTCTATCTGCTTGCAAGTCCAATTTAGTAATGTACTCTCCATGTGGTCTGATCGTCTGATGCTGGGTAAATTATGCACCTGATTTAAAAACACTCCATTCATAAGAGCTCCTATTTTGCTCATCCATAAATTTTTTTGACTTTCTTCATTACTAGCTACTTGCAGCAGCTTATAGCACAATATGTATCAAATTAGCCATGGAGAACATCTTAGGCAGGCACCCTGCTGACTTCAAACATGCACTTAATGTGTAATGCAATTTCAGGAGAATGTTGAACATCCTCCATCAGAAGGGTTACTCGGATGATTTTAAGGGAATGCCCTGGTGCTGTAGTTTTCTCACTGACATCCCATTTAAGCTATAATTTAGCTCACATCTGAATGGGTTGCGGGGCTGAGAATCTGGTTGCCCTTCTAAATGCATTTTATTATTTAGAGAGATTAATTTTGTTGCTTATATCTCAGCCATCAAAATTGGGAGGACATCCCCTCCTTGTAGAAAGAAAACAATCTTCTAAAATAGGGGTTAGTGCAATGTGGATGCTAGACTTCTCTACAGTGGTTGACAAAATGTTTGACTTTCACTGAAATTATAGGCTCATAGGAAAAGTAGAAATGCTGTGGTCTCTATCTAGCACATACAATAGAATTTTATCCCTTTCCATTTTTAATTCCAATAATAAATGTTTTTTTAAAACAGCCAGCATACAGCCTGGTCTGGTTGATCACGCTGATTAAAACAACATTTTTACTTATATGCAAATTACCTAACTGGAGCACCAAGAGGCTGGCCAGAGCCCTTGGAGCACCAGTTTGTTACACCACCTTCAGCTTCAGTCCCTCCCCCTTCCTCTGATTGAGAAGGCTAGTTTTCTGCCACCTGCTGCTCTCCCAGTACTGCAACCTGTATTCTCCTGTCTTTGTTCTATCTTCTGGTCTTGGTGCTTAATTAGTGTTTCCCCTGCAGTGCAAATTCAAATTGAGCTAGACTTGTCATCTTCTGCTTGCACCGTGTCTCCCAAGACCTATGGAATTAGAATGGGATGTCATAAAAGCTCCTGTAGGTATAATGTGTAGGTGTGCAATACTTTTGTTCATATAGTATGTCAAAAATATTTTTCTTTTTAAAAAAAAATAAGATGCTACAGTGCCTACCTGAGCAACATGGCTTTTTTAAAAATCTATAAAAACTATATCCTAAGGATAGGCCATTAATATTGGTATCTTGGGCAACCATTTAAAGGAGTTGTGTCATGAAACACATCTTTCAAACCAGCACCTGGATCTGAATACTTGTGTAATTGTATGTAATTAAAAATTTAGTATAGGCACTAAGTTATTCAATAAAATGTATCTGTATATTGCCACCTGCTGTTTGATGTTTTCCTAATTTCTTGTCAGCCTCACTGAGCTGGTCAAACGTGCTCAGTTTAAAGAGGACCTCATTATTAAATAACTACTGAGTTGTGTAGGGCATAGTGAAGGGATGTAATGTCACTTACTAGTTTCTCTGTCCACCGCTCCGCTCCCCTGCTGTGCCTCCCTTTTACTTTTCCCAGCTGGTATGTAAATTAATATAATCGATACAGGGAGGAGGAGACGGCCCTGTTTCTCAATGGGCGGCTCCTTCTCCCTGGCGGTCCAATCACAGCGGAGTGTGTCACAGGGAGAAGGTTAGCTTTTTCCACCCTGTGATGCTCTCCGCTGTGATTGGACAGCCAGAGAGAAGGAGACGCCCATTGAGAAACAGGGCCATCTCCTCCTCCCTGTACCAATGATATCAATTTACATACCAGGCGGGAAAAATAATAGGGGGCACAACGGGGGAACGGAGCGGTGCACAGAGAAACTAGTAAGTGACCTTACATCCCTTCACTATGCCCTACACAACCCACTAGTTATTTGATAATGTCTAGACCCATGAAAGGTCCTCTTTAAATCTTCAACTGTCACCAGCCATATTTTCTCTTGAAGCTGTGACAGTAACAAGAAAAGAAAAGACGTACCCCCTGAGATGCCAGGTATTGTAATATACTAAATGATGCCTGATTTTAATTTTTTACATCAATCATGGCATAACGTCTTTGAGCTAACATTTGAAATTAGTTTTAGGCAGGTATAGTTAGTAAAGTTGATGTCTATATAAATGTTAATGAAAAAATATGCTTTATTTGCTCTCCTTTGAACCTTTTTTTCGTCCATAACTTCAGTAATTTGGAGGTAGAAATTGTTCAACCACAATAAATACACTTTCCTTTTTAAGGCCGATCAGTTTAGTAAATGTATGCCTTTGAAACTGTTAATGCTTAGGCTAGAGCTACATGGCGACACTGGTCGCACAACTGTCGCAGCCAGGATCGCAGAGTAGCGCTGATCCCATAAAAATTAATGGGATTGCAACAAGAGTCACAAAAAAACCATTACTAACGCGTCACTGTGTTATAATGCTTTTTCTTAATAGGCAAATTAGGACTTTAGTGCAATGAGGGTGTCCCCATTGTTCTTATTATATCCATACTCTGATGCTTTCTGTTACCAGCCCCTTCCTCACTGCTTTGCTACTGCCTGGCCCTGTCATGATGGCCATAGAAAGAGGTGGAGCTTGTCTGAGACAATGTCAGAGATGGGGATACCCCTTTAAGTCCTCCAAAGGTGCAGCTACAGTGAATATCCATGACTGTTCTCAAGCAAAGATTAAAGAGGACCTTTCACCACTCCTGACACGCCTGTTGTAATAGCTTTGTGCATTCCCCATGTAATAACAATTCTGGAACATCTATTCTTATGGCTCTATGTTGTGCCATTCCTTTATTATTTCTGGCAGTCCACAGTAAGAGTACAGAGAGGGAGGTAACCAGTTGGGGATGTGTCCCTGCACAGTCTCAATCTATCCAATCAGTGCTGCCATTGTCAGACTGTGCAGGTACACCCCCCACCCCCCACCCCCCAACTGGTTACTATTTGATGTATCCATAGTCTCTATTTATTTCAGAAAGTTCTCTTTTGTTCATCAGGGAATGGCCCTGTACCTTCTTTTGTAAACTTCTGGGACATTGCACATAGAATATAGATTAGAGAGATAGGCTCATCGGTAGTCCAGATCAATACATTTATTCATGCAAATATATGTAAATGAAATAGTTATAACTAGAGTTGATCGAACATGCTCGTAGCGAGCACTGTAGTGCTCGGATCCCCTGCGCTCGCATGCCCGCAGGCATCCGGATCCGTCCTCACCTGACTGTAAGTCAATGGGGGCGGATCCGTTTGGTATGACACACAAGGGTGTCATACCAAATGGATCCGTCCCCACTGACTTACAGTCGGGTGAGGAGGATGGATCCGTTTGGTGTCACACACTAGTGTGTGATACCAAACGGATCCGTGCCCATTGACTTGCAGGCAGGTGAGGATGGATCTGGATGGCTGCGGAGCGCAGGGGATCCGAGCAGTACAGTGCTCGTTACGAGCACGTTCGATCAACTCTAGTTATAACCCTTTTGCTACCACATGAAGTATCATAGTGCTTTTCCGATATATATATTTTTTTGGCTAATAAAACTACAAACGTTAATCTGTAAAAAAAAACTTTAAATATAAAAAAAGTATATGAAAATAATATTTTTACTTAAATACCATTCTGTTAGAAGACAATATCAAACAACCCTCCTCTTTTTAATAATTCACACAAAACACCTTTACTCCGTCTCCAATACAATGAGTGCCAGCTAAACCTGGACAAAGACAGCACTGGCTGTGGGTTTTTTTTTTTTTTTAATAACTTTATTTAAACTCGGATGTCAGAACAAAATTAAACATACAGTATATTGTGATGCAGAACAGGCTGGAACACACTACAATAACCATTCTTTGTAGTGCAGGAGCACAATTTATAGCACAGGCCCAGATCCTCTACCATACATTACACGTCACATCACACCGACATTGTAATGAACATCACATATCAATCAACAAGCATCAGACAAGTGATAGGGCATGGGGGATCAGAAAAGAGAGGAGAGAGAGGGGAGTCACGGGCCCAACGTTTTTTTCACAAACAAACTCAGCAAGGGAAGAGGGGAAAGGTTTTCACTGGCAGTCCCTGATGGAATAGTCTCTGAGCAGGGTGTAAACCACTGTGAGGCAGTGGCTGAAGGAACAGCATGTTATGCTCTGTGCACACTGTTTCTGAGCCCTATGTTTGGCCTAGACACCAGGGAAAGTGGCTAGTGTACACTAGTGTCGATCGAATTGAAGTATCCGAAATGGACTTCGATCCGAATTTCAGGGAAAATTCGATTTAATGTGAAGCCGAATTTCCTTGTGCTTAGTGGTAACAAATAAATTTTCCCTGGAATGGTGATTTAAAAAATAAATCATACTCACTATTTGAGTGCGAAGAGGCAGCTGCGGCCATCTTGATTGAAGATCCCACACGAAATCTCATGCTTGGTGACGGATGACATCACTATGCCGGCTGGTGTGATGAAGTCATCAGGTACATGAGATGTTACACAGGATCTTCAATGGATAAGATGAGTATTATTTTTTCACCGATTAACCCTTGAAAGCCCTAGTTTCTTATCTGAGATGCCATCATCAGCGATTAACGCGGCATCTGAGGGGTTCAGTGATGGGGGATGGTGCAGTCGTGGTTCCCCGTCATTGCGCCTGCTACTCACAAAGAAATGCACTTCGTGATGTAGTAATTAGTCACAAAATGAATTTCTTTGTGAAATTTGGCAAAGCAACTAAATCAAAGTTTTCTAACCTTCGCTCATCTCTAGTGTATACGTCAAGTATATCTACAGAGCTCCATTCACCTAATGGAGATCAAAAGAGTGTGATTTCGGCCTCAGATGAGGTGGTATATGTGGACATACCTTTTTTATGTACTGTGTAAGAAGCACAGCAGCCTGTGCTTTCCTATATAGCATGTCACCCCAAAAAATGCATTCTGTGTGGTTTGTGATCTTTTATAATTGAAGTAAGTTAAAGGGGTCACCGGGAACACTGCTGGTCGGAATTGTCTGCCTAGTAGAGACCCGGTACATCCCCAGATCTAATGAAAAAGCCTTTGCCCTGCGTGATATAGCACAGGGCAAGGGAGAGCATGAAGCATGAAATGTTCTCAGAGAGGCTGCCTGGGTGAAGAATGGGTTATGTCCGGGTTCAGCATTGAACCAGGATAACCCCTTTAATGACATATGCTACTCTATACATGTCATACATTAGAGGCTTCTGTCAGAGATATACATCAGGATACATCTAAGACCTGTACCTCCGACAGAAGGTTTCGAAAGCAGTGTGCACAGAGCCTAAGGGACATCAAAACAATACATTCAGAAACATTTTGTAGAAATGTTGCAATACAATGCCACTATTTTGAGTGGCATTGGGTCGAGGATAAGGATATAAATGCTTGACTTTTCTATACAAGAAGTGGTGTGGAGAGGGGAGACCATTACACAAAAAAATTATGAAGCGGTGATATACTGTATATTGTTACATTTTTCCTATAGCATTTGAGTTATTATCAGCTGCCCCCTAAGAGATCCTTTCATTCTAGCCTTTGGTTATATTCCTTCTATATGTTTGCTCATCCTTTTCCTTTCTTCAGTTTTCATCTATGTCTCTGCTCATGTAATTCTCCATGTGTTTTTCTCTCAATGCGGAGGGCAGCCATAGAGGTGCAATAGAAAATTGCCATCTGTGTGTGTCTCTGAATAGTGACTGATCACTCTTTTCAGAAACACCTGCTGACAATCCATGGATAGCTTTATAATCAGCTTGATAAAGCAGTTACTTTCTTGTCTCGCTGCCCAAGATGTGTGCTGGCTAAGGTGCAATGAAATCAAATGAAACAGATCAATCCATATTTCTAAAACTGTCCTTTTTTTAATGTTCTAGAAAAACATGACCTCAACCTTGCATGAAAAAGAAAAACTGTGAGGATGTAGATTTTAGGTGCACATTAATTATCGCTTTTTACAGAGATTATGTAGAAAATGTATATATTATCTCATTGCTTTAATCCAAGTTTAACTTTTCTGATAACAACCAGACTATAAAGCTTAGCAACCCATTTATTTACTATGGGCAAGACGTAACTCTTGCATCTTCCAGTCCAGCCTTATCTTTAGCATATACTTCACGGAGACCTAATGCTATACCCTAATCTATACCCATCATGTGACTTGAAAGGGCTGTCCTATCTTGCTGTTTGCATGGTGAGCCTCATTGACCCAAGGTTATGGAAGCAGCTGAGTGACTGGTGCTCTGCTGTTTCAGTAACTCCCATAGCAGTGAATGGGAGCTATGTTAACATCATAGCAAAGCAAGCTGCATTGCTTCTGTAACTCCATGAAACAGTGGAGCGTTGTAACTAGATCTCCCCTGGTTAGTGCCATCGTTTAGTCCATCTTGGCCATGGAAAATGGGAGATAGGACAATCCCTTTAAAGATGACCCTAACTGATGTCTTCCTTTGTCTTCATCATAAAACTGCTACATTTGTATGAAATACATTATCAACATAGAAAATATAAACAGAATAAGAGGTGTATACAGGCACTGGACCTGGCTCTTTTATACAGTGAATGAAATTCACAGGGAAATTTCCTGGTGGGCTGACGCTTCTCTTGACCAAAAGCCAGGTACATAAAGATCTTATCCTCTCAGCATTAATTAATTTAGGGAGTATTTTGTGCTGCACTGTGGTATCTGTTTCTTCTGAGGTAGTATTTTCTAGGGCACTAGATTAGGCAGGGGATCTAAACTTTCACATTGCAGTAATGGATACTGAATTTTCACAGCTGAGGACACTGGGTCTTGGGGGCTTGAATAGTGGGCCAATGGAGCCTATAAGTGTCTCATCCCTTGCCGACCAGTGAGTTTCTAGTTCAGAAATATTATTTAATTTGAAATTCTGATTTTTTTTTGAGATTACAAAAAAAAATGTTTTCAATATTTACAAATCATAACTGTAAACTAGGGATGTTTAAAAAAAAATAACAAAATATTTATTTAATATCTCTACTCAATAAAAGGAGGGCAAATAATAATAAATGTAAAGGATAAACACCAAAGGTCAGTGGTATGTGTGGGGCCTTATGTCTATACTTGAGACCCTTTCATCTCAACCCCACTTATCTGAAGCCCCAAACCGCTCAACTGTAAGGTGTACCAGAATATAGCTTGATACAGGGTTATTGTTGCAGCCCTGTCCTGCTCTCTTATCCTGTCATCAATTGGCCCGACCTGTTACCTGGCCTAATCACAGGACAGTATGGCTTTTAATTGTCATCTAAAGTAAGCTAGTTGTTCCACTGTTGCTGCTAGTAAATGCAGCTGGTACCTAGCTTAGACCCTGGAACAACGGTGGGGTACCAGGAAACAAAGTAATTGCTACTAATTATTTATATATAGTTAGTATCTATGCTGTTGCTCCCTAGAAGCTGTTGCTCGACACGTTTCTAATTATATCTGTCATCAGGAGCCCTCTAGCAAATGCATAGTATCGGTAAGTATTGGTTATATATGCAGCATAACGCTGACCTCCAGGTGCGCAGAGGCAGCGTACTGGCACTGGTGCGGCCGTCGAAACTCGCTATATATAAACCCTAAACCCCTCCCCTACAAGAACAGGCCCATGCCCACCCAATGTACGGTGTCAGATGGGAGTGAGAGGAATACTCGGTAAGTATATCCCATCCACAACACCGCCGCTGGCTCTATCTGTGGAGGACCTACCATTTGTGGGACCAATCCCATCATCTGTTTAAAAGGGATCATTAAGGCGGATAAATATCATGGCATCATAGCCAAACAAGGAAATTACTGATACCAGGCTGAGTTGCCAGCTAAAAGACATTAGAGCACAGTATGTATGGAAGTGAATAGTGCAAGACCAACCCACAGCATATCTATCCATACATGTGTATATATTTATCATAACGTCCCAATTCAGAGACCGTGAGAATAATGATGCCACAAATCCACTAGAAGAGCGTATGACAACCAGTTGCTGGACCACATCTGATGTTTTGTATGACTGGAGTGGACCTCTGATGTTCCACTGACCACATTGTGCTCCAGTAATAAATTTTGATTGCTTCGAGTTACATTAATGAGCATTTGTTGAGCTGTCTAACACATATAGGGTCGTGCTTTGCCCCATTTCAGGGGGGCTCTGATCCCTACCACAGTCAAAGAGACAAAGGCACAAAAGTCTCTAGAAAGGCTAGTTTCAACAAAGCCCATAGGTTACTGAACTAATAACCTGATAAAGAATAATATTGTGGCCACTAGTTCAATAACAAGAAGGATATAAATGAAATATGGTCATTAAGACCATTAAGGCGTATGGTTTTTAAGCGGAAAATCCATTGTACTTCTTTTCTCAATAGGCATCGATCAAAATCACCCCCCCCTGAGGGATGGTCTAACCACCTCAATGCCCTGGAATTTTATCACCCGGTCACTGTTGTGGTATTCAGCCAAGTGATGCGCTACTGACGCCTCGGCTTCATTTCTAATGTCATTAAGGGAGAGGTTGGTGAAAACTGTGGACGAGTCTATCTTTAATATTTCTCCCTTGTCGGTAAGTAATAGCTGAGGTTCTGCCCACAAGGTGCCCAATGTCAGGGTCAGCCTGCAGGAACCCCCAGTAGCGAGACAATATCTCCCTAACTTGTAATTGAGCTTCATCAAACTCCCAGATGATGCGGATCGTGTCTGAGTCAGAAGACACAATGTGCATGTGGAGTCAATAGTGACTCTCTTTCACTGCCCAGGGTGTGTTGGTAAGCCTGACTGAGTACAGATGTCGGGTAACCTCGACATTGGAATTGCTGTCTCAAGTCATGTGTGGCCAATTTGAAGTCACCCATGGTGGTGCAATTGTGACGAAGGCGCATGTATTGGCCCTTAGGGATGCCACGTTTGAGGGCCACTGGGTGGCAACTATGCCATTCAAGCAAGCTGTTTCAAAAAAGATGAGTACCGATAAGGCCATTGGATCCTTTATAAATCGTGAGATCCAAGAATGTTATAGATGAATCATGGATCTCAGAGGTAAAGTAAAGGCCCCAGTCATTAATGTTAAGACGTTGAACAGATTGAATCTCTCCATATCTCCTTTCCAGAAAATTAATACATCATCAATGTATCTTAGCCAGAGTATGGATGATGCGAACTCCACCATGTCATCTCCAAACACAACTTCATGCTCCCAACCATCCAAGTAAATGTTAGCATACGTGGGGGTACACGGGCTCCCCATCGCTCCCCAACAGCACACCTACAAATTCATTGTGGGGCCACAGGTGCATACCCCTTTGCCATAGAAAGGAAGCCACTACCGCAGAGCCTTTTTCATGCGGAATGGAATTATACAAGGCCTCCACATCCAAGCTGGCCAATAACACATCCCTTTCAACCTGTAGACCGTCCACCTTTTTAATAACCTCTATAGAATCATGAACATATGAAAGAAGTGAGGTGACAAACGGTCTCAGGATTTGATCGACGTAAGCACTTATCAGGTGTGTCAGGCTGTCAGTACCTGAGACTATGGGTCCCTCCTTAAGCGGCTCAAGGCTTTTATTGATCTTGGGGAGACCATAGAAACAAGCAATTCTTGGATGTGGAGGCAGCAGAAATCCCATTTCTGTTTTGCTGATGAGCTTAAATTCAAGGACTTGCGTGAGTATATTCCTGACCTCCTTCTGATCAGATAAGGATGGATTGTTAGGTACAGTAGTACGGTATCTCATAACATGTAATATTTGCAGATCAGCACTATACTTTTTTTTCCAGAAACCTCGCCTAATTAAATTTTTGTAATGGGAAAAATTTCCTTGCTACCCGTAAGAGTAAAATAACACTAAAAGATAAAATATATACTCAGATTTTCTATTTTGTCTCTCTTACATTTTTATTAGTGTACTATATATAGTATATTCTGCTATGGTTTGTGTTAGACTGTACTCAATGTAGCAAAAGGGATAAAGCTTGTAAATTATCACAAAAATGCAGAAGTTATTATGAAATTTTCATATGGCCCTAAAGTTACTCATACCGTATCTCCTTCATGGAATAAACTATACACCAGAATCTGAATTCAACATACAAACAATATTACATGAGTAACTGTAGGATAAAAAATAATAATAAAAAAAAGTTGGCAGCGTTACAGTATAGAAGAATGAAAGCCTTGGAGATGTCTTGGAAACATTCCAATATCCTCAATGCATTCCAAGCAGTTGCAAAAATGTATGTTTTTCACATCTTATGGATTTTAATTTTATTGAGAGTGAAAAAAATTGAGACCTACCCATTTGTCGCAGTAACATATATGAATAAAAAAAAACAGTCTTCTCCATATAGCAGTTATTGAATGGTGGTTAAAAGCAAATATGCTATGTAGGAATGTTGTATCTATTTCCCCCAATGCAGAATACTTATGGAAATGATTACAGAACTATTTTAAATCAAATTTTCAATATGATTTCTTAAGTGTGGTGCTTCAAAGGGAAGGTTTGGTCAAATTAGAATACTTAAAGTTGATAGAATGTAATAGTAGAATTTCCCAGGCAATAGAAGTGCTGGATTGCTCAGTTCAGTTTATGTATGTGAATTTATATTTCATTTATACGTTGCTACAAAAAAAAAGTTAAAAAAAAATCAAACAGTATCATACATTGTACATGTATACTCTAAAAATGAAGCTACTATATGATCCAAATGTTATAGGTCATAGGGGAATCATTTTAGGCGTTGTCTTTATCTTATACTAGCTGAAGGACCCGGCTTCGCCCGGGTATATTTAATTTATTTTATTTAATGTTTGTGTGTGTCATTAAAAGATATCGAGAGTGACTTCTACAGTGCCCATCCCTTCAACAGTGTCCTCCACAGCAGCCTGCCCCTTAACAGAAACCTCCACAACGCCCTCCCCTTTAACTATGACCTCCATAGCAGCTAGGGTGGCCACTGTCTTCACCCCAGAAAGCCGGACCTCTCCGGCCATTCCCCCAAACGTGAAGCAGCACCCCCAATTCCCATGAAGCCACACCACTAAAAATGAGGCCACGCCCCCTGGCTCCATGAAGACATGGAGGAGAACCTGTCTGAGTGTGAGCTACTGAAAGGGTGGACATCCCTGTGTCTGTCCAGGCACTGCGTCGGACGGAGAACATGTAGCCAGTAAACTGGACTGTCCAGCCTAAAGCCGGACATATGGCCACCTTAACATCAGCCTGCCCCTAGGTTGGCCAGAGATACAGTTTTAGGCTGGGCAGTCTGGCTTTCAGATTCCCTGTCCACCGTCCAGCGCAGGGCCTGGACAGACACAGGGATGTCCACCCTTTCAGTAGCTCAAGCTCAGACAGCTTCTCCATGTCTACATGGAACCAGGGGGCGTGTCCTCATGTTTAGGGGTGTGGCATTATGGGGACTGGTGGCACAGCTTCACGTTGGGGGGAGGCTTTAGGACTCTCTTTCCTCTGTTATGTGCAGGGCCTGGATGGACACAGGGATGTCCTTTTGAACAGCTCACTCTCAGACAGCAGCACTGTGCAGTCTGAGCATGAGCTGCAGGGAGAAAGTCACCCTCCCTCCCCTGCAGCTGATAGAAGGTTATTTTTACCTTCATTTTTTCAATCCTGCTCAAATGTGGCATGGAAGGGGCGTGGCCTGACTGAGTCGGGGGCGTGACTTGGGACCTGGGAGTGGGGCTTTTAAGACCTTCTTTGGAAGGTGGCCTGAATTATAGGTCGATGCCATAGTAATTGAGAAGGAAAGTGGGTAGCAGTAGAAAAAAACATCTTTTATTACTACTGAACGGTAAATATGTGAAATTTACATTATATGATATTCCTGGTAACCGGAATACATCTTTACCATTGTCATCCACAGTGCTCTGCCTCTTTAATGCAGACCTACAGCAGTGAACTGGCTAGGTTGTCATAGAAACCTTGTGTGTGGAAACTGCCTGTGAGCTTCTATTGGCTGATAAATGTCATGTGACCAGGCTACTATTGGCTAATGCATTTTTTGGAAATATCTCAGGAACGGTAGGTCCTGGAGAGCTGAAAACTGTTCTAAAACCTTCCCAGACACCTGATGTGCATGTGTGCCAAATTTTGTGATTATAGCTGCAGCGGTGCGGATTCCTTTAGCGGACATACACACACACATACACACACACACACTCAGCTTTATATATTAGATGGTTATAAATAGAAATATTATTGATCACTATGCAAATTGTATTTCTGCTCAAAACTGTTCAATGTGAAAAAGATATTTGCATATTCTGGTCTGAAAAATAGCACTGCCTTTTTATCAGTGTTACTAATATTATATATAGAGTTACTTATGATTAGAGATGAGCGAACATGCTCGTCCAAGCTTGATGCTCCTTCGAGCATTAGGGTATTCGCATATGCTCGCTACTCGGACGAGCATATCACGATCCTCGAAGAAATGGCAACTTCCTCTTCCTGCATGTTAGGCGCCTTTTTTCAGCCAATCAACATGCAGAAGAGTCTTTGGTACCTCCTAGCATCACGTGGGGCCCCTACAAGTCGATAGCAGGGATTAGCTGGCCAGATCAGATGACCTGGGAATATAAGAATCTGGTCCCGCGCTGCTCGCGTCATACGCCGTCTTCATGAGATTAGGGATAGAGCTGCTATCTGTCAGGGAGAGTGTTAGGGCCTGAATTTAGATGTTGGTTAGGCAGGAATCACCCACAAAGAACCCAACAACCCTTCTAAGGGCTACAAGCACCTTTTTTTTGGTCTCCTCCAGGCTGCTGGCTGGGACTTTTAGTGCAGCTACCGCCATCTTGGCTGCACACTGTACACAGTGACTGGTGGCAGAAGGGACAGCACGTGGTCCACACAGACCCAAAATAAATTGCCCAAAGTACTCATTTTTGCTGCTGCTGTACCTTGGCTTGCTGAGATCTGTAGTGCAGTCTAGGGAATACATTTTTCTGTCATTTCTATACACTACAGTCCAGTGAACAATTATGTAGTGTACTGTACAGTAGCATCAGTCTAGGGAATACGTTTTTCTGTCCTTTCTATACACTACAGTCCAGTGAACAATTATGTAGTGTACTGTACAGTAGCGTCAGTCTAGGGAATACGTTTTTCTGTCATTTCTATACACTACAGTCCAGTGAACAATTATGTAGTGTGCTGTACAGTAGCGTCAGTCTATAAAATACGTATTTTCTTCCAGTTATATGTACTACAGTCCAGTGAAAAATGTAGTGGTTTGCGGTAAAATAGCCGCCATTTAAAGACTACATTTTTTCTCATTTCTATACACTACAGTCCAGTGAACAATTATGTAGTGTACTGTACAGTAGCGTCAATCTAGGGAATACGTTTTTCTGTCATTTCTATACACTACAGTCCAGTGAACAATTATGTAGTGTACTGTACAGTAGCATCATTCTAGGGAATACGTTTTTCTGTCATTTCTATACACTACAGTCCAGTGAACAATTATGTAGTGTACTGTACAGTAGCATCAGTCTAGGGAATATGTTTTTCTGTCATTTGTATACACTACAGTCCAGTGAACAATTATGTAGTGTGCTGTACAGTAGTGTCAGTCTATAAAATACGTATTTTCTTTCAGTTATATGTACTACAGTCCAGTGAAAAATGTAGTGGTTTGCGGTAAAATAGCCGCCATTTAAAGACTACGTTTTTTTCTCATTTCTATACACTACAGTCCAGTGAACAATTATGTAGTATACTGTACAGTAGTGTCAGTCTAGGGAATACGTTTTTCTCTCATTTCTATACACTACAGTCCAGTGAACAATTATGCAGTGTACTGTACAGTAGCGTCAGTCTAGGGAATATGTTTTTCTGTCATTTGTATACACTACAGTCCAGTGAACAATTATGTAGTGTGCTGTACAGTAGTCTGTCTATAAAATATGTATTTTCTTTCAGTTTTATGTACTACAGTCCAGTGAACAATTATGTAGTGTGCTGTACAGTAGTCTGTCTATAAAATATGTATTTTCTTTCAGTTTTATGTACTACAGTCCAGTGAAAAATGTAGTGGTTTGCGGTAAAATAGCCACCATTTAAAGACTACTTTTTTTCTCATTTATATATACTACAGTCCAGTGAACAATTCTGTAGTGTGCTGTACAGCAGCGTCAGTCTATAAAATACATATTTTCTCAGTTATATGTACTACAGTCCAGTGAAAAATGGAGTGGTTTGCGGTAAATTAGCCGCAGTCTAAAAATTCCCTTTTTTCTCTCAGTTATATATACTACAGTGCAGTGAACAATTCTGTCGTGTGCGGTATAGTAGCCGCACTCTAGTGTTGACACCAACAAGTGACCAAGTTAGTTGAGGTAGCAGGTGAAGCACATAAAATTTTACACTGATACAGCATGGCGGTGAACCCAGAGTGACCAAGTTACACTCAGGTAGCAGGTGAAGCACATAAAATTTTACACTGATACAGCATGGCGATGACACCACCAATGCCTTGGTCAGCCTGAGATTGCAGTCAAATGGCTGTAGGTGAGCCTCCCAAAAATTTGTTTTGGAGTGTCTGCAGTTGACCCTCCTGTAAAAATGTTTTGGAGTGTCTGTAGTTGACCCTCCTATAAAATTGTTTTTGAGTGTCTGTAGTTGACACTCCTAAAAAATTTATTGGAGAGAGGGCCTGTAGGTGTCCCTCCGTAAACATTGTTTGTAAAGAGCGCCAGTTGGCCCTCAGAAACATTGCCTGTTGGCTCAGCGTTTGTGTGCGAAGAGGAGGAGGAGGAGGAGAGGATGCATAAAGAATCTTCATGTTGAGCTGCTTTCCCCCGGTGGAGATTTGCATTCCGGTGAAATCCAGGCTTTATTCATTTCAATAATCGTCAGCCTGTCAGCGCTGTCAGTTGACAGGCGTGTACGTTTATCAGTGATGATGCCACCAGCTGCACTGAAGACCCGCTCTGACAACACGCTAGCGGCAGGGCAGGCCAGCACCTCAAAGGCGTACAGCGCCAGTTGTCGTGTCCAGCTTTGCAACCCAGTAGTTGTATGGAGCAGAGTGATCACGCAGGACGTTGGTATGGTCAGCTAGGTACTCCCTCACCATCTTTCTGAACTGCTCCCCCCTACTGGGAGACGGGTGACATAGTCTTCCTAGGGTGCCATAAAACTGGCAAAGGCCTTGGAGAGTGTTCCCCTGCCAGTGCTTGACAAGCTGCCTGCTCCCCTCCTCTCCCCCGCTTGTTGGCCCACAGATCTAAGTCCTCTGCCGCTAGCGGTGTCAGATGGGAAGGATAGTTTCAGCTTGTGCACCAGGGCCTGTTGATATTGATTCACTCTCATACTCCTCAATAGGCTGACTCTCCATTTCCTCCTCCTCCAATTCCTCCTCTTTAGCCCATACACGCTCAACAGATAAGAAGGAATGAGCATAAGTACCCTCTTCAGTCTCGCCAACAGTCTCCTTCTCTTCCTCCTCTTATTATTCATCCTCCTCCAATACGCGCTGAGAAACAGACCTGAGGGTGCTCTGGCTATCAAGCAACGTATCTTCTTCCCCATCTCCTGTGACAAGCGCAAAGCCTCTGACTTCATGCTGAGCAGTGAGTTTTTCAGCAGACAAAGCAGTGGGATGGTGACGCTGATAATGGCGGCATCGCCGCTGACCATCTGTGTTGACTCCTCAAAGTGGCTTAACACCTGACAGATATCAGACATCCACGTCCACTCCTCATTGTAGACTTGAGGAAGCTGACTAACCTGACTATCAGTTCTCGTGGAAGTTGTCATCTGGCAATCTACAATCGCTCTGCGCTGCTGGTAAACCCTGGCTAACATGTGTAATGTGGAATTCCATTGTGTGGGCACGTCGCACAACAGTCGGTGAGCTGTCAGTTGTAAGCGCCGTTGCACTGCCCTGAGAGTGGCAGCATCTGTGGTTGACTTGCAGAAATGTGCACAGATGCGTCGCACCTTGGTGAGCAAATCAGACATATTGGGGTAGATCTTGAGGAACCGCTGAACCACAAGATTGAAAACGTGGGCCAGGCAGGTTTTATATGCAGTGTTTATATGGGTTGTTGTTACTTTGGGAAATAGTATTGGTGTATAATGGCACCTGTGTTAGTCTGCCGAGTTGCAGAGCTGCCACCAGGTTACGCCCGTTGTCACACACAACCATGCCTGGTTTGAGTTTCAGCGGCGCCAGACAAAGATCGGTCTGCGCCGTGATGCCCTGTAACAGCTTTTGGGCGGTGTGCCTCTTGTCACCTATGCTCAGCAGTTTCAGCACCGCCTGTTGGCGCTTATCCACGGCAATGCTGCTGCGCCTAGAGCTACCGACTGAAGGCGCCATGCTCACAGATTGTATTTGAGAGTAGGAGGAGGAGGAGGGGTTGGAGGAAGAGGCATAATAAGTCTGAGAAACCGTGACGAGGTAGGCCCCGCAATCAAGGTGTGGGCATTACATGAGTGGCCCCAGGGTCAGACTCGGTCCCAGCCTCCACCAAGTTAACCCAATGTGCCGTCAGGGAGATATAGTGTCACTGCCCGCCAGCACTTGTCCACGTGTCCGTGGTTAAGTGGGCCTTCTCAGTAACCGCGTTGGTCAGGGCACGGATGATGTTCTCTGACACGTGCTGGTGTAGGGCTGGGACGGCACATCGGGAAAAATATTGGCGGCTGGGGACAAAGCACCGAGGGACAGCCACCGCCATCAGGTTGCGGAAAGCCTCAATCTATACCAGTCTATGGCGCAGCATCTCCATGGTCAGCAGTTTGAAACGTTTGGACGTTTAGGGCTTGTGCATGTGGGTGGGTGGAATTGTATTCGCGTTTGCACTTGCGCTCCAATGTCTTATGCAAAGACAGCTAAACGCTGCGCTGGGACACATTGGTGTAGGGTGTAGAGAATCGTGGAGGTGAAGGGGTGGTTGTAGGGCGGGAGGCGCTCGTGCCAGGGTCCTGGGCAGGGGGTTGACTCACAAAGCCAGCATGTGACACAGGGGAAGGAGCAGTGGTGTTTTCCGCAGGAGGTGAACGGCCTTGGTTCCATTGAGTCGTGTGCCTGCGCATGCTGGTAGTGGTTAGGCTAGTAGTGGTGCCTCCCCTGCTGATCCTCGTGTGGCACAAGTTTCACACCACAGTCCGTCGGTCATCCTCACTTTCTTTAAAGAACCTCCAGACTTGTGAACATCTAGGCCTTGGCACGGGAGCTTGATTCCGTGAAACAGTTGCTGATCTACTTGCTCTGGCCCTGCTTCTCCCTCTGGCCACCCCCACTGCCTCTTCCAACCTGTTCTGGTGCTGCACTTGCCTCCCCCTTAGAAGCACTGTCTTGACTAGGCTTACCAACCCAGTCCAAGGGCTTACCAACCCAGTCCAAGTCCACACTCTCATCACCCACAGACTGCAAAAGTTCTAAATTTTGGGCATCAGGACAGAGCAACTGCTCAGGTTGCTGTGGAGCAGTGGTTTGTGTCTCTGGGTAGGGTCCTGAAAGGACTTCCTGTGAGTATGCCGGATCTGAATCCATATTTTCCATGGGGGGGGGGGGCAGGCTGGGGGGAAGGAGGTTGAGCTGGAGGAGCCAGAGGTCTACTCCCTTGGCTAAAGTGGGTGG
Source organism: Rhinella marina (assembly GCA_900303285.1). Lineage (NCBI taxonomy): Eukaryota > Metazoa > Chordata > Amphibia > Anura > Bufonidae > Rhinella > Rhinella marina. Next base: position 37,534 of record ONZH01020550.1, read on the forward strand.
ACTATGTGGAAGACTGGGTGATGGATAAATTACTGGACACATTATCCGCTATCCACGTCATCACCTGTTCGCACTGTTGTGGTTTCAATAGTGGTGTACCACGTGACCTTGTAAGTTGCGAGATGAAGCTAGGGAGCGAAACTCTGCGGCGTTCCACTGCTCCCTCATCAGTAGGTACTGTGTCACCCTGCCCAGGACCACGGCCTCTGCCCCCCTACATCACTTGGATGCCCACGTCCTCGACCCTTAGCCCTTGGGTTCAACATTTTGTGTAATCACTAAACTGTCGAATTAATATCTGAGGCCAAAAACGTATTCTCTAGACTGCAGATAGTGTACCACACACCACAGAATTTTTCACTGGACTGTATTAAATGTATCTGAGAGAAAAAAACGTATTCTCTAGACTGCCGCTAGTGTAACGCACACCACACAATTTTTCACTGCACTGTAGGATATATGAATGAGAGAAAAAAAATGTATATTTTCTAGACTCCGGCTAGTGTGCAGCACATGACAGAATTTGTACTGCACTGTAGGATATATAACAGAGAAAAAACATATACCCTAGACTGACGCTACTGTACAGCACACAACATAATTGTTCACTGGACTGTAATATATATAACTGAGAGAAAAAACATATTCCCTAGACTGCACTACAGATCTCAGCAAGCCAAGGTACAGCAGCAGCAAAAATGAGTACTGAGAGGACTTTGGGCAATTTCTTTTGGGTCTGTGTGGACCACGTGCTGTCCCTTCTGCCACCAGTCGCTGTGCACAGCGTGCAGCCAAGATGGCGGTAGCTGAACTACAAGTCCCAGCCAGCAGCCGAGAGGAGGACAAAAAAAAAAGGTCGTTGTAGCCCTTAGAACGACCATTGGGTTCTTTGTGGATGATTCCTGCCTAACCACATTCTAATTTCACGCCCTAACAGTGTGCAGCCAAGATGGCGGTAGCTGCACTACAAGTCCCAGCCAGCAGCCAGGAGGGGACCAAAAAAAAGGTGCTTGTAGCCCTTAGAAGGGCTGTTGGGTTCTTTGTGGGTGATTCCTGCCTAACCAACATCTAAATTGAGGCCCTAACACTCTCCCTGACAGACAGCAGCTCTATCCCTAATCTCATGCAGCAGCCAGGAGGAGACCAAAAAAAAAGGTGCTTGTAGCCCTTAGAAGGGCTGTTGGGTTCTTTGTGGGTGATTCCTGCCTAACCAACATCTAAATTGAGGCCCTAACACTCTCCCTGACAGACAGCAGCTCTATCCCTAATCTCATGCAGCAGCTAGGAGGAGCCAAAAAAAAAAAAGTTGCTTGTAGCCCTTAGAAGGGCTGTTGGGTTCTTTGTGGGTGATTCCTGCCTAACCAAAATCTAAATTGAGGCCCTAACTCTCTCCCTGACAGACAGCAGCTCTATCCCTAATGTCATGCAGGCGGCGTCTGACGTTCACCGTCATTCCGTGTCAGGGTAAAATTTTAAGTGCTTCAACCTGCTACCTCAGTCTAACTTGGTCACTCTGGGTTCACCACCATGCTGTGTCAGGGTAAATTTATGGGTGGTTCACCTACTACCTCAATCTAACTTGGTCACCAAGCTGTCACCACACTGTGTCAGGCTTATGCCTGCGTCATGGGGCGGGGGATAAGACAGCAGTGCCAGCATGGGCAGTGGTGTCACCCGCAGGCGATGATGGACCTTCGTTGCACCTAGTTGGGTGCTTTACTAACATGTGATGGGCATGTGCCTTGCCCATCTTGGTCTGGGTCAGCACAATTGTCTTGAGGGTCACCACCAGGCTGTTGCCCAGAATTTGGCATAATGGTACGATTAGGCAGCCTCAGAGGCATCCATGCATGCTGCCCCTGCTGTTTCCTGTCCATTTCCGTGGTGTTTCCATAATTTTCTGAGGTTTCCAGGTTTTCACGCAACCTTCCCTGTGCAGAGCTTTGGTCCCCTGCAAAAAATGCTCGAGTCTCCCATTGACTTCAGTGGGGTTAGTTATTCGAAATGAGAACCCGAGCATCGGGAAAAATTCGACTCCAATAACGAGCACCCGAACATTTTAGTGCTCGCTCATCTCTACTTATGATATCATTATTTATACTTTATTAGCAATTAAATTACAGTGGACTGGATTTTGCTAAAAAAAAAAAAAAAGTTAAAAAAACACACAGAAATATTACAAATTCTAATCAACCCCCATTCTGAATGTTACATACAAAAAAATAAACATAATAGTACAAATAGCCACATGTGAAGAACAGCGAAAATACAAATAAATATACTATAAGGTATAATATTACCTGTAATAGCAGGGGAGTAATTTATTTAGTCAAGTGTCCATGTGATAAAGTCTATGTTGGCAGAACGAGAAGGGAATTATATAAGAATAGGAAAACATGTGAACAATTGATGGGACATCCCCTCTCTCGTCTCTATAAGGAGAAGCATAATGGCACCTTTAAAGGTTTCATTTTTGTGGGAAAAGTGCAACCTGAAAAACAGGGATGGGGCAGGTGACTTCATTGAAGGGGTTCTCCGGGAATTAAGAAAATGATAGTACAGTACTTAAATATTACTTTATTATAAATATATTCCAAGATGCCTTTCATTAGTTATAATGGTTCATTTCTTTCTCGGGAGCAATCTTCATCCTATGAGCACACACAAAACCTGTCCTAATCACACAGCAGGACAAGTTACTTCAGATCACTGAGGTAAAGAGCTGCCTCATCCTCCTAGTCAGAGATTATGATTCTGAATGCAGTTTAATATGATCTTCAGCTGAATCTCTATTGGAATGGAGTTCATGAGGAGACATGAAATCCAGAGAGGAGGATGAGTGTGTGGGTAATGAGCAGCAGCTCTTGTATACAGTCTCCATTACCACAGACCCACATTACCACAGTCTGTCCTGTCTGTCCTCTCTGTGCTTCATGTCTCCTCATGAATTCCATTGCTACAGAGATTCAGCTGAAGTTCCTCTCAGCTCTATTCAGGATCTTAATCCCTGACAAGTAGAGCAGAGAGAATGATGAGGCAGTTCTTTAACTTAGTGTTGTGAAGTAACTTGTCCTCCTATGTGTTTAGGACAGGTTTTGTGTGTACTAATAGGATGGTGGCCATTTTATTTGCCATGATGATGAGCCATAATAGCTAATGAATATATTTATAATAAAGTAATATTTAAGTATTTTAATTCTCTTAATTCCCGGAGAACCCCTTTAAACAGATGTTGCCAGCTGACAGTAAATGGATCTACCATCTAAAATGTCTAAACAGGAGATTTAACTATTTGCTTTTTAAAAATATGGACTTAACCTATAATAGTCCTGTTCAGACATTGCATTTTTTATCATGTAAAATGCTTAGGTGCACTGTAAAATCTAGCTTGCTGAACTTGTGGAAAGCAGAGTATAATCAATATAGTAATGTGAGATAATAGCAGTATACACCAAGAAACTATTATCCTCAATTAAAATACAGACCATCTGGGAACTTGAAACATATTTGAAGACAGACTATGGGTTCAAACCCTGTCCCTGACAAAGGAATCTGCACATTTCAAAACACGTTGGAGGTGTTTTGGTCCACAGAGGCTTCCAGAGTGTGGCATCACACAAGACGTTTCCTGGAAGATACTTGTGGGCTAAACCCAAGCATTCCAGCTACTGGCTGGAACTGGATGTGTCTGCAGTGAGTCGAAGAAGAAACACTTATCTGCAACACTGCCTATTTATCATCATCAGCTGCTATAGACATATAGCTGAAGCGGGATACCGAACACAAATGATGATAGACTAAATGCCGGTATTTTTGAGAACGGCACAGCAATATTGATTTTATATTAGTCACAGACTTTCCCATAAGTATTATAGAAGAAGAGCATAGCTACACTGCACTTAGTGGACTTTGGTGCATTTTTCACAGCATCAAGGGGCAGTAAATTCCAGTCAGGTATACATAAGGCCACCCTGCCTCAGGGTACTGCCACATGGAGCGGCCATACTGTGGCCAGGCTGCGGCCATGCTGCAGTGAAGAACCGCCTTTCATTTAATAATGAAAACCGTACTATATAGTCGGTCTTCATTGTTAATGGCCACACGAGACCTTCAATGCACCTTTAAACAGGGGCTTTTGCTGGTTTGAGGTTTGTCTGGTTAGGTGGGGGCACAATATGTATATTATTGCTATTCTTGCCTGCAATCTCCTGCAGGTTATTTGACAATAAACACTGAATATTAATCATCTCTGGCATACTCACTTCTTCAACTCCAGCGCTCTCCTGCCCTACTGATGGGAGCTCTTCTTCTGCCATCTGCTTTTCCTCCTTTTCCAAATCATCTAATATCGATGAGAATATGTAATCAGGAACATCCAGATCCTCCTCGCTGTATCTTGCTGACTTTTCTAGGACATGAAGTCTTTGAAGGATGATTGTGAAGGAGCAAAGCCAGCAAAAGATGAGAATGGTCATCATTAAGACCTGGCCCCCCTATGGGGTGCAGACTGTATGGCATTGGTTGGCATGCTGGCACCGAATAATAAAGGCTTCCATCTTATTGGTATTGAATTACATATCTTAGTTTACGGCTGATGTAGGAATAAGTAAATGTAGGACAAAATAAAACTAATGCAGAATAAGTCTCCCTGCATTCTCCCTTCTCTAATATTCTTCCATTAATCATTTTCAGCAACACTGTCCTTAGTGCATGAGTGCTTACCACATCTCTCCCTGTGCTCAGCTCACAGAATAATGGCGGAGACCGTGTGGGATGAGGGTTTTATAGGTCTGTGACATCACAGTGGATGGTTATGTGTGGATTGGCTGTCTTGCGTTCCCGTGCTTGTCTCCTGTACACTTAGTTTAAATATGTAACATGTGCAGCCAGTGTTTTAGGAAAAACCGATTCGTTACCACAAAGTGCGAGAAAATTCGGATTAATTTCAAATGAAAGTTTTCCTAAACTTTGGACTGAATTCCACTTACGTACAATGCTTCAGTTCGCTCGACACTAATGAAGCACAGAAATAAACACACCAACTGAGGTCACCATACAGGTATAATGCACATAATAGAACTAAATTGGCATGCTCACCGAAATCTACTTTAGTTGGAGCTGAATCTGCTTTCCACCAGCTAGCAGAGAACTTAATCAACAAAATAAATGAATATTGGTCCGCTCACAACACCCTATTTCATAAAACATTTATTCAATCCCTCATATAAACTAATATAAAATCCAAATAAATACAATTCATAGATATAAATCAATAATAAAATAAATCAATTCATACTCCAATCGATAAATCCAAAATACCATTTACACTATATATATAAAAATATGTTAATTCATCCACAGTAGCAGTCCTAGTCCCAATTAAAACAACACATGCGGAGCTCTCGTCTGTGTGTTCCACTTTTTAAAATATTATTGCCAACTTCTCCTTGTTTTTACAGCATCCTATTGTATACTTTTGTTTTATGTCCACATTATATATTGATGGTAAAAAGGCAACTCAAAGTTCATGCATATGTAACTTGCATATATTTGATAAGTGGCTCCACTCTTGGTTGTCTATATAATTTTAAACCACCACTCTTAAATGCTTTTAATATGGCTCAATGCCTGAAGTTGCACTCTATATTGCATTCATTCACTTTTAACACAGGAATCAGGCCCTCCTCTTGTTTCCAATTAAAGGTGTATACTCTGACAGTGCAATCAGTCTCTTGGACTTTTACCACATGGCCATATTATAATGGCTATATTTCCTTTATTTTTCTTGGGATATAAAGAAGGTATCTCTTACCAGAGTCCCCGCTTGGGATATACAGCCAGTATCTCTTACCAGAGTCCTTGTTCGGCTTGTCACTCCTGTGGGGATTGGTGTCTCATACCGTGACTCTGTTGCGGCTCCCCACTTGATTTATTGTATTCAGCCGCGACTGTCGGTACATCTCGTTCGGCCGTGACTTGTCAGCAGGGGCGGATTGGCCATAGCATACCTTACAGGGAAATTTCCCAGTGAGCTGATGCCCAGGGGGCTGCCTGGGCCCCCCTGATGGCTGGCCAGTGGAAGTTTTTGGGGATGTATTTTGTGCTGCTGGCAGTATTTTGTGATGGACTGTGGTATTTGGCTCTGTTTGGTATAATGTGCTACAATATGATATTGCTGGTCATGCCTTGCATCAAATTGGACCTGACTACAAATCGGGGCCACTTTTAGTATTTTTTCCAGGGCCACTTTAAGTTCCCAGTCCTCCCCTGCTTGTCAGTGCATGTGCTGTAGGTATTTCTACACGCCGACCCTCCGTAGGTATTTATTTGATTCTCACCCGGTGGTATATTTCCGTTTTTCTGCCGGGCAGTTTTGAATGCTGTAGTTATAGTAGTACAGTATGCAATTTGCTAGACACATTTCAGAACTACCTGTTCCTTCCTCAGTAGCTTGTCATTTGGACTTTATATTAGTTTATATGAGGGATTGAATACATGTTTTATGAAATAGGGTGTTGTAAGCAGACGAATATTAATTTATAATGCACATAATGATCACATGATACAATACAAAAGCAGAGATTGCACATGAGTTATGCAAATAATTGTGCTGTAGAACAGTGGTGATGCAAGGTAACCACTGAGTTCTTTTACAAAACTTGGAATGGACACCTCCCTGCAGATCATCCATAGTGTTTACATCACATTCCTTCTGAATGGTCTATTGGCCCCATTAGCTGTTGGGCAACCAGAAACCACTATGTTTGCTACTCGGGTTCTGTTGTGAATGGCTGTTACTATAGTATGTAACTGTTAAGTGGATACTGTATGGAAGCATTTTATGGCACATGAAGGTAAGTTTTCCTGGTTAGTAGGGGGAGCTTGGGTGTGATTAATGGATTCAGGGAAATTAGAAAATTCTGCAATCCCCTAAACTCCTCTTGGTCACTGTTCTAAAACTACAACTCCTAGCTTAGTCAAAATGACTGACTGTCTCCAATGCTCTCAATTTAAACCCATCAAAATCTATTTACAGAAGAATATTTTCTAAGTCTTCAGTCTTTGTCTAATGGCATTACAACAACTAATTATAACATATTGTAATTTGCTTCTAAACCAAGTATAAATAATTCTAGAAAGAGATTTTATTTTCCTGACAAACCTTTCAGTGAACCTGCAAGCTCTAGTGGGCATTCCCTGTATAGCAATGTCTCTTTCTTCCCTTCTCTTTATTCATTGTTCTAGGTCAGTATTACTCAATTTTTCTAAGCCAAGTAACCCTCAATTCAAATAAATTACTATGCATTAAAGAACCCACAAGGCTATGATGATGGGCTGTACTACATAGTAAACACATTAGGGACAGTGTGTGTAACCCCTAGAGAAATGGGCCCACATTTACTAATGTGCAAGCATTGACCTTGTCATAAATTGAGAAAAAATTTGCTACACATTGGCCCAAAGTAGGCCAACCAACAGGTATAAAGTTAGACAAAAGTGTCTATCCCTGCAACACATTGATCATCCAGCCTGAGCCCCTGTGATAAATCTGATGCAGGTCTATACAGCCTAACCACGTTAGTAAATCTTCCTCATGATGTGTCCTGTACATGTACTACAGATTGAAACTTATATTGTAGCCTTTATGCCTATATCTTTTCCATCCTTCCTCTCTTATATTCGCATTCCTGCCCTTAACCTTGTGAACAAAAGTACAAGATTAAACAAACAGGAATGAAATTCAAGAACTCAATTTGGTCTTTGGGTCCTATGCTGTATGAACAAAACTGCCAATCTCAATGCCAAGATTTAGGGTTACCCTAACTGGAATAGGAAAATGTTAGCATTTATTTTAACATGCAAGTTCCTGTATACATTATGTATAATTTACCTGACTGATAAATGTATAGCTTTCAACATAAACAGGCAAAATAAATATGCATATAAATTGTGCGGTATTTCAGAAAGAACTTCCAATCTAGGGCATGCACCTTTATGACTAATGCTATATATATGTGTTTTTTTGAAGCTTGATTTAAAAATTATTTCATTTAAAGCTTTGAAAACAGAATTCCATTTCTGCAATCCTGACATACAAGCTAATTTGTATAAATTACAGGAAGGAATAGGAGTCATTTGTAAAGTAATCACACATTTATGGAGTGATTAGTAGGTACCTCTGATGTTCTACATTTGGCAAGTACTGATGTCAGCAAGGATGGTTGGTTATAAAAATATACTGTCAGTGAAATAGTATTGGAAAATGATGTGGGCTTTATTGCTTAGCATTGCTAATAAATGCATTGTTTTGCTGTAAGATTGATAACATAGTATATTTCGTATATAGATTTATTTTTTTATAACTCTATTAACCTCCAGGGTGTTGTGCACATGAAATACAGAGCGGCATGATAAAAAAAATCTAGTGCAATAAAAGACATAAGCTTACCGAGGACCCTTCCCTGAGGTCTTACAATATTATTAAAAGAAGAAGGGGACTCAAGATAAAAGTTGAAGCTGCTCCTACAGTTATATACTCAGTAGAGAGGCTTTTTGCAGAGTATAATCTTTTCTGAAGAGGAGGGTCTGAGGGTGAAGGTTTGGATGGGAGGAAAGAGTCTGATGTGTTGCGGTAGAAATCTTGGAGACAATAATATTAGGAGACAAGTGAAGGAAAGCTGGTTTGTGAGGACTGGAGGTTAGGAGATATATGGGGGAATGCTTGTGGACTACCATGCATGGCAATGTTATATAGTATGATTTACATTGTTAAGTAGAAGAATGTTCTCCCCCTCAAAAAAACAAACATACAAAAAAACCCTAATATTTTCAATGTCTACAGATTGTACTAGAGTGGGAATTTTTATTCTTCTGGAAGTAGCTCTTTTACACATTCAGTACATCATGTAGCTTGTAGTCTAGTTTTAGATGGTCACAAGCAAAAATCTTCCACCAAATATACGGTATGTCTCCCACACAGAGCCAAGCAATGGCTATCTGAAAATGGACTGACATGCATATTTTACCATTGTGGATGTTCTCATTCTCAATATCCACCTCAAAACCACAGCAGTTAATAATGCAAAGGATGCATGGCAACTTACAAAAATAACATAATCAACAGTTCATTCCACAAATCCAGAAGAAAAGATCTGATTAAGGGCTCGTGCACACAAACGTATGTATTTTGCTGTCCACAAAAACGGATCTGCAAAAAATATGGATGACGTCCGTGTGCATTCCATATTTTGCAGAACGGAACAGCTGGCCCCTAATAGAACAGTCCTATCCTTGTCCGTAATGTAGACAATAATAGGACATGTTCTATTTTTTTGTAGAACCGACATACGAAAATGGAATGGACACGGAGAAACTTCCTTTTTTTGGTGACCCATTGAAATGAATGGTTCGACATATGGTCCACAAAAAAAAAACGGAATGGACATGGAAAGAAAATACATTGTGCATGGGCCCTTAGTTTTATAGATTTTTTGGGTCATTTATCAAACTGTTGTAAAGTAGAACTGGCTTAGTTGCCCATAGCAACCAATTAGGTTCCACCTTTAATTTTCCCAAGGAGCTGTCAAAAATGAAAGTTGCTATGGGCAACTAAGCCAGTTCTACTTTATACCAGTTTGATAAATTACCCCATTTGTTTTTATGGCCTGCCCTGTGTGGTAAAAATGACCTATTCCCTTCATTCTCTGGGTCACTAAGATCACAGTGATACTACATTTGTATAGTTTTCTTGTGTTTTAATATTTGTAAAAAAAAAACAAAAAAAACTTTGAAAACAACAGATTTTTGCTTAGCATTGCCATATTCTGACCCCCCATAACTTTTTTAAATTTATGTCTACGGAGCTGTGTGATGGCTCTTTTTTCAAGGGTAGTTTTCAGTGATAGCATTTTGGAGTGTGTATGCCTTTTTGATCACTTTTTCTTGGCAGGTGAAGTGACCAAAAAAACAGTGATTTAAATTGTTTTTCCATTTATTGTTCATGGTACAAGATAAATACATTTATATTTTGATAATTCAGCGTTTTGGGATGGGGTGGTGCATATGAATTGTAAAGCGCTGCGTAATATGGTGGCACTATTTAAATAAAAATATTATTGTTATATGATCTTTATTTTTTTATAATGAGGAAGGGGGGTAATTGAATTTTTTTGTATATTTTAAAAATTTTATTCACGTATTCGTCGTCTTAGGTGACTTTAGCAAGCAATTTTTAGACTGCTTGTCCCATAGACTGCATAAAATTAGCATTGCAGGCTTTGGCATGTTACTATGGAACCCTGCCACCTGCAGGCCTTCTTAGGAACTACTGCTATAACAGCCTTGGATTTGTCAGTCGGAAAAAGGTTATTAAAATAAATAAACACTTCCCACATGGGGGAGCCATTCAGGCCCTGGGAGCTCAATGCTCCTGGGGAAAGCTGCCTTAGATGCCATGGTCACAAATCAGCAGGCAATCAGCGTTATCTCCAATCGCATACATTGTCTACTAAGTGTCTACTGTTTGAAGCATCAGAAACCCAGTGGTTATGGGGACAACCTGTACTCAGGAGCGGGCAACATGTTTAAAGACCCATATGAACGAGGTTGGGAAGAGGTTAAAGCTGGTGCGAGTTATTCTGATTGCTATTATCATTTCACAGTTCACAGTAAATGCCGCTTCATATGAATATACTGTATTTGGGGGAGGTTTATCAAGACGGGTACAGAGAAAAACTGGCTTAGTTGCCCGTAGTAACCAGACTCTACATTTTATTTTTCACAGCTCCTTTGGAAAATTAAATCAATCTGATTGGTTGCTATGGGCAACTAAACCAATTTTCCCCTGTACCACTTTTGATAAATTTCCATTCACTTATAGACATATATAGTTTTTGATCTTTATGATTTGTAATGAATTTCCAATGTTTCTGTAGAAAATGTCAGTTGTCTGATTTTTTTAATACATTTTCTCAAAAAAATGGAAAAAAAAATCAGGTTGGCACCCGTGTATCTATCAATAGATTTGTGTATGTAATAGTGCTTGTATATATTTTTACTTTCTGTGAGAAAATCTGGAAAGCTGATGAGCAGCAGTCATTGCGAGCAGTATATTTCTTTTCACATGATTATACTAATAGACTAACAGTGGTACTATCGAGCTCTCAGTAGGAGGGCCCTGCCTACAAATCCTCTGCTTTCCAGTGCACATCGCCAAACACCTTGTGTGCATGGATTTTCTTAACAATGCTAAAAAATGTAATAAGGTGAGAAAAATTCATGCATGGAGTCTAAATAAAAGCCACTTGTCTGCTGTAGAAGGGTTGTTATTTCTTCTCTCTGCCGCCTGTAAAGAGATAGTTATATACACAAGACATTTGAAATGTGAGGGCCCCACGTTCTATGTAATTGGCTGCTCTCCCCCCCCCCTCTCTCCCTAGCAGTCCGTAAAAATTGTGTTTCTTAGTGGCCATTAAAAGCCAGTGGTTGCACCATACTGTGATTTGGGAGCTGAAGAAAATAGGCGAAACTGACTGATATCTGATAAACAGTAACAGGAGTCAGTTTATTGCACCAATCGTTAAATAATGGGGCTGATTATAAGGCTGCTAACTGCAGATGCTGTAATTGTCTGTCATAAATCTTAGTCATTTGTGACAGGAGTACAATGAAAGAAAGCATCTGCTTGAGGGCAAATGACTTCTGATAAATATCAGCTCTGCTGAAATGTACTTGGATGTGTCTCAATATTTTGGAGAACCATTCATGTTGCTTCCACAAATGTGAAGTTATTATTGGCCTGTATTGATTTAGCCACCTTCTCTTAAAGAGACAGAGGGAAGCTCAAGGTTGAAGTTGAATAGCTTCTTGCTCCTTTATCTGATCTTTTCGCTCTCCTCAAAGACACATTTAAGGTAGGGGAAAAAATGCTCCCTTTTCCCTACCGCACAAACATTATTCCAGAGTCGCTAAGCTGCCGCTTTCATTCCCCTCTTATTTTCACAAGAGAAAAAAAAATTAGCTTTCAGTGAAAAATATGAAATACAAAAATTTCCAAAGCAGGGTCTAGTGAGGTTTCTGTCATGTATACATTGAAATGGCTGTATTTACATGTATTCAAGTGCATTCTTCCCAAATCCTTCTTTCATGGATGACAATGTATACAGATGCATAAAGTGTGATTCCAGATTCTAATGTAATATTTTTCATTCGCAAACCCTAATGGCTCTTCTTTTAGGGTTCATATACATGGCGAATCTCAGATCAGTATTGCAGAATATGGTGACCCATGACTGTTGTTTTTTTCTCGTGGATTTGTACGTAATATGTGACATTTTTCACGTGTTTATATGCTGGTATTATGCAGATATTCTCCTCTGGAAGCTATGTTCTACCAAAGAGTGTGGTACCTAATAGAGGGACTGTAGAGCAACCCAGCCGCTTATTGGTCTGTACCACAGAACCACAGGTTTGCTGCTGTGCTTGTGCAGCATGTGTGCATGGGGATTTTTATGGGGAGACTATGTATGCAAATCACTGATGCATTGATATTATTAATTAAAAGGGTTGTAGAGTGTCATAATATTGATGACATCCTCAGGATAGGTCATCAATATCAGATTGCCGGTGTCTGACTTCTGCAACCTCACTGATCAGCTGCTTAAAGATGCCACAGTGCTCATGCGAGAGAGCATGTTTAGTCGTGCTCCCAGTCAAGTGAATGGGAGTGGAAGTTGTATTTACACTTCAATGCTACTACAATCTAGATCAGGGGTGCACATTCTGCAGCCCACAGGCTGTATGTGGCCCCGCAGAGTCAGGGTTTGCAGCCCCCATCCTGCTGGACAGCAGCAAAGTTGATCTAGCGCTCAGCTATGTTTCTGACTGGAGCGCCACACAGCACTTGATTAGAGGTCCTACTACTGCACTCTAGTAAGAGCAGGTCAGGTTCCCCTGCTGTTAGTGACAGCTGGAGACCAGAGGAGAAGACAGAAGCAATTTGTTACCACTTCTGCTTTGCAGCTATGCCACTTCCTCTACTGGACCCCACAATCATGTGAATGCTGCGTGTCTCAGGACAGAGCTGAGCTGAGTCCTCTCTAGGACATACCGTTCCTGAGATATTCCCAAAATATGATCTCCATTAGCCAACATTACAACTGGGAGCTTTGGTTTTAAACTCCAACTGCCATTCTCTGCAAAGACACAAACAGGGAGGGCAGGTTTCCATAACAACCAGGTAATTATCAGCAGCTGAGGATCTCATCCATTTCTATTTACTGACACTGTTAAAGGTATTCCGGTTACCATAAATATAACTTGTGTTTTTCTATTACTACAGTTCAGTAGTAATAAAAGATGTTTTCCTCCACTGCTGCCTATTGCGTGGGCTCATAAATAAGCATGGTATTGACCTTTAATTCAGGCCACCCTAAAAGAAGTACTTAAAACTCCCGCCACCCAGGTCTCACTAAGCCACACCCCCAACTCTGTCAGGCCACACCCCCTTTCACTCCACAGCCAACAGAGATTGAAAAAATAAAGGTAAAAATCAACTTCTGTCAGCTGCAGGGATGGGAGGGAGGTTGACTTTCTTTCTGCAACAACATACAGAAACATTAAATGAAATAGATTAAATATACCCGTGCAAATCAATGTTTTCTTCCACTGTTACCCATGGCGTGTCCTCATAAATTACCATGGCATCGACCTGTAATTCTGGCCACCGTCAAAAGAAGTACTTAAAACCCCGCCCTAGGTCTTGCAACGTCACGACATGACCCCCCGACTCAGTCAGGCCATGACCCCTCCCACTCCGCAGCCAATGGAGATTGAACAATTGAAGGTAAAAATCAACATCTGTCAGCTGCAGGGATGGGAGGGAGGATGACTTTCTCTCTGCAACGACACACAGAAACATTAAATGAAATCGATTAAATATACCCGCGCAAAGCAATGTTTTCTTCCACTGCTACCCATTGTGTTTCCTCAAATTACCATGGCATTAACCTATAATTCAGGCCACCCTGAAATGAAGGACTTAACCCCCCCCCGTGTCCCATTAAACCACACCCCCTCCCACTCCGCAGCCAATAGGGATTGAAAAAATGAAGGTAAAAATCAATTTCTGTCAGCTGCATTGACTTTCTCTCTGCAACGACACACAGAAACATTAAATAAATAGATGAAATATACCCAGGCGAAGCCGGGTCTTTCTGCTAGTATATTATATATATCTCTTAATAATATAAAAATGAGTTTCTGTCTGTCTGTCTGTCTGTTCTCTATGCGCGACCAAACTACTGGACCGATTTTCACCAAATTCGGCACACAGGTACATCAGGTGTCCGGGAAGGTTTTAGACCAGGTCTCATCTCTCTAGGACATACCGTTCCTGAGATATTCCCAAAATATGATCTCCATTAGCCAACATTACAACTGGGAACTTTGGTTTTAAACTCCAACTGCCATTCTCTGCAAAGGCACACACAGGGAGGGCAGGTTTCCATAACAACCAGGTAATTATCAGCAGCTGAGGATCTCATCCATTTCTATTCACTGACACTGTTAAAGGTATTTCGGTTACCATAAATATAACTTATGTGTTTTTCTATTACTACAGTTCAGTAGTAATAAAAGATGTTTTCCTCCACTGCTGCCTATTGCGTGGGCTCATAAATAAGCATGGTATTGACCTTTAATTCAGGCCACCCTAAAAGAAGTACTTAAAACTCCCGCCACCCAGGTCTCACTAAGCCACACCCCCAACTCTGTCAGGCCACACCCCCTTTCACTCCGCAGCCAACAGAGATTGAAAAAATAAAGGTAAAAATCAACTTCTGTCAGCTGCAGGGATGGGTGGGAGGTTGACTTTCTTTCTGCAACAACACACACAAACATTAAATAAAATAGATTAAATACACCCATGCGAAGCGTCTTGCTAATCCACGCCTCCGACTCTGTCAGGTCACGCCCCCTCCCACTCTGCAGCCAATGGGAATTGAAAAAATGAAGGTAAAAATAAACTTCTGTTTGCTGCAGGGGTGGGAGGGTGAATTTCTCTCTGCAACGACACACAAAAACTTTAGATGAAATAGACTAATTATAGACTACAATCGTTCGAAGCCTTTTGCTAAGCCACGCCCCGTCTCTGTCAGGCCACGCCCCCTCTCACTCCGCAGCCATTCTGCAACGGCACACAGAAACATTAAATGAAATAGATTAAATGCACCTATGCAAAGCGCTTTGCTAAGCCACGCCCCCAACTCTGTCAGGTCATGCCCCCTCCCACTCCGCAGCCAACAGGGATTGAAAGAATGAAGGGAAAAATAAACTTCTGTCAGCTGCAGGGGTGGGAGGGTGAATTTCTCTCTGCAATGACGCACAAAATTTTAGATGAAATAGACTAATTTCAGACTACAACCGTTCGAAGCATCTTGATAATCCACACCCCCAACTCTGCCAGGCCACGCCCCCTCCCACTCCGCAGGCAACGGGGATTGAAAAAAAATCAGCTGTAGGGGTGGGAGGGTGAATTTCTCTCTGCAACGACACACAAAAATCGTAGATGAAATTGACTAATTTTAGACTACGACCATTCAGTACTAATAAAAGATGTTTTTTTCCACTGCTACCCATTGCGGGTCCCCATAAATTACCATTTCATCGACCTATAATTCATGCCACTCTGACCCCCGCCCCAGATCTCGCGAAACCACGCTCCGACTCTGTCAGGCCACGCCCCCTCCCACTCCGCAGCCAACGGGGATTGAAAAAATGAAGGTAAAAATCAACTTCTGTCAGCTGCAGGGGTGGGAGGGAAGTTGGATTTCTTTCTGCAACAACATACAGAAACATTAAATGAAATAGATTAAATATACCCGTGCAAAGCAATGTTTTCTTCCACTGTTACCCATGGCGTGTCCTCATAAATTACCATGGCATCGACCTGTAATTCTGCCCACCATCAAAAGAAAGACTTAAAACCCCGCCCCAGGTCTTGCAACGTCACGCCCCCGACTCAATCAGGCCATGACCCCTCCCACTCCGCAGCCAATGGAGATTGAACAATTGAAGGTAAAAATCAACATCTGTCAGCTGCAGGGATGGGAGGGAGGATGACTTTCTCTCTGCAACGACACACAGAAACATTAAATGAAATCGATTAAATATACCCGCGCAAAGCAATGTTTTCTTCCACTGCTACCCATTGTGTTTCCTCAAATTACCATGGCATTAACCTATAATTCAGGCCACCCTGAAATTGAAGGACTTAACCCCCCCCGTGTCCCATTAAACCACGCCCCCTCCCACTCCGCAGCCAATAGGGATTGAAAAAATGAAGGTAAAAATCAATTTCTGTCAGCTGCATTGACTTTCTCTCTGCAACGACACACAGAAACATTAAATAAATAGATGAAATATACCCAGGCGAAGCCGGGTCTTTCTGCTAGTATATATATATATATATATATATATATATATATTCACGGGAAACTATGAATATATATATATAAAAACAACCAATGCAAGATAGGGAATTCGGTTTTTAATCATTTATTTTGGTTTTAGTTTACATATTTAGGTTACTTTCACATTAGCGACAGCCTTCTCAGGCAGGCTGTTCTGGTAGGTGAACAGCCTGCCGGATCTGTGCTGCCGCTAGTGCATGCGTGCCGCAACAAGTCCACTCCGGCCCCATTCACTATAATGGGGAAGGTCAGAGGTCCAGCCGCAGCACGGCAAACATGCCGAGAGGTAGCCAGAATAAAACTACAACATGGCATGGGGTACTGCATGGCATGGAGGACCACATGGTGGTACATGGAGTGCCTAAGGCTCCATAATATAAATTATTCTTAATGTATATTATTAAATGTTTTTATAATACATCATTAAATTGGTTATCCAAGGATTTTATAACATTGCAGTAAGCAATAGTAAATTATACTGCTTACCAATGTTATTAAAGGTGTTATCCCATGATTAATGTAAAAATGAAAATTAGACACCATCTAGACTAGAGAACTTTGTTGGCACACAGACAAAATTTTTTGGCTCACAGAGAAAATTCTGGCAAACAGAGACATTTTTAGTGCATGGATAAACAAAATTCTAGCATTAATGTGGCACACAGTGTCAGACTGGGGTGCCTAGGGCCCAAAAGTAAAATTTATTTCAGGGGCCCACAATATGGATACATTCAAAAATTTCCTACTCACACCGCAGCAAGATGCTACCAGATGATTGAATATAGGGGTTCATGTAGCAACTTTGAGAAGGTAGGTCCTGGGAATAAGAGGATACTGATTAGCTTTCCTCTATACCTAGAAGTCATCTCAGCTATCTGATTGTGTCTATAATAATAAACTGGGGAGTTTCTTTAATAATTTATCACATTTTTTATATATGCATAGGCTGGTTGAGGTGCTGTATATGGAATATATGTATGTAGTGCAGTAAGTCTACTGTGTTATGTCAAACTTGTGCGGGGGATGGGAGACTAGGGGCCCACCTTGCTCACCACCAGGGAATTCACTTGTACCACTGTGGGGCAGTCCGAGCTTGGTGGCACAGGATTTCCAGTACAATACAGGATTTCAATTATTTCTCCGACATCTTCTCTCTCAACCCAGTTCCACCTTCCTTTTTACTCTGTCCCTCCATGCATAGAGTGCTGCTGAAATAATCTCTACTTACTCTAATGGAGTGGGAGTGCAGTGATATGGTAGGTCCATACAATCTGCCCATATATTAATTAGCTGTGGAATTATAAACCTCCCCCTGACTCACACTCTGCCTATACTATTCTATATGTGCTATGTAAGACATTTGCAACTTCACACTGCTCTTCCTGCTTCCTGCTTGTAAGAGCTGACAGGGAGAAACTTATAACAAACAGGGAGCAGGGGAGGTAGGTTGAAACTGCATGACATATTTCATCAAGTTTAGAAGGAGCTAGTACGGAAGATGAGATTAGTAGTGGCTCTGGCTGTTACTGTCAATCTCAGTGGCTTTCCTCACACTGTTGCTCACTATGCAGTGAACCATGCAGTGAAAGTAAGGGGCACCCTTTCTTTCTTCGGGACACACCCTGATTCTGGAGCTTCTGCCTAAGGAAATATGGGGTGTCTGTAATATTAGGTTCTTTTATGTGTGGAGTGCAATGGCTAGTGTATGGTGCAGGAATCAGTAAACAAAATAAATGTTTTTTACTTGAGTACAAAATGGGAGTTGTAGTACATCCTGTTATAGCAGACACATTTCCAACTGTGCACAGTGCAATTGTATAGATTTAGGCAAGAATGGGAGTTAGGGACCTCTTCTCTCTCTATCTTTCTGAAATCTTATCTTGAAGAATTTATAGCAGACAATAGTACTTTTGGAATGGTGGGTGTGGTGTCTACAGTGGAATAGCGGGTTTTAGACTGGCCAAGTCATGCCTAAATGTGAAGTGTGGTGTCTTAACCGTGTCCCTCACAGCAGTAAAGTCTTGGAAGCTTTTAGCAGCAGGTTACTTTACTGACTCCAAAGCTCAGTCATGCAAATTCTATCTTCTCCAACTCTCTCCTTGGTCATTCTCCTTCTCTAGTTCTGTAGATCAAGCAGAGATCGGTGGTTTTCTGCAGCTTTTTGGGCCTGACAAGAAAAAAAAAAAAGGTCACTGTTTCCTTCCTCTTCAAACTCCCACTCTCAACACACTAACTAATTGACGTGAGGGCAGACACTGGATCATCACCCAACCTCCTACAAGGGCTGAGCCAGGATTGTTATACTGGCAGCAATGCATGGCATAACATTATAACACATTAAACAAAAAAACATTTGCAGATACTCCCTGATCTGGGGAAGTACATTAGGATTACACTGAGACTGCAGTGTGAGTTAGACGACAGAAGTTCTGTCACTAATTTATCACTTAGTACTAGAGGTGAATTAAAATTCTATTCTAAAAGTTTACAATAAGGAAGGCAAGGGTATTTCCTCCTACGCACTTATCACTATTGGTCTTTAGTAGAAAAAAATCCACATATATCTTTGGCACAAGCCATACTGTAGCTCAAGAAGTTCTCTTGTATACTTCCCACTCAGTCCAGGCAATAGCAGAGCCCGCTATATTACCATATCGTTCGCTTTATAAGACGCACCCGATGATAAGACACACCCCAGGTTTAAGAGGAGAAAAATAGGAAAAAAATATCTTTCATCAGACCTCATATCAGATAATCAGATCAGACCCCACATAAATATCAGGACATCAGATCAGGCCCCCTTATCAGATCAGATTAAATTAAAAACCTCCTCTTACCTGTCCTGCGCTGCGGCTCCTTTCCACCTCTGGCAGAAGTCGCGCTCCCCTGTCTTCCCGGCCTACGTTGCTCTGTCACCTGACTGCGTGCAGCATCTGGTCAGAGTACGCGCACTACATCCTGACACTGTACGCGGTCAGGACAGTGAAGTGCCGGCCCCAGGAAGGAAGACCGGGGAGGGTGAGTATCACAAGCGTTTGCGGTGCTATGCTCACAGCACCTAATACATACTATCAAAATGGAAGCGCTCACTAGTATTCGCTTTATGAGACACACAGCCATTTTTCCCCCACTTTTGGGGGAAAAAAAGTGCATCTTATAAAGCGAAAAATACAGTAAATATTTCTTTTTATTTAATTTTTAGCAATAATACAAAATGTTGTGAATAACACATACCGAAAGTCCATATATAAAAGTCCAAATGTAACAGTCCAGCTGCACCTAGACTTAAAAACGTGATTATATCAAATTAAAATTCTAAGTTTACAATCAAAAAGACAAAGGTATTTCCTCCTAGGCACTTCTCACTATTACTATTAAACCTCATGCAGATGGCAGAAATGACCACTGAAGCAATATTTCCTCTGAAAATTAAGATATTATACATACATATGCAAGGGTTTTTGGTAGCCTGTTGAGGGAATCCTGTGAAATGAACATGTTCAACGCACGCTTTTAAGCATTGCTTTAATTTGTGCGCGCTTTCTAGTAATAATAACCATAGCATTAGTTCACAGTATGATGTATAGCCACTTTCTGTTCATTTTATTGAACAAGCCACATGCGGAAATGGCTCAGCTAAAAGCTTTGTGTTTCATCTGAATGTTTATTGGATTTAATAGTAAGTAGTTGTTCTCAATTCTCAGACAGTCTAAACTGTTCTCTGACAACACTTACACCATGCATATACTGTGTAGATTCCCATAGACAACTGATATCTTCTCATTAGCAATGAGAATTGATTAGGCAGAATGAATGGCACTTGTCTCAATTAATCAACAAGCCGGAGCTCCGAGATTTCACTGCAGGGGCTCAGATCAGAAGGCCATGATCTGCGTTGATTGCGGCATTTGAGGGGTAAAATGATGGGGTTCGCCGGATTACCTGTCATTGCGGCAGGTAAGGTTTGCGGCAGGTTTTTCTACTTGTGGATTTCTTCATGCGGAGCAGACTTTCAAAACTGCAGTGTGCCTCTTATCTTGTTCATGTATTATTGACAGATTTCTTCCATCACCTTCAAATCTGGACCAAATCCACTAGTAATTTCGCAGCACACTTGTCAGTTGTGGATTCATTGTTTTGAATTTGGTGCAAATTACAAATCCCCAACATGTAAACTTAGCCTTAGGATAGAGGTTCTACAGGATGAGTCCAGTTTACATCTGTGTCAAGGCAGTAACAAATTGACAGGATTGTTACTACCTTCTCAAAACAGCTGATCATCGGGGGTCCCAGGTGTCAGACCCCCATCAATCAGATATTGATGACCTATCCAGAGGATAGATCATCAGTATAAAAATCCTGGAAAATGCTTTTAAGTTAAGCTAGCATATTTTTCAATTTGCCAATAGAACAATTAATAAATAAGTTGCCCTCTACAATTTTTAATTGCCGAAATTACGCGGTGTCATTTAGAGATGAGCTAATCAATTTTACTTGAAATAATTGATTATGAAGTTCTGAAAAGATTCCAAATCTTTTGTGATTCATCCTTCATGAATTGAACCAAAAGGGTGACCACTAGAGATGAGCGAGCACTAAAATGCTCGGGTGCTCGTTATTCGAGACAAACTTTTCCCGATGCTCGGGTGCTCGTTTTGAGTAACGAACCCCATTGAAGTCAATGGGAGACTCGAGCATTTTTGCAGGGGACCAAGGCTCTGCCTAGGGAAGGCTGGGTGAAAACCTGGAAACCTCAGAAAATGATGGAAACACCACGGAAATAAACAGGAAACAGTAGGGGCAGCATGCATGGATGCCTCTGAGGCTGCCTAATCCCACCATTACCCCAAATTTTCCTGCAACAGCCTGGTGGTGACTCTCATGGCAATTGTGCTCACCCAGACCAAGAAAGGCGAGGCACATGCCCATCACATATTAGGGAAGCACCCAACTAGGTGCAACGAAGGTCCATCACCCATGCCCATGCTGGCACTGCTCTCCTATCCCCAGCCACACGATGCAGGCATAAGCCTGACACAGCATGGCGGTGACACCAACAAGAAACCAAGTTAGATGAGGTAGCAGGTGAGCCACCCAAAAATTTAGCCTGACGCAGCATGGCAGTGACAACAGAGTGACCGAGTTAGACTGAGGTAGCAGGAGGTGAAGCACGGATGGTAATTCGAAGGAGGAGGAGGAGGGGTTGGAGGAAGAGGCATAGTAAGTCTGAGAAACCGTGACCGAGGTAGGCCCCGCAATCCTCCAAGTGGGCAGTACATGAGCGGCCCCAGGGTCAGACTCGGTCAGAGTGACCGAGCTACACGACGGTAGCAGGTAGAGCACATAAAAAATTTAGCGTGGCCCTGTATGTGGACGTTGAGGGCTTGTGCATGTAGGTGGGCTGAACTTTTTTCTGCTTGCGCTCCAACGTCTGCTGTAATGACAGCTGAACGTTGCGCAGGGACACATTGGTGGACAGTGTGGAGGATCATGGAGGCGAAGGGGTGGTTTTCCGGCGGGAGGCGCTCGTGCCGGGGTCCTGGGCTGGGGGTTGACTCGCAGAGGCAGCGAGTGACACAGGGGAAGGAGCAGTGGTGGGACCCGCATGAGAGGAAAGGACGGCCTTGGTTCCATAGTGTTTAGCACTCGTATACCTGCACATGCTGGTGGTGGTTAGGCTGGTAGTGGTGGAACCCCCACTTAAAACTTTGGCATCAACTGGTATGGCTGTCAACATTGACCTTGAACTAGTGGGTCATGTGTGGTATCGATTCTTCTGAGTTTAAAATCGTATACGTCCCCTATCTTGGGACCATATATTTCATGGATTTTTCGAACACGGAAAAGGAAAAAGAGCTTGCTCTGGCCAGGGGAGTGTCTTTTCTACTGCAGCTAAGGGTACGTGTCCATGCTCTGTCTATCACAGGTCAGGAGCCAATTAAAAGAAGAACCAAAAAAAATCTGTTCATCTTATCAGTTCAAAATCTAATACGTCCCCTATCCGGGTAAATTGTTTGGAGAGAGGGCCTGTAGGTGGGGGGCAGGCTGGGGGGAAGGAGGTTGAGCTGGAAGAGCCAGAGGAGTGCCCCTTGGCTAGCGTGTGTGGTGGTGACAACAGCCGGATGGAGTTCGAATGACGACGCAGGACCCCAACTTAAAAATTTAGCATCAACCAGTAGGGTTGTCAATTCTGAAATTTGTCAAGTGGGGCATGTGTTGTATGCATTCCTCTCAGTTTAATACCGTATACGGCACCTATCCGGAAAAATAGTTTGGAGAGAGAGAAAGAGAGGAAAAAGATGTATTTTTAAAAGTGACGTTCAGTATAGATCAGTTAAAGAGAAAGAAAGGATTTTATGAAATAGATTTGTTTAAATAGAAATAGATCACTGAGAGCAAAAGAATGTATTTTTTTACGTGACGTGCAGTATAGATCACTAGGAGATAAAAAGGGGAATGTGCAAACTTGGGCTGCTATAGTGCAAACCACTATGGTGGTGACAACAGAGTGAGCGAGTGACACTGCGGGAGCAGGCGTGGCCTTGTATGGCGGCGGTGACAACAGAGTGACTGAGTTAGTATGCAGTAGCTGGTGAAGCACCCAAAAATTTAGCCTGACAAAGCATGGCGGTTACACCACCAATGACTTTGTCCGACTGAGAATGCAGTGAACTGGCTTTTGTTGAGCCTCCAAAAATTTTTTTCTTTTCGGAGTACATAAAGTCGACCCTCAGCAAAAAAAAATTTTTTTAAATGTCGGTACTTGCGCCTCCTGAAAAATTGTTTTGGATTGTCTGTTTGACGCTCCTGAAACATTGTTTTACAGTGTCTGTAGTTGACACTGCGGAAAAATTGTTTGGAAAGAGGGCCTGTAGGTGGCCCTCCGGAAAAATTGTTTAGAGAGGGGGCCTGTAGGTGGACCTCCGGAAAAATTGTTTAGAGAGGGGGCCTGTAGGTGGACCTCCGGAAAATTTTTTGGAGAGAGGGCCTGTAGGGGGTCCTCCGGAAAAATTGTTTAGAGAGAGGGCCTGTAGGTAAACCTCCGGAAAAATTGTTTAGAGAGAGGGCCTGTAGGTGGACCTCCGGAAAAATTGTTTAGAGAGAGGGCCTGTAGGTGGCCCTCCGGAAAAATTGTGGTAAAAGAGTGCCAGTTAGACCTCTAAAAAATTGCGTTTTTTGGGTCAGCTTTAGGCAAAGACGACAAGGAGGAGGGGTAGGAGGAGTAGAGAAGAGGAATCGGATACATAAGTAATGTTAATCTTTAGCTGCTTTCCCCCGGAGGTGATTTGAATTCCGGTGAAATCCAGGCTTTGTTCATTTTAATAAGCGTCAGCCTGTCGAATTCCATCTTGTGGGCACGTCGCACAACAGTCGGTAAGCGGGCAGTTGTAGGCGGCGCTGCGCTACCCTGAGAGTGGCAGCATCTGTTGTCGACTTGCGGAAATGCGCACAGATGCGGCGCACCTTGGTGAGCAAATCAGACAGATTGGGGTATGTCTTGAGGAACCGCTGAACTATGAGATTGAACACGTGGGCCAGGCATGGCACATGTGTCAGTCTGCCGAGTTGCAGAGCCGCCACCAGGTTACGCCCGTTGTCACACA
>ONZH01020551.1:0-92307 GCA_900303285.1 Rhinella marina
CACCATCTCTTGTGACAAGCGCAAAGCATCCGACTTGATGCTGAGCAGTGAGTTTTTCAACAAGCAAAGCAGCGGGATGGTGAGGCTGATAATGGCGGCATCGCCGCTGACCATCTGTGTTGACTCCTCAAAGTTGCTCAACACCTGGCAGATATCAGACATCCACGTCCACTCCTCATTGTAGACTTGAGGAATCTGACTGACCTGACTACCAGTTCTGGTGGAAGTTGACATCTGGCAGTCTACAATCGCTCTGCGCTGCTGGTAAATTCTGGATAACATGTTTAATGTTGAATTCCATCTCGTGGGCACGTCGCACAACAGTCGGTGAGCGGGCAGTTGTAGGCGGCGCTGCGCTGCCCTGAGAGTGGCAGCATCTGTGGTGGACTTGCGGAAATGCGCACAGATGCGGCACACCTTGGTGAGCAAATGAGACAGATTGGGGATGTCTTGAGGAACCGCTGAACTATGAGATTGAACACGTGGGCCAGGCATGGCACATGTGTCAGTCTGCCGAGTTGCAGAGCTGCCACCAGGTTACGCCCGTTGTCACACACAACCATGCCTGGCTTGAGGTTCAGCGGTGCCAGCCACACATCGGTCTGCGCTGTGATGCCCTGTAACAGCTCTTGGGCGGTGTGCCTTTTGTCACCTAAGCTCAGCAGTTTGAGCACCGCCTGCTGGCGCTTACCCACGGCACTGTTGCTGCGCCTAGAGCTACCGACTGAAGGCGCCGTGCCCACGGATGGTAATTCGGTGGAGGAGGAGGAGGGGTCGGAGGAGGAGGAGGCATAGTACGTCTGAGAGACCGTGACCGAGGTAGGCCCCGCAATCCTCCGTGTGGGCAGTACATGAGCGGCCCCAGGGTCATTCTCGGTCCCAGCCTCCACCAAGTTAACCCAATGTGCCGTCAGTGAGATATAGTGTCCCTGCCCGGCAGCACTTGTCCACGTGTCCGTGGTTAGGTGGACCTTTCTCAGAAACAGCGTTGGTCAGGGCATGGATGATGTTCTGTGACACGTGCTGGTGTAGGGCTGGGACGGCACATCGGGAAAAATAGTGGCGGCTGGGGACGGAATACCGAGGGGCAGCCACCGCCATGAGATTGCGAAAGGCCTCGGTCTCTACCAGCCTATAGGGCAGCATCTCCAGGCTCAGCAATTTGGAGATGTGGACGTTGAGGGCTTGGGCATGTGGGTGAGTGGAACTGTATTTCCTCTTGCGCTCCAGCGTCTGCTGTAAAGACAGCTGAACGCTGCGCTGGGACACATTGGTGGACACTGTGGAGGATCGTGGAGGCGAAGGTGTGGTTTTCCGGCGGAAGGCGCTCATGCCTGGGTCCTGGGCAGGGGGTTGACTAGCAGAGGCAGCGAGTGATGCAGGGGGTTGACTAGCAGAGGCAGCGAGTGACACAGGGGAAGGAGAAGTGGTGTGACCCGCAGGAGGTGGTGAACGGCCTTGGTTCCATTGAGTGGGGTGTTTAGCACTCATATGCCTGCGCATGCTGGTGGTGGTTAGGCTAGTAGTGGTGGCACCCCTGCTGATCCTGGTGTGGCACAGATTGCACACCACAGTTTGTCGGTCATCCTCACTTTCTTTAAAGAACCTCCAGACTTGCGAACATCTAGGCCTCGCCACGGGAGCTTCACTACGTGAAACAGTTGCTGCTGATGCACCAGCTCTGGCCCTGCTTCTCCCTCTGGCCACACCACTGCCTCTTACAACCTGTTCTGGTGCAGCACTCGCCTCCGCCTCAGAAGCACTGTCTTCACTCGGCATATCAACCCAGCTTGGGTCAGTCACCTCGTCATCCTCCGATTCCTCAGTCTGCTCCCCCTCGGACTTCCTGCCCTGACAACAACTTCACCACTGTCTGACAACCGTGTCTCCTCATCGTCTGACACCTCTTTACAAACTTCTTCCACTAACTCAACATTGTCATCATCATCATTATCATCCACAGACTGCGACAGTTGGAAAACTTGGACATTGGGAACGAGGTCAGCGGCAACCTGAGGAGTGGTTTGTGACTCTTGAAAGGGTCCAGAAAACAGTTCCTGAGAGTATGCCGGATCGGATTCCAAATTTCCTTGGGAGGGGGCAGACTGGGGGATAGGAGGTTGAGGTGGAGGAGCCAGAGGAGTGCTCCCTTGGGTAACGTGGGTGGACTGCGTGGAAGACTGACTGGTGGACAAATTACTTGAAGCATTGTCCGC
This sequence comes from Rhinella marina, assembly GCA_900303285.1. Lineage (NCBI taxonomy): Eukaryota > Metazoa > Chordata > Amphibia > Anura > Bufonidae > Rhinella > Rhinella marina. Next base: position 2,217 of record ONZH01020551.1, read on the forward strand.
AATCCACGAGATCAGCTGTTTGCACTGTTGTGGTTTCAACAGTCCTCTACCACATGTCCCTGTAAGTTCAGACATGAAGCTAGGGAGTGTAGCTCTGCGGCGTTCCCCTGCTCCCTCATCAGCAGGTACTGTCTCACCCTGCCCAGGACCACGACCTCTGCCCCCTGCAGTAATTGAATGCCCATGCCTTCGTCCTCGACCCTTAGCCCTGGGGTTCAACATTTTCTGTATATAAGTTTTTTATAAGTGTTTATAAAAAAAAATAAAATTAACGGGCCTGGTGTACTGAAACCCACAAACTTGTTCAGTCTGGTTTAATTAAGTGACGTACAGAAAGTGTCACCGGGACAGAAAATACGGATTGGAGTGAGTGTACTGAACTGTGACACACAGAATGGTTACACGCAGCTGTGTGAAATGGATTTGTATCACTGAGCTAAAACAACAAATACAACTAATTTTTTTTAATATATTTTGTTTTCTATATTTTTTTTGTAGTTTTGTTTTTTTGGGAACGTGACGTGCAGAAATTATCGTAGACCTAACTCACACCCTGTTAACGGTGGCTATTTAGACTGCGACCCAGACAAATGTCGCACAGAAATTTTTGGGATCAAGCTATATACGTGACAGGCAGCAAATGACTTGGTTGTATTCAGTGACGTACAGAAAGTGTCACCTGGACAGAAAATACGGTTTGGAGTGAGTGTACTGAACTGTGACACACAGAAAGGTTACACGCAGCTGTGTGAAATGGATTTGTATCACTGAGCTAAAACAACAAAAAAACTAATTTTTTTATATATTTTGTTTTGGATTTTTGTTTTTTTTGGAACGTGACGTGCAGAAACTATCGTAGAGCTAACTGACACCCTACTGACGGTGGCTATTTAGACTGCGACCCAGACAAATGTCGCACAGAGATTTTTAGGATCAAGCTGTATACGTGACAGGTAGCAAATGACTTTGTTGTATTAAGTGACGTACAGAAAGTGAAAATAGTGAGTGTGCTGAACTGTGACACACAGAATGGTTCCACACTGCTGTGTGCAATGGATTTGTATCACTGAGATATAACATAAAAAAAAAGGGGGTTATATATGGCGATAGCTGCACTACTAGTGCCAGCCAGCCAGCCCAGCCAGGAGACAAAACAAAATTTCTTGTAGCCCTTAGAAGGGCTGTTGGGTTCTTTGTGGGTGATTCCTGCCTAACAGACAACTAAATGCAGGCCCTAACACTCTCCCTGAAAGGCAGCAGCTCTATCCCTAACGACATCCAGACAGCATCTGAGCCGAGCACCGCGGCCAGTCACTAGTATATTCCAGGGTCACCTGATCAGGCCAGCCAACCCCTGCTATCGACATGTAAGAGCCCCACGTGATGCTGGGTGTACCGCAGAGTCTCCTGGCTTGTGATTGGCTGTGTTTATAGGCGCCAAAAAAAGCACGATGCGGAAGTTGCCATTTCCTCGAGCATGGCGAGATACTCGTCCGAGCAGCGAGCATTTACGAGTACCCTAATACTCGAACGAGCACCAAGCTCGGACGAGTATGCTCGCTCATCTCTATTCATAACATGAAACCAACAAACAACAGTCCACTACCCAAGAAACCATTACACATGACACAACAGTCCACCACAAAAGACTTTGAAATACAGGACACCAAGACACAAGAGTTGATAACATATGAAACCAACAAACAACAGTCCCAAGAAACCATTACACAACAGTCCACCACAAAAGACTTCGAAACACAGGAAACCAAGATGCAAGAGTTCACTACCCAAGAAACCACTAGACAACAGTCCACCACCAAGACACAAAACACAGGAAACCAACAAACAACAGTCCACTACCCAAGAAATCATCAACAACAGTCCACTACCCAAGAAACCATTCCACAACAGTCCACCATACAAGACAAAACACGGGAAACCTAGACACAAGAATCTACACCAGAAAACACTACATGAGCTGATCACCGAGGAGTCCACCATGAAATCAGCTCACAAGATCCAACCTCATAAGAGACTACCGCACACTGTACTGTACGTATGACTTTTGTTCACCTTGAACACCATGATCTTAACAATTACAGAAAATAGTTGCATTTTTGCCTCAATTTGACTATTTCTCTGTTTCCATCCTAAAGAAGCTCCTGCCTGTAAATTAGCAGATAAATGCTTATCTAAACAATGGTCTGATCAGGTTACACATCGTTAGAAATAAACCTGGCCGTACCTAGAACATATCTCCCGACGTGCCCTAAACTAACAGGAGCAGTCATGTCTATAGGTTGTCACCATCATTATACCAGTGTCTCTCATAATTTCCATCCACGTAGACGCGGAAACATTCAGACGCCTGCAAACGTTTAATTGTAAAACCAAATGAAAGGGAATCTCTGTCCTTCGCACAAAGGCTGGTGAAGAAAAGGAAATGACTCCAGTAAATTAAACCTCACGTAGATAAAGGCAGCGGAAAAATTGAATTAGATCCTCGTCCCATATGGACGTCTTGTCTCATTTATTTCTTTGGGGAACGGCATCTGGTGTCATTTTTCTGTTTGCACAGCAGCGCGTCCCGAACAGAAGTCTTACTAAGGTGGAAGATTCGTTACCAAAGAAAACTGCGCTTAAATTGTAGGTGTGGAAATCGGGGGAGCAGAGTTAATAGTCGCACCTGACCTTGGGTGAAGGGGCCTAAGTGCTCCTCTGCTTCACAGCATATATAGGGCCCTGACATTGTAGTTGGGGCTCTGTTGCAGTTTGTATTGGGTCTCGGAGCTTTAAAGGGGTTGTCCCCCCAAAAAAAGTACTCTACATTTTTCACATCAGCACCTGGATCTGAATGGGTTCAGTATAGCCACTGATTTATTTAATAAAATCCATTTGTATAGCGCCACCTGCTGTTTGCTCTTCCCTTCTTTCTCCGTCCACCTCAGTGACATGCTGAGGTGGTCACACATGCTCAGTTCCATTCTTTAACTGCCACCTGCCAGATCTACAGCTACAAACTGTGACAGTTACACGGAGACAGCAGAAAGGATACAATCCCTGAGCTGTGATAGCTGCAATAGAAAGGAAATGCCCCCCTGAGATGTAATATGGGGAGAATTGCAGCAGAAAGGAGATGCCCCTTGAGCTGTGAAAGGGAGAGAGCTGCAGCAGGACTGACACACTGCCCGAGCTGCGATAAAGAGAGAGCTGAAACAGAAGGACTCCTCCCTGTGCTGTGATATAGAAATGAAGCAGAAAAGACACACACCATGAGCTGCGCTTGAGAGCTGAAACAGAAAGGACACGCCCCCTGAGTTGTGCTAGCAAGAGAGCTGCAGCATAAAGGACGCATCTCCTGATCTGTTATAGCTAGGGAGCTGCAGCAGAAAGGACATGCCCCCGAGCTCTGATAGAGAGAGAACTGTAGAAAAAAAGGACACCCTAGGGCACTTATCTATAAAATCCAATACTTCCATATTCTAATTAAAAAAACATCATCCAAAACGCGCTAGCTTTTTATCCACTCTGTGTATGTTTTTTTTAATGAGAATATGAAATAAAGTGTCAGATTCAATGGACGAGTGCCCAAGGAACCTTTACTTTTCATACTTATAGTGACCAAGCCGACAGTTTTCTTCCTCTGGAGCACCATTGAGGCAGATTGTATGAAGAGCAACAGAGACACCAGACACGTAAGACCCTTTCTCTGGGTGTTTGGTTTAGTATCAACCCTTTTATTTAATTTGTATCAAAAATTACATGTCCTCTATAGTGATTATCGAGCACATCTGTGCTCGTCTGCTCGGGTGCTCTGGCCGAGCATTCGGGCCTGCTCGAGTGCTCGACCGAGCACCCAAGCATAATGAAAGCCAATGGGAGAAGACCAGGCCCCCCCTGCTCGGATGAGGGGAGTGTGTCTGGTCCATATGGAAACATGAAAAAATGGTGGAAACACCACAGAAATGTTTCGGGAATAGCATGGGGAGGGTGAATTTGCACGCATTAGCGCACAATTAGAGATGAGCGAAGTTGCCTTAAAAAATATTCTGGTCGTGTTCGGCGAACATTCCCGCACAAATAACGAACATACCATCTAAGCATTGTTAAAAGTACGCTACTGAACTGAATACGTACGCATGAGCATATGCATACACTGCGTCTGTGAACATTCCCGCACTATTAACGAACATACAGTCTAGCGTTGTTAAAGGTACGCTACTTGCGGGGAGGCTCGAGCAATGCGTAGCATTAGCGTACAAATTATAAGATGCGTGCGCTAATGCGTAGCAGCGAACAAACGTACGTGGAGACTCGAGCATTGCGCTCGAGTACACTCGGTGTTCGGCCGAACACCGAGCGGACCCGAGCGTACGCATGCTCGGCCGAACAGCGAGCTCGCTCAACACTAGTCCTCTGATCTGTGAAAGGGAGGGCTGAAATGGAAAGAACGTGCCCCCTAAGAAATGACACGCCCCTGAGGTACCAGATTGAAATAAATCTGGATCCAGGTGAGGTACAGGGCTGGTTCTAGCTTTGTTGAGATTGTCATGTCCTATATGATGTCTGTACTTCATTTTTTACATTAATTCATTTTTTACATTGTAAGAAGCATCTTTTACAAGGTAAAGTTTCACTAATTTGCTCATTTAGAGTCCGTACCAATCAGAAATCAGCATTTTTCATCTGGTGTCTTTGTTGGTTTAGAGACATCATTGTGAAGGAGGAAGAAACAGATGTAGGATGGCAGCAGCTCATCCTCGGTGATAGGTCAGGAAGGCTCAGCATTGGGATCTCCTTGTACACGTCTTCTCTATTTCACATCAGCCCAAGTTTGAGGAACCCATCAGTAACATGTTGAGGGTTGTCCAAGTGTTGTGTTTGGTGCCTAAACTTATAACGTTTTCAATACACTCACCTACCTTCCAGATAAGTCTCCTCCATTGGTCTCTTGTGTCCTCCACTCATTGGTGAAGACACGGGCTGACAAGTTGTCCATGGTAATGAAACATCACAGGAACATAACGGCCTATGACCTATGCTGATCTATACGCCGTACAAAAGACCAAAAAGAGCACAATACTCACAATACAGCAGCTAGCAAATGTCATGACGGGCCTACATTTTCTAAATTTTATATTACTTGGATACTTGAGGAACTGATGCTCCTCAGACCAGGATACATTTATCTTCATATCATCATGGATTGCATCCAATTTTTTTTTTAATTTCTTTATTTCTATATTTTTTAAAAAGTTGGCAACCAGCAAAAGTATTATTAAAATGAGTGAGAGGTTGTCACGGCCCCGCCTCCAGGACCGGGTCACCCAGCCATAACATATAAATATTGTTACTTTTTCAGCATGATTTTGGTCTTGCTTTTTCATTTTTCCCTTTTTTTGAATAAAAACGAAAGCGTCAGTGTGATTATTGACATCTGGAGATCCGACCTTACCATCTGGGCAGTCGGTCAAATAAAAGCTTCAGATTACCAGCCAGAAATTTATGCAAAATATAATACAGCGCTGAAGGCATAACATGGATTTATGCCATTTATATCAACCCAATTAATGAGATCAGTGAAGATTAAAGCACCAACATACATGCCGGACCCTCTCAAGAGACAGGTCAATATGGCAGGAGAAGGTGCCTTCGAGGGGAGCGCTGGGTCACTATGACTACAGTTGATTGGAATGGCAGCAGGACATGCTAGAAGTGAACCCTTCTCATTTATGTTACCTCTCATTTGATGGATACATATAATCTGGCCATGTTTACCTAGAAGAAGGCAAAAAACCTCTATGAGGCGGATGCCAATTGTCCCCTTTGAGAAGAAAAATTCCTTCCCGGCTCCAAATTCCTCTGATCAGCATCCCATTTCTAGAAATCTTTATTACATTTGTATACAGACAAAACTACTGTACCTTTTGTGGAGCTTTGAACTTTTATTTTTTTTTATTCAGTTTTTTTGTATTTTTTATTCTGTGACATTTAGAGATGAGCGAATCATCCAAAATTCGCTTTGCGAATGTTCGTCGAATTTTTCTAAAAATGTGTACCTCATATGAATCTATTCGGCCGAAGCTGCGTACAAATCATACTTTATTATGTGGTGTTTTGCGAACATTCGCGCACTAATAACGAATGTACAGTTGTTAAATGTATGCAACTTATGTGAACACGTACACATGAGCGTACAAATTGCGTACGAATCCTCGGCGTCTAGCGATTGCGTTCTGAGTCTGACCTCTGGCTACATATGGATACTGTATCAGCAGATGACAGCAGATCATCCGGCTGAGACTGAGATGAGCGTGCCATCCACTCCACTACCTCATCCACTTTCTCCTCCACTGCAATTTTGCGCCTTGGTGGGTTAGCCTGGTGGAACACCGGCCAAGTATTGCGAATTCTACAAGTAGAAGCTCCGGCTACAGGTCCTTTGGCACTGCTACCCTGTGCCGCCTTCTCTTTTTTTTTAGAGCTCGAGATCTGGCTGGAACTGGACCTCTTTTGCTTATCCATTCCATATATTTTTCACTTAATTCTGTGGCCCTGCAGCTGGTCTTTGTCTTTGTCCCTGTCTCTCTCCCTATCTCTCTCCCTATTTCTCTCCCTGTCTCGCTCCCTGTCTCTCTCCCTGCCTGATTAATTACTAGCCCTGCACTGGCCCTGCAGTATCCCTGATGTGTAATATGGATTCGCAACAATTACACCCCAATTTTAACACAAGAGTTCTCTGCCTCTCAGAACTTCACACACAGTGCTCCTGCTCGTCTCAGCAGTCGCAGCACAACTGATGCGTCACTGGCTTACCGAGCCTGAGCCAATCAGAGCAAGCCCTTCCCACACTAGGTCAGGTGACCGCTTTCTTCCCGGGCTAACATACAGTAAAAGTTTGCTAAATAACTGAATTTGTACGCATCAGAGTATAAAGTAACTTATACGTAGCATTAGTGTACAATTTATTGCTACGTAGCAAATGCGTACAAAGCTTTAAGAACATTTTCAAATCTAACAGAGCGAATCTCAAAAAATCCGGATTCGCTTCGGAGTGGAAAATTTGTAAGATTCGATATGAATCTACGAAGCGGCAAATAGATTTGCTCATGTCTAGTGACATTATTATTTATTAGTATTTCTCTAGGGGTATTACTGCTGGGATGTTCATTGAAGGCTTACTTGAGTCTAACATAGTGCTAAATGGAAGCTTTGCATGGGTGGGTACCAAAACTTTAGGGGTACAATAGGGGCTGTACCAATAGTAGTTGGGATATGCTACTCAAAATGCAATGTAACTGCGAAGAGAATATAAAATCAAAGCAGCAGATGGACCATTTCTACTAAAAAGTAAAAATAAATACAGATATGAAAAACAAATCAGTGATATCGGAAAGCTAACATTTTTTATTATCACAACACCAATAATCAAAGTGTCTTATAGAGTGGTGCGTCCAACAGGTTGGGTTTGAAATAAAGAGTCACTGTACTTTCGCACAATTTAAGATAATGGTTTAACTAGCAAATGTGTAAATCACGTCATTTAAAATAAAATATGTCTGCATCCACCTGTAAAAAAAGGCCACTAGGGGTCTCACTTCCACGCAGTTTGCAGTTCACGGCCTGTTGTCAGGCAAGATCCATCCTTGGTAACAGAGAGGAAGTGGGGGAGTGTCAGAGCTAGGTGAGATCCTGAGCCTGTAGAGTTACTGCTTCTACACAGCTTCTGAAGAGCAGAGAAGCTCCTATGTGTGACGTCTCCCTCCTTAGCAGCTTTCTGAGATTCCTAAAAGAAAACACACATAGTGGGAAGTAAGTCAAGTGACATCACTGCATATAGTACTGGCAGAAAGGAGACACCCCTGCTACTGAAAGAGATGCATCTAGCTGTGCAGCTGAAACAGGGAATAATATGGCTGAAAAAAAAAACATTAGGGAAACCCAAACATAGCTGTTCATTCACAGTTATGATTGTACAACAAAAAAGCTCAGTCATTATGCATACTTTTTTTGAAAACTTAAGTAGTCTTTAAGGATGAGCCAATCAATATTAAAAGATTCATTACAAGTTTTACAGCCCAGCACCAATTTTTTTGTGAGAATTGGTAGGTAAAAAACCACCAAGGAGGAAGAAAGATGGTCACATGGCACTGGGAGGAAGTAGAGGAGAGTTCTCAGAGGCTGACATACAGCCTGGATCAGCCAATCAGGAGGACAGCTGGCAGCGAGGTGCCTGTGCAGAATGAGCAGAAGGTCATTCTGCTTTGCACTTGCAACCTGGAAGGATCATGTGCCTCTGTCTGTCAAACAGCAATCCACTGATAAATTGTCATAGTGACAGTATATGAAGATTATAGGGAGGGAATAGTAAATATGTTTGGGACTTTGGGTTATATTATGTGTAATCAGGGAAAGAGAGTGAGAATTGGTCACTATCAGGCATATATGCTGGCCACTATAAGCAAAGCTTTTGGCAACTAGTTCTACATTACAGATTCCTAATAAACAGAAAAACAGTTTCCATTTACCGTTTGTAATTGTGCATTATAGCCGTGTTACTGAACACATTGTACATTGCTGCAAGATAATGGATAAATGCAGCAAACACATTTCACATCAGTGGCATTTATAACTGTGTTAGTGAAGGCATTAGTGCATGACAGTGTCTAGTTTGAAAGATGTACTGTATATCATAATTGCAATAAAAAGGTATTGTGATATCACACCCGAGTTTTAGTGTTATTCTTTGAAAGAAATGTTCAGTTATTTTACTGTAATAATAATATTACAACAGCAAAAATTGCATTATTGCCAATATGAATTGTCAATATCAGTATGCAGTGTGTTTGGGAAAGAGGAGGAATTTGGGATATTTAATTTAATCTCTGTCTTTAGCTCTGTCTTTTCTGTCACAATTAACGTGTGTGAGTATAAACAGAGGCAGGGATCTTACTCCACTGAGGACCCAACAGGCCCCTGTCTTTTTGCCATAACACTGTGTATGCTCAAACACCATCTGTCCCATATAAGGAACAATTTTGGGGAGCTTTGTAACATGAAAAAGCATAACACATTTGGCGCCAAGACGTTCAAGAGTTCAAAAAAGTTAAAAAAAAATCAAAAAATCATAGAGGACTAGGCAGAGGACTTAGACCCACTGTGCCAAGTAACTGGTTTGATTTTGGGCTAAACCTATGGGGTTGTCGTGAGGTCCCCTGGTAGTCACCCTTTAACCCCTATACACGGATCTGGATTTCAGTGCTGGAACCCAATCAAGCCGCTACCCCCTGGGATAGTCTTGGTGTAGTTGGCAGCTGACCCACAGGGGTCAGAGACACTAGAGCAAAGATAGTCCTGGTGTAGTTGGCAGCTGACCCACGGGGGTCAGAGACACTAGAGTAAAGATAGTCCTGGTGTAGTTGGCAGCTGACCCATGAGGGTCAGAGACACTTGAGCAAAGATAGTTCTGGTATAGTTGGCAGCTGACCAACGGGGGTCAGAGACACTAGATCAATGATAGTCCTGGTGTAGTTGGCAGCTGACCCATGGGGGTCAGAGACACTAGAGCAAAGATAGTCCTGGGGTAGTTGGCAGCTGACCCACGGGGGTCAGAGACACTAGAGCAAAGATAGTCCTGGTGTAGTTGGCAGCTGACCCACGGGGGTCAGAGACACTAGAGTAAAGATAGTCCTGGTGTAGTTGGCAGCTGACCCATGAGGGCCAGAGACACTTGAGCAAAGATAGTCCTGGTATAGTTGGCAGCTGACCCACGGGGGTCAGAGACACTAGATCAATGATAGTCCTGGTGTAGTTGGCAGCTGACCCACGGGGGTCAGAGACACTAGAGCAAAGATAGTCCTGGGGTAGATGGCAGCTGAACCAAGAGGGTCATAGACATCAGAGCAAAGATAGTCCCGGTGTAGTTGGCAGCTGACCTATGGGGGTCAGAAACACCAGAGCAAAGCACAAATGGAGCAGACAATACTCAAGTCAGGAGACAGGCCAGGATCAGGGCAAGCAGAGTTTGTGAGTATCTGTAAAACAAATCCGAGAACAGGGTAGGTGGCAAGGATTAGAGTAGGTAAACAGGCAGAGTTCATACACGGGTAAACAGAAACAAACATACCTTCACTCTTCACTAGGACTAGCAAACACTAGAGAACCTAAAGCTCAGGCAAAGAGGTGGAACCAACTGCCCAGTACAAATAGAAGACTAGATCAGCACCCTAGTCAGCAAATGCACGGAGAAAGATAAACTCACGGAGCACTAAGCACTAAGTTAATTGCTAATTGTGATGTCCGTCATAATTCCTATAGACGTTAAGAAGTGATATTACAGATTATTTGGGACACATCCACATATGTGCTCCATCAATAACCAACAGAGAAATTCTACTGCGCATCTCATCACTTTTATTCTTTTTCAGCCACTGAGACGAGTTAAGTTTCGAGCCGAGCGAGCTCCATAAAAGAAAAATGAGCAAAGGTTCTTTCCCAACTGGAGCTTATTAGCATATAAATTGATTATATTTGTAAAGCAGGTAGTTGTGAACGGAGAACAAATGCAGATATGAAGAAATCAAGAAAACGGGTTTGTAGCTTGTACTAACAGCTGGAACAAAAAAAAAGAATTATCAAAAGAGAAAGGATTTACTGTGCTCGAGTGATCATCATTTACACGAATGACCCCTCTGAATGCGGATTGAAAAGCTTATAGAACGTAAAGGAGGGTAAAGGGCAGTGGCATACATAGAGAAGTAAGGGCCCCAGAGCAAGGATCAGACCAGGCCCCCCACACAGGACAGAAGGGCTTCCGCCTAAACCCTTTGTTCCTAAGTTGTTTCTTTAGAGGGTAGAGTCCTGACCAAGTTTTCACCTCTAGTAGAAGAGGAGATAATCCCAACTAAGACTGGACCCCCTCTTGCCCTAGACCCCATAGCAGTCACATGGTCTGCCACCATGGTAGTTACACCCCTGGTAAAGGGATTTCCACAGGGGTGTGCTGACTCTCTGGCCGTTGGGTACTAGCCAAGGATCCAGATTGTTATGACAGCCCATTGCACCACATATTGTATGTTTATACTGCTCTCCCACGACCTTACCTAGCGCTGTCAGCAGTATAGCATGGACAAAACTGCTGACAGACTCCCTTTTATGGGGTATTCTTATAAAGCATATACCATCACGTACTAATTTTGTAGATATGAAGGGCAAACCCTCTTGGTTAGCCACAATGGAGATCTGTCAACTTGAATGTCTGACCAGAGGAGACTTACCCTAACAAAGTTAGCCTTGTGTGTCGGTAACCAGACCCGTGAGAATCAAGATGGCTGATCCTTCATCGCAGTATTTCCTTGCACCTTAAAGATATTGGCCACCAGGAGACCTATAACATGTAAACCTGAGGAGAAGTATTTGGGTGTCTTTGTAGATCGTAGATTAAATAACAGCACAATGTCAATCAGCTGCTTCTAAGGCCACCAGGATATTGTCATGCATTAAGCGAGGCATGGATTCACGGGGCAGGGCTGTAATATAACCACTTTACAAAGCATTGGTGCGGCCTCATCTGGAATACGCAGTTCAGTTCTGGGCACCAGTCCATAGAAAGGATGCCCTGGAGCTGGAGAGAGTACAGAGGAGAACAACTAAACTGATAAGGGGCCTGGAGGGTCTTAGTTATGAAGAAAGATTTTAAAAATTTCAATTATTTAATCTTGAGAAGAGACGTCTAAGGGGGAACAGGATTAACCTGTACAAATATATAAATGGTCCGTACAAAAAATACGGTGAAAAACTATTCTATGTAAAATGCCCTTGAAAGACAAGAAGCACTGCCTCCGACTGGAGAAGAAAAAGTTCAGTCTCCAGAAGCGTCAAAGCTTCTTTACTGTAAGAACTGGTAATGTGTGGAATAGACACCTCAGGACGTGGTCACAGCAGGAACAGTGGACGGGTTTATACAAGGATTCTTTACTGTAAGAGCTGTGAATCTGTGGAATAGACTTCCTCAGGACGTGGTCACAGCAGGAACAGTGGACGGGTTTATACAAGGATTCTTTACTGTAGAGCTGTGAATCTGTGGAATAGACTTCCTCAGGACGTGGTCACAGCAGGAACAGTGGATGGGTTTATACAAGGATTCTTTACTGTAAGAGCTGTGAATCTGTGGAATAGACTTCCTCAGGACGTGGTCACAGCAGGAACAGTGGACGGGTTTATACAAGGATTCTTTACTGTAAGAGCTGTGAATATGTGGAATAGACTTCCTCAGGACAAGGTCACAGCAGGAACAGTGGATGGGTTTATACAAGGATTCTTTACTGTAAGAGCTGTGAATATGTGGAATAGACTTCCTCAGGACGTGGTCACAGTAGGAACAGTGGACGGCTTTAAAAAGGGTTTAGATGAATTCTTAAAAGTAAATGACATTAATGCTTATGGAAACGTGTAGAAATCTGAGTCTCATTTCCTACTGGGATTCACGTCCCCACTGTTCATAAACAGTCAAGGGTCCCATAGATCAGAACAACATTATAAAATGGAATACCCCTTTAAGGTGTAGAGGAGAGGTCATGTATTTGCTATTCTCACAATGGGAACCACTAGTCTTTCACCGCAGAGGTTTCCACGCTGTAGAAAAACCTGAGCTCGTCCTTTTGTATTATTTTTAATGATTTACCGATTGTGTCAAAATAATAATATTCAATCTTCTCTGAAACGGCCTGCCAATTACCGCATTTCCACCTGTAACCCATGAGCATTTAAAGTGATCTGTCAATTTTTTTTAGAATTTCTTGTGCACTTTTGATCATAAAAAGTGAGGATTTTGTGCCAGGCCTCCCGTTCCTGGCTGTCGAAGATTTACTGCCTCAATCTCTACGTCTTTATTGGTGTTATACCGGAGAGGGAGATAGTTCTGTCAACACTAAGAACATCTCAGCGGATGATGCATCTGCAGGAAGCGATCAAATAAATAGTCCTGGGCTCTGACAGATGTTTAACAACAGAGGAAAAACTCTGCCGAAACTTCCAAGACCATATATAATCCTCCGTGTGAGCCGGCACCCCGAGACGAGGACGGGAAGAAGAAAAGCACATTTATTTCCAGACGGTTTATTGATACATTTTATTTTTCTGAAATGCCTGAAATCTCATACTTTAGGGAAAAACTGCAACAATGTAACCTTTGCTCATTTGGGAATTGTCAAATTGGACGATACCAATTAGAGACGAGTGAGTGGATTCTAAACAAATCAAATTTTACCCAAATTTTCTACAGATTTAAATTGCATTTGAATATGATTTTTTTGGTGATGAGCTGAATTGGCAGACTAATTTATCTGAATCGAACCTGCATGGAATTTGGAGCGATTTGCTCAACTCTTATACCAACATATTTCTTCCACATGTGTTATACTGAAAAAATTGCCAATGGATTTTGGGTGCGGAAACAAAAATTAAAAATTCTGTGGAAATTCTGCCAAGTTTGGATCCAGTCATAAACATTACGTATCTGTTGGGCCACTCAACACCCTCATATATCAGCAAGTGTTTTTAGTGGGGAGAGGAGAATATATCACTTCCAGACATCTATATCCAGTGACTTGACGATGACTTATATATAACGCTACTTTCACACTTGCGTTGTGGTTTTCCGGTATTGAGATCCGGCGGAGGATCTCAATACCGGAACAAAACAGTTCTGTTTTGTCCGCATTCATTCTTAAATGGAAAGAGATCCGTTCTGGATGCATCAGGATGTCTTCAGTTCCGGCAGCTTTCAGTTTTGTGACCGGACACAAAATCGCAGCAAGCTGAAATTTTGTGTCCGGTCATAAAAACGGTAAAAATCGAGATTAAAGGAGATTAAAAAACCGGATCCGTCAACCATTGACTTTCAATGTATTTAGTTTTTTTCAGTTTTGATTTCACACAACCGGATCCTAACGAAACGGACGCATCCTGATGTGCAAAATCAAAACGGATCAGTTTAATTCCAGTATTGACATCCTCTGCAGGATCTTAGTACCGTAAGTAACAACGCATGTGTGAAAGTAGCCTTAGACTTGCCCGTTCCTCTTTGGCTCCGACATCTGCTGTTGGGAGAGCTGGGACATCCCCATACACATTAGGCAGTTGGCTGATCCTGCCGAAATCAGTGCATTTAGACAAGTTTCATTTAAAGTTCGTAGGCACCTTTCGGGGGCAATTACTTTTTTATTTAAATATCTTTATATTTTATGTTTATTCAGCTTGTCTTTGCCATTTATTCCGTTTTAGGCTTCTTTCACACTTGCGTTTACATTTTCTGGTATTGAGATCCGTCATAGGGTCTCAATACTGGAGAAAAACGCTTTTGTTTTGTTCTCATTCTTTGTCAATGGGGACAAAATGTAACTGAACAGAACAGAATTCTCCAAAACATATTCCATTCCGTTCCCAAACCGGAGAGCAAACCGCGTTTTTTTTTTCCATCATGAGATGTGGAGCAAGACGGATCCGGCATGACTCACAATGTAAGTCAATGGGGAAGGATCCGTTTTCTCTGACACAATAGAAAACGGATCCGTCCCCCTTTGACTTACAATGGAGTTCATGATGTCTTGGCTATTTTAAAGATAATACAACTGGATCCGTTCATAACGGATTGTATTATCAGTAACAGAAGCGTTTTTGCTGAACTCTGCCGGATCCAGCAAAAACGCTAGTGTGAAAGTAGCCTTAGTTCTCAAAAGGGTTGTATCATCTGGGACTTTGATGGCATATCACTAGGATATGCAATCAAAGTCATATAGATGTAAGTCCCACCTCTGAGACCCGCACTTACCTCCAGAACGGGGCCTGAAAGTGAAAGAGATTGCACGACTCATGCCCAGCATGCTCTCCATTCATTTCTACGGGAGTTTAGTTTATAGCTGAGCAAGCTCATTTGGCTATTTTTGGTAGTCCCATAGAAACGGGAACGCCGGAGATAGACGAGCCAGTATGTGCGGCTGCTCTCTGCTCACTTCAGGTCCCATTTTGGAGATAGGTTCAGAGAGGGGACTTACACTTATCTGCCATTGGTAGCATAGCCTAGCGATATAGGTATTCCAACAGAATAAAAAAGCTTTCCCATGAGCTGTAAATGCTCTAAAAAATGATAAAGCTCATGCAGTGTCCCACTTATAGAGTGGAAGTGGGAACTTTAAAGTTGTATTTTTTGTACCATATCATTCTTTGCTGCTGATGTACATTGAATGCTGTAAGAACCTTAACAGGCTGGTAAACTACTTTTCTTCACTTCCACCACTAGGTGGTGCTATTACCTAGTATATATATATAGGACAGGCTTAGAGTTCAGAGTAGGGAAGGAGAGAGGAGGAGTAGAAGAGTGCAACCAGTTTATTTCTACTAGTGCTCCTATGCACCCTTGCTTTACAAGTAACCTAACTAAATGGGAATGTCTGCAAGTATCCTCCGTGCACGGCTGATACAGTAGCCAGCAGCATACAAGAACCAGAGCTAAAGAAACTGGACAAGTATTTTACCTGTAGCGACCTGTTCAAAGAATGGAGCAGATGACTGATGCCTGCCGCTAGGGAGACCGCCCTGTTGGTTGCCTGAGTTGAACTTGGATCAGAACCCTGAAGCAAGGTCCATTCAAGATTAAGAAAGCATAAAAAAAGCAAGTAACCTCTTCTAGGAAGATTTCCCCTACTAAGAGAGTAAGCATTATTATATCCAAGCCTGCCATCTTACAGCAACTGCACTTTAAAGGGGTATTCTCATCTTAGACAATGGGGGCATATCGCTAGGATATGCCCCCATTGTCTTATAGGTGCGGGTCCCACCGCTGGGACCCGCACCTATATCCAGAACGGAGCGGGGAGCGCTGCGCCTGGAGGACCCCAGGTTTCCGGGGGTCCGGCCACCACCAGGCGCAGCTCCCCGCGCCGCTCATAGAAATGAATGGGAGTCGGGCCGTGCATGCGCGGTGCGCTCCCATTCATTTCTATGGAGCCGACGGAAGTAGCCGAGCCAGCGCTCGACTATTTTCGGTGGCCCCATAGAAATGAATGGAGGGCGGCTGCGCATGCACAGTGCGCCCTCATTCAGTTCGGGGCTCCGTTCTGGAAATAGGTGCGGGTCCCAGCGGTGGGACCCGCACCTATTAGACAATGGGGGCATATCCTAGCGATATGCCCCCATTGTCTAAAATGAGAATAACTCTTTAAGTGATAAAGGAAGCATTTTTTGGTATTTCACTGTTTTGTACTGCAAGATTGCCTCATCACAAGTAAAAGTTACTGTTTTTTGCACAAGAGTGTCATCTCGTCTCTTCCGTCTCTTCTCTGCACCGCAAGGTGCTGGGATCACAAATATCTCAGGGACCCTGCAGACCGACACCCTAATCTTCCACCATCAAGGGCACCTTGAACAACACCTGGCAGAGCCCCTGTAACCAGAGAGTGCTCCGAAGGAACTGGTGCCACCTGCCTCGCCCTTGCACACAGGCCCAGGGAGCAACAGTTTCAAATTGTGAGTAGAATTGCACCCATCGGCTCATCACCACTATGACAACACTATACCATCACATATACACCCCTGCGGCCTGGTCGCTGCACTCATACTCACCTTAATGACCTTCTGACATCCCTAGGGAGCCTGGGTCCCCGCTGGCCACGATGCTGTACAGCAGACTGCCTCTCCATGTTGCACAGACTTGTTCTTGATCCCTCCATCTAGGAAATAGGAAGAATAAGAAGACTATTCAGCATTAGAGACAAAGGAGAAAAATTAGAAGGACTCTAAGCCTGGTCTTCTGGTGAAGGATGTGCCGCCGATGCATCTTTATCTCCACCACCTGACTAATGGAAGCCATGTGATGCCTCCATAATAGTGGGTGAAGACAACGCGGTGATAGAGTTTTTATGACTATGGCTTTACTAATGTCCCAATTGGTGTGTTACAATGGCTTTCAGTGCAGTAGTATTTCAGCCCCAGTAGGGCCGTCTCCTCGCGCCGGCTTACCTCTGCTACATAACTGTTATTACCGGCACTTGGAAGCCTGAAAAACTGATTATATTACGGCAATCCACCGTCCATTTAGCTAATGACGGCTTTTACCTCCTCCTTTTCTCTGCAGGAATTCTAATAACCTATTTCTCACTGACTAAATGATTTTTTTTTTCCAGACAGCATAATGAATCCGAGGTCAGTCCAGGTCGGCGGGTCGTGTTTGGCGGACACATTTATTGGTCATTTGTTGTAATTATGTGACACATGTTTTACACGGTATTATGCTAAATGATGTGAAGGATAATGCAATGCGTCTGAGAAATATGAGGCCGCTTGTATTATTAAAGGGAGAGCGCAGATTAAATGTATCACCTCCCAGGACCGATGCAATTAAAAGTATGGCAGGAGCAGGCACGAGAAGCTGAAAAACTGGCTCCAAAAATACCTTCATGACACCTAATCTGGAAATGATTCTTAGTTATTGGCGAGAAGGTCCTAGGAAAATAATAGATGGCAAGGACGGGTAGACATCAAGGCTTAGCTCCAGATACTACGGCTCATGCACATTTAGGGTCACCTCAACCCTGTGGCCCCAGCTATGCTAGCGCCAGGAGCTGAAACTGACAAGTTTTTTGCCAGCAACACTAAGAGCTGGTCATTTTGGTCGGACACGTCTTCTCTGGATTGGATGCTCCTGCCAGGCCCTAAGAACATCAGCATTCAGGTGGGTTTGGCTTTAAGAGTAAAGATTGATTTGAATTAAGATACATTTTTATGAGACATTTTTTGCCACATTTTTAATAATCGCAGCAATGGTGATGCAGATTGTAAAAATCATTGCAAAGAAGCTGGCAAAAAAAAGTCTCATGCGCAGATGAAGCAAGTGTCAAATGAACTTTTAGAAAATTATTTTTTGTTCTACCAAATCTTCATTCTGCACACTTTGTTCTTCGTGCTTTGCAATGATTACCGCACTACGCAAATAGCATAAGTGCGCTACTCTTGTCATGGATTGTGGATATGGATCCATCATTCCAACCAGCCAGTTTAAATTTGGGCTACTCCTCTGGGCGTTATCCTGGGAATCCCCTGGTTTTCACCCGGTAACCCCTATAAAGGGATCTGGCCTTTGCTGCAGGGGAGCCGCCAGGCTGCTACTTCTTAGAGTAGTCCCAGTATGTTCGACAGCTGACCTTCGGGGGTCAGAGACAACGTGAGAAGCACTGAGGGGTCAGGCAATACTCATAGTCAAGAAGCATTCCAAGGTCAAGGCAGGCAGAGTTCATGCGAGTCTATGGAACTAGTCTAAGGTCAGGGTGGGCAGCAAAGGGTCAATAGAGTAAACAAGCAGTAGTCAGCTCAGGCAGCAGAGGGTCAGAGTCGGTAAACAGGCAGAGGTTGGTACATGGGCAGACAAACAGAACAGCACACCTAACGAAGGGACTAATAAGCTATTGCCTAGTCAATTTTCCTTTAGGGAAGGTGCCTTAAATATCCTTTGGTGACCAGCCATAGGCGGCGAAGGCCAGAGCAAGGAGAGACTTTACAGCAGGAGTGGGTCGCAACCTGCAGGAAGCCATGGGGATCAAGAGCCTCTGGACTCCAGTAGCAACTGAAGGAGAATAAGACATGCGGTGCACATGCCCATCCAGGATATCGGGCAGCGGTGGACATGATGTGCCGCTATGAAATCTCTGGATCCACTAAGCTAAATTCTGGCTCAGTCTCATCCATCTGAAGGTCTGGTTGGTGGGGGTAATAGTCCTTATGAAGATATCTTGCTGGTGTATGACGACTTAGTTACGGAATTACACTTAAAGGGAACCTGTCATCTCCGAAACACCCCCTGAACTAGAGTAAGTGTTGTATAGTGTAAGTGATGATGAATCCGAATATGTAAGTTTTATCTTCATACTCACTTCCATTCTGACGCTGTGCTCCCACAAACCTGCAGTAAAATGCACTCACTGGACTCTTCTTTGAGTCCTCTCCATTATGTGAGTGAGCACCGGAGTCCACTGAGTGCATTTTACTGCTGGTTTGTGGGAGCACAGCGTCGGAATGGAAGTGAGTATGAAGATAAAACTTACATATTCGGATTCAGCATCACTTACACTATACAACGCTTACTCTAGTTCACGGGGTGTTTTGGAGATGACAGGTTCCCTTTAACTCACCTGTAGGAGACAATTTGTAATACAGTTAGAGTATCAAACTTGTGTGGATCATTTTCCGTGGAACCTGGGCACGTGATGCTGCTCTTCTGAAAATCCTGACGTAAAGGCCATTATCAGTTTTTACCAGCCTGGGCTATGAACGGGAGGTCACTTCTTCTATGGATGGGGCCAGAGCTATTTCACTTCCTGGGGCCTGTAAAAAAAAAACTCCTGAATCCACCTCGTCTGCAAATGTGCCAGGCAGAGGAATGGTCCTGACCACGTCCTGGGCTGTGGAAGTGGTCCCTAGAAATCAACCAGATTGGAAACCTGGTAAAGTACATAACGTTGATGGAAGCTGGATTTTCAGAAGAAGAGCGTCACGTAACTGGGTTTTCAGTTGGGCAATCCATGCAGTTTCAGAATGCTAAATTATACAGTATTATAAACTTTCTTCTATCAATGTTTTATGTGTAATACAATGGGTTTACAGGACCTGATACATACAGGAAGCCCTCTTCATAAAGTAGACCCTACACTAAAAAAGTTTGTCCAGTCCCATTCTAGAAGATAACAACCATAAGGTTCTTTACATTGGGGCTCTCTTTATTTGTTGACTATGAGTTACCGAAAGTGGAGTTCTCATTCTCCTATGGTAGAATCACCAGGCAAAGTCCACCAACATCCGTGAATCTAGACAGGGCTGAACCAAGGAAAGATTTTTTGTATTTCCAATTGTTCTGCTCTAAAGCCTTGAATGTTACCTTCTTCTTTAGTAATAGAACAAGCAGAAACTACAGTACCTCATACCAGCCAATCTAGAGATTCCTTCAAGAGGAAGAGACACCTCTGTGTACTTTTTTTCCATGGAGCATTGCCTCTAAGTAGGTCTCCACAGAGTGAGACCCTGTAGATCCCAGAGCTTAGATCTGTTATGTAATTCTTCTTTGTGTGGCCCCACTCCAAACATGAGCCCAATCTCCTCCTCCCATCACGAGTGGTGGACTAATTATACCCGACAGGTCACAGGAAATCAGTTCTACTTCTACTGGGATTGGGTCAATTTCTTGCTTCATCTGACTTTAACTCTTTGTTCTGACTTGGATTTCAGGATTCTTGTTGGCTTGTTTGAGTCCATCTCATTTTTCCTGGTCCTGTTGGTCAGGTCATATAGATCTGGCCTGTCTGAACTGCACCCCACTTCACTTCTAATGACCTTGGGGTGAACTCAATCAAGTCCTCTTCTGCTGAACCACTATGGGTTAATTGGGTCTGCTCCATCTGCCTCCTTATCTCCTGACTGCAGGTTAGGAGAAGAAGGAGGAAGATGGACTATAGTAGTATATTATTGCAGCATCAGACTGCACAGGGTTTGTTTGTAGTCTGTTACCATGGAGACACCTCGTTCTACATAGGAGCCAAATGCACAACAAAACCATAGAAGATTTTTAACTAACAGTTTTTGCAAAGTTGTTTCTCTTATAATTATAGATAAATAAACCAGGGAGAGAAGTATAACTCTTTCTTTGCTCCTTCATCATCTGATTCCAATTTAGGGAAAAAAAGAAATAATTAAAAAAGAAAAATGAGAGGTGTGTGCCAAGTGTGCTTCCAGTGCCATACCTGAGCCCAGGCTTACAGTCTAGAATGTTGTGTGATGTTGGGCCTCAAATCAGTTGCCTATTATTTCATTTCAGATGGAGCAGATGGTCGGGTTGGCCGCAGTTCCATCTCATCAGTTGGATATTTCTTATGAATTCTCTATCAAAAATGTTTATGTTTATAGTTTTTCTTTGTTTGTTCCAAAACCAGCAACAAAAAGGAATTAAAAGGATTATCTTTCCGCCATATTTAGGAACTCACTTGGATGGGAGCGTTAATTTTGACTTCAATTAAAATCCTTTAATTCTACAGCTTTAGTGAATGTGAAGCAATAAATTACCCTGGATTTATTATTGACACAAACAAGGACCACTAATGGTGACCTCAAAATGGGGGGCAGAAGATACTTCGGTCCGAATATGTTAATGTGGACTGTGGAGTTGCATCCCCTGCTTTTCCTTCTTTTGGACAATTTTAAAACAGTAAATGTTATTTTTCCAAAAATTATTAATCTCTATTAACATGCGCGCTGCCACTCCATTCAACTCTATTCACCTTATGAGATAATCATTATTATTTTTAAATAGTACGGGTGCTTTCGCATTTGGTGATGTGTATTTTTTATTGGTTAAGTAATATTAATTTTATTTTACATTTTTATTTTTATTTAATATTTTAGATTTTTTTAAAAAAAATTTAAATTTTTTTTAAATATTTTGTTTAATATTTTTCTAAAACTTTTTTAAGTCACTCTTGTGAGATAGCAATTATTATATTTTAATAGTACGGGTGTTTTCACATTTGGTGATACCCATGATGTGTATTTATTTGATTGGTTAAGTATTATTATTTTTATTTAAATTTGTTTTATATTTTAGAATTTTTTTTTTAGATTTTTTAAAATATTAAATTTTTTACTTTTTTAAGTCATTCTTATGAGATAATTATTATTATATTTTAATATTTTCGCATTTGGTGATACCCATGATGTGTATTTTTTTATTGGTAATTATTATTTTTGTTTGACATTTTTATGTTTATTTAATATTTTAGATTTTTTTTTATTTTTTTTTAAATCCTTTTTTTTTCTTTCTTTTTTTAAGTCACCCTGGGTGACTAACTGGCAATCATTAGATTGTCCTTTGTGTTCTTTGAAGGCTATATAGCCATCATTGAACATGTCATTTCCAATATATCAATACAATGCTGCCACCTGGTGACCTGTTTTGGTATATTTTATTAATAGCTACCAAAGCCTGTTTGAGGCTTCAGTGTATTAGTATAGCACAACAGGTTCCCCAGTCTCCGCCAGGAAATGCCATTACAGGAGCGGGAGCGTGCTGACCACTCAGAAGTCGTACTCACTTTGACCACAGCATCTGAGGGGTTAAATGTATGCGATCAGCATACATGTGCCGCGGGTCTCTGCTGCTTGATACAGCAGAAACACGGCGGCTATGTTTAAAGACGCGACTTCCACCATACATGTATGTGGTCGCGAAGGGGCTAAATATAGATATTTAAATGGAAAATTAAAAATATCATCAAAAATTCTTAAACATAAAAATGTGATTTAAACAATAGGTTATTTTCTTATGACACAATGCTTTAAGTTGGTTTCCAGGTCTAGGTCAATGAATAGGCGAGGAGTAGGGCTTAACTAACATTGACAAGGACACTTAGACGGTTTAGGAACGCCCAGTGGACACTTGAGCTATTTTTATAAGGTGCGTGACGCCATTATTGGATATAATACTATGACAAATTTTATTATGTATCTGTCTGCTTCTGCATTATATCCGGACTGAGGATGTTGTTGATGTCTACAGTTTGTAAATGTGCATTTTTTATTTGAAAATTGAAAATAAACACTTAAAAAAAAAAAAAAAAACTGAGCAATGGATACAACTTTAGATACAACTTCAGATACAATGTTTCAGGTCACATACAGCAGTGGCAGCGGTTCATAGGGGTAAATCCTGCTGACAGGTTCCTTCAATATCTTATGTCAATGTTTATGTAGAAGGTAAAAGTAACCAGCATTATGATATCATCACCTTAGGGATCTGATCCACCAGTCTCCAGACATACCACAAGAAAAGTGAAGAAAGCACCAATGATCCGGTCCTTCACCTACATTTTTGGTATCCCAGCTCCTATCCTGGCTTGAGTAAGAAGTCAAAGGACTCCACCCTACACATGGGTGAACTACCAGTTCCAGCAGTCACTTCTTTGTCTTCCCCATCTCATCATTTCACTTCTATAATAAGATTAGATCACGTCAAACCCAATGCCTATTTAAAGATTTAAAGGGATCGTCCATTTTCTAAAAATATTTGCTAAAAACTCCTAAACTCCCATGGGCACCTATAAATTGCTTCATACATGGTGGCTCCAGCTGCCCATCTATAGGCTGTATATAGTTGCTGTGTGTATAGGCTACAACATGGTGGTGATCAAGTGATTTATCCACATGATCTCTTTCTCGGGTGCCCCTGGACACATCCTCTTCTGTGCAGGCACTGAGCCATAGGTATACACTTACAACACATGCGCAGGTACAGGAGATTCTGTTGTCTGCGCACGCACTGTACATGTTCAGCACCTGTGACTAAGAGGATTCGACCGGGGACAATAACCATGTGCACGCCACCAACTTGCACCCTGTGGATGTGGTGGCCAAGTCTTACAGTGTGTACATAGCCCAAAGAAGGGCAACCGGGGAACTTATGCTGAGAGGCAGGGTTAACGCATGATGTATGTGACATAGCAAATAGTTTGGGGGTATTCAGGAAAATATCTAGAAAATGGTTAACCCTTTAACAACTTAAAGAGCACGTGTCAGCAGGATGAACCCTAACAAATCAGGCATACAGACAGGTAGGGTCGATCCTGCCGATTAAAATGATACCTGTATTGTGAAAATCTGTTGCTGCATTCCAGAGAAAAAAGACTTTTAGTTTTTGTGCAAATGAGCACTTCAGTGCGCAGAGGGGCGTGGCCAACACTGGAAAAATGAGACACAGTGACAGTCTAGGCCCCGCCCCTCAGTGCTCTGAAGCTCTCAGTTGCATAAAGAATAAAATTATTTTTTTCTCTGGAACACCACAAGCGATTTTAACAAGTCAGGTGTCGTTTTAATCAGCAGGATCTACCCAAACAGCCAGTATGTGTGGTTTAATAGAGTTGATCCTGCTGACAGGTGCCCTTTAATTAACTAAACATATTTATCTATGGATGTAATACTGTATGATGCGAATCAGGGGCTATAATTAGAGATGAGCGAGTAGTGAAATATTCGAAAGTTCGAAATTCGATTCGAATAGACCGCGATATTCGACTATTCGACCGAATATCGAATCCCATTAAAGTCTATGGGAAAAAAATGCTCGCCACTTGGAAATCTCAATTCGACCACTTGGAGGTCACCAAGTCCACCCTGAAACCTCAGAAAAGGATGCCAACACTGCTGGAATGCAACTGGGACAGCAGGGGAAGCATGTCTGGGTGCATATAACGCGCCCAAGTCGCACTATTACGCCACTATCACAGCCTCTCAACAATACACTCCAAAGACAATATAACCTCTCTGTAAAGTGAGACCATACAAGGAAACCTTCTTTCCTCTACATTGCCATGGACCCCAAGCCAAACTAGACAAAAAAGAAGATAAAATTCTGCACCCCTTAAAATCACGTTGCCTATGACAACCACAGATGGCATAGGCAAGGGGGAAAGCAATCCAAGCCATCACTATTTTTCCCTCTGTGCCATCCCTGCCTTGCCCAGGCACATGTCCCAAAACATCATCCACGCCCGAGTAACACGGTTACTGCAAAAGGCCATTTGACCACCAACACTTTGGTTTGAGGCCGGGGATGCTACATCTCCCTGACAGCACACTGGGTGAATGTTGTGGAGGCGGGGACGGGCAAACCTGCTACCCCCACCCAAGTTTTGGGCCTTGGTTCTGTCTGGATTTCCGCAACCCTTACAGACAGCTCGGCAAACCCCTCCTTCTCCTTCTAGATTTGTTAAATCTGTCCACCACCCAGTCAAGTCCACAAAGTCCAGTCTCGTCGATAGCCTGCAGAAACTGCAGGGACCTCACTCTGACCCTCCTTCCTCCCACCCTGCCCAATGTTATCAACCCAGTGTTCCCACCCATGCAAGAATCGCAGGAGCTATCTGAGGATTTTGTTTGTTCTGATGCCCAAACACTGGAGCAAGCTCCATCTCTAGCTGATGGTGGTGTGGAACGGGCACTAAAGTGTAAAATGATTAGGGACGATGATGAGACACAGTTGCCAGCAAGGGAGGCTGTTGGAGCAAAGTGAGGCAGTGTAAGAGGAGGTGGTTGAGTATGACGAAGTCAGTGACCCGACCTGGCCCAGTGTCATGTCTAGCAGGTAAAGCAGTGGGGATGTTGAGGGATGCGTAGGACCGCAAAAGGCAGGAGGAGGCCGTGGGCTGGCCAGAGGCTCATGGAGAAGGCAGGCTAGAGCCCGCAGGGCCGCATCTCTTCCCTATAACAGGCCCCCACACAAAGCTCTCCCATCGAGGGCTCTTAGGTCCTTGTTGTGAAAATATTTTAATGAGTGCGCAAAGTTAGCTTGAGGTGAGCCCTCGAAAAAATTATATGGAGGCCCAAGAGGTGAGCCCTAGAAAAAATTAAGTGGAGGCCAAAGAGGTGAGACCTCTTAAAAATTGTATTAAGGCCCAAGAGGTGAGCCATAATAAAAATTGTTTGTAGGCCCAAGAGGTGAGACCTCTTAAAAATTGTTTGAAGGCCCAAGAGGTGAGCCATGATAAAAATTGCTTGTTGGCCCAAGAGGTGAGCCATGATAAAAATTGCTTGTAGCCAAGGGGACCTCTACATTTAAGGCCAGAGGTGAGCCATGATAAAAATTGTTTGTAGGCCCAAGAGGTGAGCCATGATAAAAATTGCTTGTAGGCCCAAGAGGTGAGCCATGATAAAAATTGCTTGTAGGCCCAAGAGGTGAGCCATGAGGTAGCAGACTCTTAACAATTGTATTAAGGCCAAGAGGTGAGCCATAATAAAAATTGTTTGTAGGCCCAAGAGGTGAGACCTCTTAAAAATTGTTTGTAGGCCCAAGAGGTGAGCCATGAGAAAAATTGTTTGTAGGCCCAAGAGGTGAGCCATGATAAAAATTGAATTGCTTGTAGGCCCAAGAGGTGAGCCATGATAAAAATTGCTTGTAGGCCCAAGAGGTGAGCCATAAATATATTTTTTTTTTAACTGAGCAATTCTACGGCAGTTAAGGAGGAGGAGGAGGAGGTGGAGGAGGAAATGGCACTTCATACAGATGGCACTTCACTTTTGGCTGCTTTCCACTGTTGGAGAAGCAAAGTCTGGGTCAATCCACTTGCTGTTCATTTTGATTAGCGTCAGCCTGTCGGCACTGTCGGTTGACAGGCGGCTGCGCTTATCGGTTATAATGCCCCCGGCTGCGCTGAACACCCTTTCTGATAGCACGCTGGCGGCAGGGCAGGCAAGCACCTCCAAGGCATACAGGGACAGTTCCAGCCACGTGTCCAACTTGGAGACCCAGTAAGTGTAGGACGCCGAGGGATCGGGGAGGACAGGGGTACGGTCTGCCAGGTACTCCCGCAACATCCGCCGATACTTGTCCCTCCTGCTGATAGCGGGCCCCGCAGTGATGGAAGTTGCACGAGGGGGTGCCATGAACGTGTCCCACACCTTGGAGAGTGTTCCCCTGGTGGCTGTGAGCCTGATCGATGTTGTGGGACTCTGGGAGACCCTCTCCTCTCTGCCGCCAGCGATGGTGGGTGGGAAAATCTCCATCATGTTCTGCACGAGTTCCCTCTGGTATTCCAGCAATCGATTCGTCCTCTCCTCTACCGGAATAAAAGAGGAGACGTTATCTTTATACCGGGGGTCCAGGAGTGCGAAGACCCAGTACAGTTTGTTCTCCACTATCCGGACAACACGTGTGTCCCGGGAAAAGCAGCCCAGCATGAAGTCAGCCATGTGTGCCAGACTCTGAATAGGCATGACGTCACTGCCCCCACCAGAAGGATCACTTGCCATTTCCTCCTCTTCCTCTTCCGCCTCCTCTCCGCCCCATCCGCGCTGAACCAATGGGACGCACACAGCCTGACTGCTACCCTCGCCGCCAGCATCCTCCTCCTCTTCCACAGCCACTTCCACGTCGTCCTCCTCCTCCTCATCCTCCTCCTCCTCCTCCTGCAACTGCCACCGAGAAGCAGACAAAAGTGTGGTCTGACTGTGTAGCTCCGTTGCGTCTCCTCCTACCCCCGTCTCCTCTGCGTGCAATGCGTTCTCCCTTATTGCGATGAGCGATTCTTTAAGGACGCATAGGAGCGGGATGGTTACGCTCACTATAGCGTCCTCGCTGCTGACCTTCTTGGTGGACTCCTCAAAGATACGCAGTACATCGCATATGTCTGCCATCCATGGCCACTCGTGGTTGGCAAACTGAGGAAGCTGAGTTGGAGGCACGCGTGGATTCATAATCTGGTACTCCATCAATGCTCTCTGCTGCTCACACACCCTGGCCAACATGGAATAGGTGGAATTCCAGCGAGTCGGCAGGTCGCACAACAGCCGATGTTCAGGCAAATGGAGGCGTTGCTGGAGTTTTTTTAAGCTAGCAGCAGCTACAGTTGACTTCCGAAAGTGAGCGCACAAGCGCCGCACTTTCACCAGTAGCTCTGCCAGGTTGGGGTAAGTCTTTAGAAATTTTTGGACTACCAGATTAAAAACGTGGGCCAGGCATGGTACGTGATTGAGTTCGGCAAGCTCCAGAGCCGCCACCAGGTTACGGCCGTTATCGCACACAACCATGCCTGGTCCTAGCTGCAGCGGCGACAGCCACATCTCCGTCTGCTGCAATATGGCGTCCCTCACCTCTGGGGCGCTGTGCTTCCTGTCGCCCAAGCTGATGAGCTTAAGCACCGCCTGCTGACGTCTCCCCGCGCCAGTGCTGCAACGCTTCCAGCTAGCGGCTGAGGGCGATGTTAAGGCAGAGGAGGAGGAGGAAGAGGAGGGGGGTTTATCAGAACCCCTGCTGGCAATCTTGGGCGGGGGTGGTAGGTAGGCCGTCTCTGTTTGCGACCCCGTCCCCGCTTCCACAACATTCACCCAGTGTGCCGTCAAAGAGATGTATCGTCCCTGGCCGCAAGCGCTTGTCCACGAGTCGGTGGTCAAGTGGACCTTTGCGCTGACTGCGTACCTCAGGGCCCGCCTGATGTTACGCGACACGTGCTGGTGCAGGGCGGGGACGGCACTCCGGGAAAAGTAGTGGCGGCTGGGGACGGAATAGCGAGGTGCGGCAGCCGCCATCAGGTCGCGGAAGGCTTGCGTCTCCACAAGCCTAAACAGCAACATCTCCAGGGCCAGCAGTTTGGAGATGTGGCAGTTTAAGGCTTGGGCTTGGGGGTGACTCGAGGCGTACTTCCGCCTGCGGTCGAACGCCTGCGAGATGGACAGTTGATGGGACGAGGAGTGTGAAGGTGCAGGCGAAGATGCGGGGGAAGGGGAGGCTGAAGGAGAAGGCCCCAAAGTAGCCGAGGCAGAGGCAGATGTGGAGGTGTCCTGGCTGGAGGTCTGGACCGCAGTGGCAGCACACAACAAAGGGGAAGAGGCAGTGGCAGGAAGACCTTGCGCAGGTTGTATTGCGTTTGCTCTCTCCCACTCAGCCCAGTGCTTGACTTCCAAGTGACGCCGCATGCCTGAGGTGGTCATATTGCTCTTCTCAGAGCCCCTACTCAGTTTTGAGTGGCAGAGTGTGCAAACCGCGCTCAGTTTGTCATCCGCACAAACATTAAAAAATCTCCACACCACAGAAGTACGAGGCCTCGATGGGGGAGCTTCGCGCGACTGCCTGCTGCCGGGAACAGCTTCGGCCCTGCTGGCTGTGGCCTCACTTCTCTGTCTGGACTGTCCTCTGCCTCTGGACATCCCTCTGCCTGTGGACATCCCTCTGCCTCTTGCTGCCTTTTTCGGTGCTGCGCAGACCACCACCTCTCCACTGCTTTCCCCGCTGGACATCACCCCTGGCCAAGTGGGGTCGGTCATTTCGTCATCCACCACCTCCTCTTCCACTTCCTCACTCTGCTCCTCCTCCTGCCCACTGGACATTCCAACAGCCTCCCTTGATGGCAACTGCGTCTCATCATCATCATCGCTCATGATAACAGATGCTGGTTCAGGGTCCACATCAGCAGGAGATGGCGAATACTCAAGTGGTTGGGCATCACTACAAACAAATTCCTCTGGTAGCTCCAGGGATTCTTCCGGCACATCTGAAAAAGGACCCGAAAAGAGCTCCTGGGAGGGGTCAAGGGTGGTTTGACTCTGTTGGCCAGGTGTGGAGGAAGGAGGGTCAGAGTGAGACTGTGTGGATGACTGGCTGGTGGACAACTGTGTGGAAGCGCTATCGGCTATCCATTGCACCACCTGTTCACACTGCTGAGGCCTCAACAGCGGTGTAACCCACCCCCTGCTTAACTGTCCCATAAAGGCAGGGATTCTGGATGAGCGGAATCCTGGCTGCCCCTCACCAGCACGCATTGTATCCCCACTGGCTTCAACAAGACCCCCAACAGCATTTCCGCGCCCCCGTCCTCGTCCACGTCCACGTCCGATTTCGCTAGCTCTTCGCATTTTTTTTTTTTTGGTTACAATATTTGGCGTACACAGCCGTATACTACCAGGTCAGACGGTGTGTATTAACACCACGTATATAAAAGATTTATGCAAGCACGCAGAACACACAGTACAGGTGCCAAATAAAAGGCCTTTTTTTTAATATTTCTAGGTACACAGCCGTGTACTAACAGGTCAGACGGTGTGTATTAACACCACGTATATACAAGATTTTTGCAGGCACGCAGAACGCACAATACTTGTGCCAAATAAAATGCCTTTTTTTTTTATATTTCTAGGTACACAGCCGTGTACTAACAGGTCAGACGGTGTGTATTAACAGCACGTATATAAAAGAGTTTTGCAGGCACGCAGAACGCACAGTACAGGTGCCAAATAAAATGCCTTTTTTTTTTATATTTCTAGGTACACAGCCGTGTACTAACAGGTCAGACGGTGTGTATTTACACCTGGTATACAAAAAGGGTATTGCAGGCACACAGAACCCAGAACACTAGAGCCAAAGAAACTGTATTTTAAAAAAAAAATGTAGACAGCCGTATACTGCCAGATCAGATGGTGCATATACACACTAGGTATATAACAGGGTTTTGCAGCCAAAAAGAACGCAGAACAGTAGTGCCAAATATAGTTTGGTATGTAGCAGAGCACCTAATACACCACTAATGCCTCTCTCTGTCCCTACTCCAGCAGCTATCCCTGAATACGGCAGCCGTTCTCTGCAGACTGTATATTGTAGTAAAGCTATCACTGTACTGCACTATAGTAGCCCTGATAAGGGCTTTTAATCACGCTCCTGCCTGTCCAACAGCTAAAACCTGTCTCTCCCTTCTCCAGCCTCTGTCCCTGACTAAGTTCACGCAGCATATGCGAACGAGCAGGAAGAGCTGAGTTTTTATGATTCGAGGTCACGTGGTTTTTCCAGCCAATCCATGTAGACGCCGTTTTCGCGCTGCCAGCGTGCTCAGCGTGCCTGTCATACCCCCCCTGCATGGTGATTGGTGGAAAAAGAGCGCCAGGGAAGGTGGGAGGGGAAACGAATTCTAAGTGCGCCATCGCCGTTATACTCGAACGAAATCGAGTATGCCAAATAGCGTAGTATTCGATCGAATACCGGCTCGATCGAACACTACTCGCTCATCTCTAGCTATAATGAATGATCTACGTGTGTTGGAGAGATGTTTCTCCATGCAAGCTGAGTGGCCACCCCTTTAAAATAATGTCCTGAGCGGGAGCCAAACGCTAACGTCCTGAGATGTTACTTAGGAATGCAGATCATGCACCATGAAGAATGAATGAAGAATGAGGTAGGCGACAATTTTTGGCCACGTTTCTCCTTTTATTCCGGAGTCTGCGGTGGGTACAGGTGTCTCGGCAGAACTCAGTGTGCGCAGAATATTAAAAAAAAGCCATTTTCATAAAAATTGAAAACACCAGATAAAAATACCATTCCTAATGTGTCCTATCAGCATTTAGATTGCCTGTCTGTATGCTGCATAGCGGAATCCGGCGCAGTCATGATAATAATACTCCGTCACAATGCAGAAGATAATTAGTAGAACTGCAGAATACCGGGGCACGGAAATCTGCAGATTAGTACATCTTCAAAAAAAGTCATAATTAGATGCTAATTTTTCTGGTCATTAAGTGTTTACAGGAACAAAGAAGCCGAGTATTATCTGGATATTTAATTCTGATGGCGGGGCGCTTTGCGGAACGGGGGAGGGGGATTAAAACTCCTGCAAATTCTGAGGATTTTCTTAGTTTTAAAGACTAAATCTTCAACTTTTCCCAACTCATGCCACTTTTCCGAGGTGGATGGCGGTATTCTTTGGCTGCTGTATGGTGGTATTGGTTGAGCACTATTTGGGCACTGTATACTGGTATTATGTATGTATAGCATGGTGGTGTTAATTGAGTATTTTATGGTAATATGTTTTGGATACTGTATATTGGTGTTAGGCTACTGTTGGGTCCGGCAGGCTGTTCAGGCGGGGGAACAGCCTGCTGGATCCGTGCTAACGCTAGCCCACCATGCCACCGGAAGTCCGCTCCAGCCCCATTCACTATGCAGCGTGCTGTAGTTTTTGTCCGGCCGCCTCTCAGCATGTTTGCCGCGCTGCGGCCGGCCCTCCGGTCCGCCCCCATTATAGTGAACGGGGCCGGAGCGGACTTCCAGCGGCACGGTGGGATAGCATTAGCATGGATCCAGTAGGCTGTTTCCCCACCTGCCGCAAGTGTGAAAGTAGCCTTATTTGAGCACTATTTGGTTGAGATATTTGGACACTGTACTGTATATTGGCATTATTTTGTCAAATATGGTGGCATTATTTGAGAACTGAATTAGGAATATATTTTGAGTACTGTATGGTGGTATCGTGTGAGCATTATATAGTGGTATTATTTAGCATTGGCAGCTGAATGGTGGCATTAGTTAAGCACCATACAATTGTGATATTTGGGCACTGTATACTGGTATTATTTATGCACCATATGGAAGTATTATTTGAATACCATATGGTGATATTCATTTGGCTGGTATATGGTCATATTAGATGGGCGCTATATGGCTGTGATATTTCGGAACTGTATATTGGTATTATTTATGTACAGTGTGTTGGGTCATTGAGCACTGCATGGTGATATTCATTGTATTAGTTGAGCACTATATGGTTGTGATATTTGGGCACTATATATTGGTATTATTTATGCACCATGAGGAGGTATTATCTGAGTACTGTATGGTAATATTCATTGTATTAGTTGAGCACTACAGTATATGGTTGTGATATTTAGGCACTGTATATTGGTATTATTTATGAACCATATGGAGGTATTATCTGAGTACTGTGTGGTGATATTCGTCATATTAGTTGAGCACTATATGGTTGTGATATTTGGGCACTGTATATTAGTATTATTTATGCACCAAGTGGAGGTATTATCTGAGTACTGTATGGTGATATTCGTCATATTAGTTGAGCACTATATGGTTGTGATATGTGGGCACTGTATATTGGTATTATTTATGAACCATATGGAGGTATTATCTGAGTACTGTATGGTGATATTCGTCATATTAGTTGAGCACTATATGGTTGTGATATGTGGGCACTGTATATTGGTATTATTTATGCACCAAGTGGAGGTTTTATCTGAGCACTGTATGGTGATATTCGTCATATTAGTTGAGCACTATATGGTTGTGATATGTGGGCACTGTATATTGGTATTATTTATGAACCATATGGAGGTATTATCTGAGTACTGTATGGTGATATTCGTCATATTAGTTGAGCACTATATGGTTGTGATATGTGGGCACTGTATATTGGTATTATTTATGCACCAAGTGGAGGTATTATCTGAGCACTGTATGGTGATATTCGTCATATTAGTTGAGCACTATATGGTTGTGATATTGGGCACTGTATATTGGTATTATTTATGAACCATATGGAGGTATTATCTGAGTACTGTATGGTGATATTCGTCATATTAGTTGAGCACTATATGGTTGTGATATGTGGGCACTGTATATTGGTATTATTTATGCACCAAGTGGAGGTATTATCTGAGCACTGTATGGTGATATTCGTCATATTAGTTGAGCACTATATGGTTGTGATATGTGGGCACTGTATATTGGTATTATTTATGAACCATATGGAGGTATTATCTGAGTACTGTATGGTGATATTCGTCATATTAGTTGAGCACTATATGGTTGTGATATGTGGGCACTGTATATTGGTATTATTTATGAACCATATGGAGGTATTATCTGAGTACTGTATGGTGATATTCGTCATATTAGTTGAGCACTATATGGTTGTGATATGTGGGCACTGTATATTGGTATTATTTATGCACCATGTGGAGGTATTATCTGAGCACTGTATGGTGATATTCGTCATATTAGTTGAGCACTATATGGTTGTGATATGTGGGCACTGTATATTGGTATTATTTATGCACAGTGTGTTGTATGGTGATGTGCTTTGGTTATGTCAATGCAAGATTTTATTTTTTCCTTTTAAATAAATTAGCAGCAATTTCATCACGAGGTACTGAGCGCAGAATAATGGGGAAAATTTGATTTTTTTTATTTTATTTGAGCAAAAGCGAGATAACAAAATGCAAAAAAAGTGTAACAGTCTGAAGACTTTCCGAATGCAGTAGCTGTAGCTTCTACTCTGAAGGAGGTTCAGGCGTCAGGCAAGCTTACTGCATTAACCCCTCTAAGCAAACATATGGAACGGCTTTCCTCTTGCAGAGATCTGCTCATAAACAGGGAGTTCTGCAGACCTTCGCTCCGGTACAGGACAAGGATTGATTTGACATTTGCAGATAATTGGCTGAATACAGAGGACATTGGAGAATTGCTGAGACATAATCAATTCCTGACAACCCTCACAGAACTGTGTGCATGCTCGTTGATTGCAGACGTACCATAAGATGGCTGCTTGGACTCCACTCTTTCAGCGTCAGGACAACGAAAACTAAGAAGCCCAGTGGCTTCCTATCCCCTTGTATGAC
Source organism: Rhinella marina (assembly GCA_900303285.1). Taxonomy (NCBI): domain Eukaryota; kingdom Metazoa; phylum Chordata; class Amphibia; order Anura; family Bufonidae; genus Rhinella; species Rhinella marina. The sequence goes on from ONZH01020551.1 coordinate 36,192, forward strand.
GTGTGACAATCTATTAAACGCTGACACTTTGAGTCCATGCACTGAAAGACAATTATTCAATTTCCTATGAAAACAATTTCTACATTTTAGCTGCAATACCGTTCCTAGCCACATGGAGTGCACTTATGGAGGTCTCATGTGATATCCTTTTATGGGGGTGTGATGTAATGTCTTGGGGGTCAGATCTGAGGATCTGATATGGGGGTCTGATCTGAGAATTTGATATGGGGGTCTTATCTGAGGCTCTCATACGGGAGTCTGATCTGAGGCTTTGATATGGGGGTCTGATCTGTGACTCTGATATGGGGTCTGATCTAAGGCTCTGATATGTGGGTCTGATCTGAGGCTCTGATATGGGGGTCTGATCTGAGTCTCTAATATGGGGGTCTGATCTGTGACTCTGATATGGGGTCTGATCTGAGGCTCTGATATGTGGGTCTGATCTGAGGTTCTGATATGGGGGTCAGATCTGAGGCTCTGATATGGGGGTCAGATCTGAGGCTCTGATATGGGGGTCAGATCTGAGGCTCTGATATGGGGGTCTGATCTGAGGCTCTGATATATGGGTCTGATCTGAGTCTCTAATATGGGGGTCTGATCTGTGACTCTGATATGGGGTCTGATCTGAGGCTCTGATATGGGGGTCTGATCTGAGCATTTGATATGGGGTCTGATCTGAGGCTCTGATATGGGGTCAGATCTGAGGATTTGATATGGGGTCTGATCTGAGTCTCTAATATGGGGGTCTAATCTAAAGATTTGATATGGAGGTATGATCTGAGACTCTGATATGGGAGTCTGATCTGAGATCTGATATGGGGGTCTGATATGGGGGTCAGATCTGAGAATCTGATATGGGGTCTGATCTGAGGCTTTGATATGGTGGTGTGATCTGAGAATTTGATATGGGGGTCTGATCTGAGGCTCTGACATGGGGGTCTGATCTGAGGCTCTGATATGGGGGTCTGATCTGAGGCTCTGATATGGGGTCTGATCTGAGGCTTTGATATGGTGGTGTGATCTGAGAATTTGATATGGGGGTCTGATCTGAGGCTCTGACATGGGGGTCTGATCTGAGGCTCTGATATGGGGTCTGATCTGAGGCTCTGATATGGGGGTCTGATCTGAGCATTTGATATGGGGTCTGATCTGAGGCTCTGATATGGGGTCAGATCTGAGGATTTGATATGGGGTCTGATCTGAGTCTCTAATATGGGGGTCTAATCTAAAGATTTGATATGGAGGTCTGATCTGAGACTCTGATATGGGAGTCTGATCTGAGATCTGATATGGGGGTCTGATATGGGGGTCAGGTCTGAGAATCTGATATGGGGTCTGATCTGAGGCTTTGATATGGTGGTGTGATCTGAGAATTTGATATGGGGGTCTGATCTGAGGCTCTGACATGGGGGTCTGATCTGAGGCTCTGATATGGGGGTCTGATCTGAGGCTCTGATATGGGGGTCTGATCTGAGGCTTTGATATGGAGGTCTGTTCTGAGGCTCTCATATGGGGGTCTGATCTGAGAATTTGATATGGGGGTCTGATCTGAGGCTCTGATACAGGGGTCTGATCTAAGATCTGATATGGGGTCTGATATGGGGGTCGGATCTGAGAATTTGATATGGGAGTCTGATCTGAGGCTCTGATGGGGGTTTGATCTGAGACTCTGATATGGGGTCTGATAAAGGCTCTAATATGGGGGGTCTGATCTGAGAATCTCATATGGGGGTTTGATCTGAGAATTTGATATGGGGGTTTGATCTGAGAATTTGATATGGGGGTCTGATCTGAGAATCTGATATAGGGGTCTGATATGGGGGTTTGATCTGAAACTCTGATATGGGGGTCTGATCGGAGGCTCTGATATGGGGGTCTGATCTGAGGCTCTGATGAAAAATATATTTTTCTTATTTTCCTCCTTTAAAATCTGGGGGTGTCTTATAAAGCGAAAAATATGGTATATACATATCAACAACTAGCATTTTCATGCATTTATACTGCAATAACACTTCATCTGCATACTTCATGTCCTAATACTTTTCATGGAATGGTTCCTTTAAAGGAATCCATCTAATGATCCATTGCTTTTCCCTTTTTTTTATAGTTAAACCAGAAAAGTAAGTAAACTGCTGCTATGAACAAAGCTCTACATCACCTGGTGTGAAATTAACAGAAGAGATTTCTCCCGTCACGTCCAGCGTCGGCTTTGGTGTCTAATTGTAATATTTTAAACTCTGGTTAGCATGAAACTGATTATTCAAATCTCTGAACCATGGTGAAAGGAGAAAGGCAGGAAATTGTCATTTCAGAGTCGCTGCAATTTACTGCGGATCCGGAGAATTTGCAGATGTGTCACTTTTTTTTTCTTCCTCTGTATTCTTTTCATATGCAAAACACAGTAATTTAAATCAATCGAATTAACTGCAGATCCAAGGGACTGTGGAAGAGGCAACAAGGAAAAATATGTAAAAGTAAAGACAAACACATTGAAGGAAAGGAACGGGTGAATCATCTTCAGTCTTCCAATAAGAAGACGCATTTACATACAATAGTCTAACTTAAAGCAAAATTAAAGGGGTTGTCTCACTCCAGCAAATAGCATTTATCATGTAGAGAAAGTTAATACAAGGCAGTTACTAATGTATTGTGATTCTCCATATTGCTTCCTTTGCTGGCTGGATTCATTTTTCCATCACATTATACACTGCTCGTTTCCATGGTTACGACCACCCTGCAATCCATCAGTGGTGGTCTTACTTGCACACTATAGGAAAAAGCGTCAGCATCTCTGGTGGCCAGGACCATGGGAGCGCACATAGGCTGGTGCTTTTTCCGATATTGTGCAAGCACGACCACCACTGATGGATTGCAGGGTGGTCGTAACCATGGAAACGCATAGTGTATAATGTGATGGAAAAATGAATCCAGTCAGCAAAGGAGGCAATGTGGACAATTACAATACATTAGTAAGTGCCTTGTATTACGTTTCTCTACATGATAAATGCCACTTACTGAAGTGAGACAACCCTTTTAATTCTATATACCCTACAAGGTCTCCTGTCTATGAGCACTTTCCTCTTGGCTTGTCATGTCCCGAGATATTTAGTGCCAGATGACCAGCTTTGAAAAATGAAACCATTGTTTTGAGATACTCGTGTCATGAGATGCTTATCCTGTAAGTGTCTATTTGCCACCTAGTGGTTGTGATGTGTATCGCGCCCTGTCAAGGGTTTTGGTAACATGATATTTCATAAAAAATTGGAGACCATAAACAATCTCATTATGGGCTGAGGGAACATCAAGCCACCAATGCACCCTTGATGTCCTTTGTAGTGAGCCACTACCAATGTCTCTTTGTTTTATGCCAGTTCTGAAGTCAGGTTTCATGACTTGATCCCATATTGACCAATTATAGAAGTGCAGTAATGTAGGTGCAGTAATGTAGCAGCTTCAGAGGAGCTATGAACCAAACTTATGAAGGTTCTTCGAAACGTAGTCAAGGAACAAGGCCAGAGATACCATGAGTGGTTCCTTCCTTTCCCACAAGGGAGATGCCAAAGTCTAAGCATCTCTCGAGAGCAAGGAGATTACTTGGGCCACCTCGGTTGCTGGGAATAAAAATTAAAAGTGTATACTACATTTTAGGATTCCTTACAAACTATTGAGGTGCTGGAAGATGAGGCACAGGAGCCAAAGTGGAAGGTGTAGGCTAGGTGGTCCTGGAAGTAGCAGAAGGAACAGAGACCACAGACTGTAGGCTGATATTTTGCTCTGCCTATAATAATGACTGGGGCACTATAGAGAGGCCTATAATAACTGCTAGGAGTGCTATATAGGAGCCTATAATAACTACTGGGAGCACTATAGAGGGGTCTATAATAACCACTAGGAGCACTATCGAGGGGCCTATAATAATTACTGGGGGCACTATAGAGGAGCCTATGATAATGACTGAAGCACTATAGAGGAGCCTATGATAACGACTGAGGGCACTATAGAGGGGCCTATAATAACTAGTGGGGGCACTATAGAGGGGCCTATGATAATGACTGGGAGCACTATAGAGGAGCCTATGATAACAACTGAGGGCACTATAGAGGAACCTATATTAACTACTGCGGGCACTATAGAGGGGCCTATGAAAATGACTGGGGGCACTATAGAGAAACCTATAATAACCACTGGGAACACTATAGAGGAGCTTATATTAACTACTGAGGCACTATAGAGGGGCCTATGATAACGACTAAGGGCATTATAGAGGAGCCTATATTAACTACTGGGGGCACTATAGAGGAACCTATAATAACCACTGGGAACACTATAGAGGAGCCTATAATAATTACTGGAGGCACTATAGAGGAGCCTATGATAATGACTGAGGGCACTATAGAGGAGCCTATATTAACTACTGGGGCACTATAGAGGGGCCTTTGATAATGACTGGGAGCACTATAGAGGAGTCTATGATAACGACTGAGGGCACTATAGAGGAGCCTATAATAATTACTGGGGGCACTATAGAGGAGCCTATGATAACAACTGAGGGCACTATAGAGGAGCCTATATTAACTACTGGGGGCACTATACAGGGGCCTATGATAACTAATGAGGCACTACAGAGGGGCCTTTTTACTACTTGGAGGACTTTATGGGGCATTATTACTACTGGTGGTACAGTGGGGGACATTATTATTGGACACAATACTTCTACTAACCAGGCACTCTCAGGGAGCATTATCACTGTAGGCAGCACTAATACAAATGAGACACTCTGGGAGAAGATGACTATTGATGGAACTTTTTGAAGCTCTGTTACTATTAGGGACTGTCTGTATGGAACTGTTATTTTTGAAGTATAGTATTTGAGGGCATTGTGGAGCACAGTGGGCACAGTATTGGGGGGCTAGTGACAAGATAGCACTGGAGGCACCAGGGTGGTTTAAAAGTGAGGAATCTAAGACGTCTGTGTGTTATCATAGTGGTCTGGGTCGAATAGAGAAGAGGAAAGAGAATGTCTGCATTAGATGAGATTTAATATGTACAGTCATGGCCAAAAGTTTTGAGAATGACACAAATACTATATTTTCACATGATCTGCTGCCCTCTGGTTTTTATGTGTGTTTGTCAGATGTTTTTATCACATACAGAAATATAATTACAATCATATTATGAGTAACAAAAGCTTATATTGACAGTTAGAATGAGTTAATGCAGCAAGTCAATATTTGCAGTGTTGACCCTTCTTCTTCAGGACCTCTGCAATTCTCCCTGGCATGCTCTCAATCAACTTCTGGACCAAATCCTGACTGATAGCAGTCCATTCTTGCACAATCAATGCTTGCATTTTGTCAGAATTTGTAGGTTTTTGTTTGTCCACCCGTCTCTTGATTGACCAAAAGTTCTCAATGGGATTAAGATCTGGGGAGTTTCCAGGCCATGGACCCAAAATCTCTATGTTTTGGTCCCTGAGCCATTTAGTTATCACCTTTGCTTTATGGCAAGGTGCTCCATCATGCTGGAAAAGGCATTGTTGATCGCCAAACTGCTCTTGGACGGTTGGGAGAAGTTGCTCTCGGAGGACATTCTGGTACCATTCTTTATTCATGGCTGTGTTTTTAGGCAAGACTGTGAGAGAGCCGATTCCCTTGGCTGAGAAGCAACCCCACACATGAATGGTTTCAGGATGCTTTACAGTTGGCATGAGACAAGACTGGTGGTAGCGCTCACCTCGTCTTCTCCGAATAAGCTGTTTTCCAGATGTCCCAAACAATGACTTTACCCCAGTCCTCAGCAGTCCACTCCATGTACCTTTTGCAGAATATCAGTCTGTCCCTGATGGTTTTTCTGGAGAGAAGTGGCTTCTTTGCTGCCCTCCTTGAGACCAGGCCTTGCTCCAAGAGTCTCTGCCTCACAGTGCGTGCAGATGCACTCACACCTGCCTGCTGCCATTCCTGAGCAAGCTCTGCACTGCTGGTAGCCTGATCCCGCAGCTGAAACACTTTTAAGAGACGGTCCTGGCGCTTGCTGGTCTTTCTTGGGCGCCCTGGAGCCTTTTTGGCAACAATGGAACCTCTCTCCTTGAAGTTCTTGATGATACGATAGATTGTTGACTGAGGTGCAATGTTAGGCCAAGGAGCCCTTTTTAAATAAAGAAGTGACTCTGCCCTGAGACAGAGTCACCGGGGATCACTGGACTCAGATCCTGAGTCACCCGAGCAGGGCAACCTAGGAACCAAGCAGCCGGAAAGGCAAGCTCCCGAAGGAGGACAGGGGATGAGCCCCAATGCCCGAAGGGCACGTGTGCACTAGCACTCAATAAATAGCTCCCGAAGGAGGATAGGGGATGAGCCCCAATGCCCGGAAGGCAACTGCGCACAAGCACTCAATGCGCTCAGTCTGGGACCAGCACAGGATACCCAGCTCTCAATCAGACCACGTGTGCCGAGTTCCGCGCCTCCCGGAGGAGGTTGCAGCCCAACACACAATGTGGCCTCCAAACACACACACTGGCGCACACTAGGGTTCCGCGCCTCCCGAAGGAGGTTGCAGCCCAACAAACACAACTCCTGCCTAGACCACAGACTACACCTAGTGTGCAACCAAGGTCCTAGTCACAAAGCAGAGCGACCGGGTCTCTAGCTTAGCAAAGCAACAACAAGGCACCGGCGCCTGCTGCCAATACTGAGGGGTTTTTATAGTGAAGCAACCAATTAACAGAGCGGTGCTTCCTGTGCAGGACTGGCGGATGTGACATCATCTGTAGCCTCGAAGTATGGGCACATGATCACCTCCTGGCGGAAGTGACATCACAAGCAGGGTCAAGGTCGGAGCTTATGACCACTTCCTGTGTCTGAACCAAAACAAAGTGTCTTAAAGCGACAGTGTCGTAATTAGACTACAAGCGCGCGCGTGCACGGCGTCGGTGCCCGTGCCTTACAGTACCCCCCCCCTCAGGGCCCCTCCTCCTCCTCCAAAAGGCCGCAATCAGATCTGGGGCATTCAAATTATCCTCTGGCTCCCAGGTCCGTTCTTCAGGGCCGAATCCCACCCAGTCCACCAGATAGGATGTGACACCTCGTATAGTCCTAAAGTCAAGGATCTCCCGTACCTCGTACTCGGCCTCAACGGTTTCAGGCTCCTCTTGTAAAGGAGGAGAGAACCTATTCAGCCGTACAGGTTTGAGAAGAGAGACATGAAAGGAATTTACGACTCTCCATGACAGAGGCAGTTTAATACGATAGGTGACTGGGTTAATTCGAGACAGTACCCGAAAAGGACCGAGAAAACGGGGCGCAAATTTCAAAGACGCCACTCGGAGCCGAATGTATTTTGAGGAAAGCCAGACCAGATCTCCAGGCGCGAACTCCGGACCGCTGGAACGTCTGCGATCAGCATGATGCTTCATTTTGGTCTTGGAAGCAGCCAAGGAGGACTGGGTCTGTTGCCAGACATCTCGCAGATGTGCGGCGAAATCCGCAACAGCGGGCATCTCTGCCATGACGGGTAAAGGAAGAGGAAGGCGGGGGTGTTGTCCATTCTGGACAAAGAAGGGGGTTTTCCCCACAGCATCGGACACAGAATTATTTACTGCAAATTCTGCCCAGGCCAACAGCTCAGACCAGTTGTCGTGCCTTGCGGAAATAAAATGTCGCAAGTAAATTTGGAGGGATTGGTTGAGTCTTTCTGCCAAGCCATTAGTTTGAGGGTGAAAAGCCGAAGAAAGATCCACATCAACCCCCAGTAGATGGCACAGCTCCCTCCAAAACCTAGCTGAAAACTGAGGACCTCTGTCGGAAATAATTCGCCTCGGTAACCCATGCAACCGAAAGATGTGGCGAAAAAATAATTCCGCCAAGTGAGGCGCAGAAGGCAACCCTGGCAGCGCAACAAAGTGGCATACGTGGGAGAATAGATCAGTAACGATCCAGACCACGGTATTTCCTTCCGAGGAAGGGAGCCCCGTCACGAAGTCCATGGCGATGTCCTGCCAGGGACTCTCAGGGACTTGCAGCGGCATCAACAAGCCCGAAGGTCTCTGGCGGACCGGCTTATTACGGGCACAGGTGGTGCACCCCAGGGTAAAAGCCCGAACATCCCGACTGAGGCCTGGCCACCAATAGTGCCGAGAAATTAATTCCATCGTTCTCTTGGGACCCGGGTGTCCAGCCAGACGAGAGTTATGACCCCAAGAGAGGATCTCCTCTCTGCGAGCGGGTGGCACATACGTCTTACCCGGAGGCAGCTGGCGCAGACCAATAGGGTTCACAGGTAGAAGCTTTTCTGCAGGAATGATGGGACGAACCTCAGGCTCAGTACCATGGGCATCAAAAGAGCGGGACAGCGCATCCGCTCTGACATTCTTGTCCCCGTTCACAAAGTGTAAAACAAAATTAAAACGAGAAAAGAAAAGAGCCCATCTCGCCTGTCGAGCGTTAAGCCTCTGAGCAGATTGGAGATACAAAAGATTCTTGTGATCGGTGAAGATCACAACGGGAAACCTGGCCCCCTCCAGGAGATGTCTCCACTCCTCTAAAGCCAGTTTGATGGCCAGTAGTTCCCGATCACCTATGCAATAATTCCGCTCAGCAGGATTAAAGGCCTTGGAGAAAAAACCACAGGACAGTTTAGTCCCTTTGCCATCCTTCTGGTAGAGAAAAGCTCCAGCCCCTACAGATGACGCATCCACCTCCACGAAGAAGGGGCGTTGGGGGTCTGGGCGATGAATCACTGTGGCCGATAGGAAGGCCTCCTTCAACGCAATGAAGGCGTGCTCCGCCTCCGACGACCATTTACAAGGATTAGCCCCTTTGCGAGTCAATGCAGTGAGAGGGGACACCAGAGAAGAGAAATGGGGAATGAACTTCCTATAATAATTGGCGAACCCCAGAAACCTCTGGACCGCCTTTAAAGACTGCGGTTTGGGCCAAGCCATGATGGACCTGAATTTATCGGGGTCCATTTGAAGCCCCTGTGCGGAAACTATGTAGCCAAGAAAGGCCAACTGGGTCTTCTCGAACTCGCACTTCTCTAATTTGGCGTACAAATGGTTAATCCGAAGGCGGTGCAACACCTCCTTCACCATGCGCCTGTGGGTAGATAAGTCGCGAGAAAACACCAAAATGTCGTCCAAGTAGACCACCACAGCGGTAGTCAAGAGATCCCTGAATATGTTATTCAGGAAGTCCTTAAACACCGCTGGGGCATTACAGAGGCCAAAGGGCATAACCAGGTATTCATAATGACCGTCTCTGGTGTTAAATGCGGTTTTCCACTCGTCACCCTCCCGAATACGAATCAGGTTATATGCCCCGCGCAGGTCTAGTTTGGAAAAGACCGTTGCGCCCTGAAACCGATCAAATAATTCGGAGATGAGAGGAAGCGGGTATTTATTTTTTACGGTGATGTCGTTAAGACCCCTATAGTCAATACACGGTCGCAAGGACCCATCTTTTTTAGAAACGAAAAAGAAACCAGCCCCAGCAGGGAAACTGGATTTTCGTATGAACCCCTTCTCAAGGTTCTCTTTAATATAAGCTGACATGGCTTCGGTCTCCGGTATGGACAGAGGGTGCACTCTACCACGGGGCGGAGTAGACCCCGGCACCAACTCGATGGCACAGTCGTAAGGACGATGTATGGGAAGAGTGTCTGCCCCCTTCTAACAGAAGACGTCAGCAAAAGCCATGTATTGCGCAGGTAACCCCTGAAGCTCAGCTGGAAGGGGCGGTGTCTCTACAGAGATCACCCTCGTCATGCACTTGTCCTGACAGTAAGGACCCCACTGTTTGACTTCACCGGTGGTCCAATCCAGTGTGGGAGCGTGTAGTCTCAGCCATGGAAGGCCCAAGAGGATTGGGTCCACAGACTGAGGTAATACTAGGAGCGAAATGATCTCCTTATGTAAGGCTCCTATCTGCATCTCAACAGGAACTGTGCGGTGTGTGATGCACCTGCCTAATTTGGAACCGTCCACCACAGTGATGTTTATACTGGTGGCCAGAGGTTTGATAGGAATTCCGAGCTTCTGGGTCCACTTACGTGAAATAAAATTACCAGAAGCACCGGAATCAATAAAGGCTCTGGTTGGCGTGGTCTTACCATCTACCCTGATCAAGACGGGCAGTGTGCATTTTGTGGAGGTTTGTGCGATCTCACCTAGGGAAATACCTCCCACTGACCCTAGGTGCGCCCGTTTCCCGAATTCTGAGGACAATGGGGAGCAATGTGGCCTAGTTTTTTACACAAATAGCAAACCACCCCAGACCTGCGGGGACCGAGTCTGTCTATCTCCATAGGTTCTTCAGGTGGAACCGTAGGCCTGGAAAATACCGGAGCTAGCCGACCCCGTCTCCGCTCAGTAGCTTGCTCGAGACGGCGTTCGGACAGACGGCGGTCAATCCTAATGGCCAGATCGATGAGACCACGAAGAGTACCTGGTCTCTCTCTACCTGCCAGCTCGTCCTTGATGGACGGACTTAAGCCGGCGGAGAAAATCGCTAGCAAGGGAGCATCTTGCCATGCCAACTCGGACGCCAGGGTTCGGAAACGGATGGCGTATTGTGAAACCGAGTCCGTTCCCTGGCGTAGCTCCAGAAGACAGGAGCTGGCGGTAACAAGAGGATCAGGTCCCTGAAATACCTCCCTAAAGCAGGACAAAAAGAGAGGTAGGGAGCCCACACAAGGATCACCTCTCTCCCATAGAGGGGTAGCCCAAGCCAGTGCCTGCCCGGACAAGAGGGATATTATGAATGCCACTTTAGTGTGGTCATCCAAAAAACTGTCCGGGTTCAACTGAAAGTGGATCAGGCACTGACTTAAGAATCCCCGACACTCCTGCTGTTCCCCACGGAAACGTTCGGGCAGAGGTAACTTAGGCGGTCGGTGAATCGCCACGGGAACTTGCGGACATACCGAAGCAGCAGCGGAGTGGGAAGTAGCGACAGCCTGCTGCTCCACGGCCTGCAACCGACCGTCTAAGGTGGACAGAAATTCCGTGCTAGACGCCGAGATGGCGGCAGCACGTTGCTCCATCTCCTGCATGCGTTGTTCCCATTGTTTAACGTACGCCTGCATGGAGGGAGTTTGAGACATAGCACCGGCGGATCCCTGGCCGGTGCCTACTGTTAGGCCAAGGAGCCCTTTTTAAATAAAGAAGTGACTCTGCCCTGAGACAGAGCCACCGGGGATCACTGGACTCAGATCCTGAGTCACCCGAGCAGGGCAATCTAGGAACCAAGCAGCCGGAAAGGCAAGCTCCCGAAGGAGGACAGGGGATGAGCCCCAATGCCCGAAGGGCACGTGTGCACTAGCACTCAATAAATAGCTCCCGAAGGAGGATAGGGGATGAGCCCCAATGCCCGGAAGGCAACTGCGCACAAGCACTCAATGCGCTCAGTCTGGGACCAGCACAGGATACCCAGCTCTCAATCGGACCACGTGTGCCGAGTTCCGCGCCTCCCGGAGGAGGTTGCAGCCCAACACACAATGTGGCCTCCAAACACACACACTGGCGCACACTAGGGTTCCGCGCCTCCCGAAGGAGGTTGCAGCCCAACAAACACAACTCCTGCCTAGACCACAGACTACACCTAGTGTGCAACCAAGGTCCTAGTCACAAAGCAGAGCGACCGGGTCTCTAGCTTAGCAAAGCAACAACAAGGCACCGGCGCCTGCTGCCAATACTGAGGGGTTTTTATAGTGAAGCAACCAATTAACAGGGCGGTGCTTCCTGTGCAGGACTGGCGGATGTGACATCATCTGTAGCCTCGAAGTATGGGCACATGATCACCTCCTGGCGGAAGTGACATCACAGGCAGGGTCAAGGTCGGAGCTTATGACCATTTCCTGTGTCTGAACCAAAACAAAGTGTCTTAAAGCGACAGTGTCGTAATTAGACTACAAGCGCGCGCGTGCACGGCGTCGGTGCCCGCGCCTTACATGCAATCTTTCTAGCTGCGATACTCTTCCCTGTTAGGCCATTTTCTGTGCAGTGCAATGATGACTGCACGTGTTTCTTTAGAGATAACCATGGTTAACAGAAGAGAAACAATGATGCCAAGCACCAGCCTCCTTTTAAAGTGTCCAATGGTGTCATTCTTAGGGCTCGTTCACATCACCGTTAGGGCTTCCGTTCAGGCTTTCCGTTATAACATCGTTATAACGGAAAGAAACGGAATCCCTAGGACGGACATCAAAACGGACACCTTTAAGAGGCATTCCGTTTTGATCCGTCATAATAGAAGCCTATGGCCCTGCATAACGGATCCGTCTGGATGCCGTTATGCTGGACGGAAAACAAAGTCCTGTCGACAGGGACTTGTAGTCCTACACAAACAACATGCTGCTGAGTATCCCAGCAGGCAGACATGTACTCACAGCACTTATATTTACTGCCTTTGCAGAGAAGGGGGGGGGAGGGGCAGAGATTGTTATTACTGCATGTAAACAAAGGCCAGAAGAGAACCAGGGAAATGAGGAAATATAGATTTTTTTTTGCATAAAACTTGCTGAACTTAGTTATATATTGCTGCCCATCAGATTTACAGTGCTATATTTTTTTTTTCATAACTTGGACAACCCCTTTAATCATGACAGATTGATCTCCAGCCCTGTCCTCATCAACACCCACACCTGTGTTAATGGAGCAATCACTGAAACGATGTTAGCTGGTCCTTTTAAGGCAGGGCTGCAATGATGTTGAAATGTGTTTTGGGGGATAAAGTTCATTTTCTAGGCAAATATTGACTTTGCAAGTAATTGCTGTTAAGCTGATCACTCTTTATAACATTCTGGAGTATATGCAAATTGCCATTATAAAAACTGAAGCAGTAGACTTTGTAAAAATTAATGTTTGTATCATTCTCAAAACTTTTGGCCATGACTGTATGTTGTGCTGGATACTCCTATATGCTTAGTATTAGTGAATGCACTGGGGGAGGGGGGCTGTCTAATACCAGGGCTGAATTTCAGTACCAGTCTTGAATGGACATATAAATGATTGATTTAGAGTTAGCAGGAGTAGTACTACTATGTAAAGCAGGACAGGATAAGTCCTCCAGAGCAAGAGATGACGATCCTTTCTCTGTATATTATATCGTCACATAATGCTAAACTAGAATAAGAGTCAGCACAGGGTTAAATATGCTACATTTGGCGCTCCCTTATCCGCGGTCTAATTCTTCCCGGTTAAATTGTGCTTTTAAAGCTGGAATCAAGATGCAAATGATGCATTGCCCAAGTCAAATCATTACATTTCTTATTAATTTCCGTGCTACAAACTCTGTTATAATCTCTTTAGAAAAATGATTAACCAAGTGTAAACGCTGTACCGCACAAAGCCACCGCGGCATTATGGGAAAACTAATTGGATGTACAACCGAAAGGGGTAAATTTTTATTTTTTTTAATTTTTTTTTAAGCAGGACTACAGTTTAATTAAATCAAACAGAAAAGTATTAATCTTCTGAGCTATGTACATATATAATCACTGGGCGCTTATTTAAGTACAGAGGATTGAATTTGCTTAAGTCCTTCTATCTCTGCGTCGTCATGGTAACTGCAACGCAGGAATAAAACCCTCACATCTCGCAGAACAAAGAGGCTAATGAGAAAATACCTGAATGGAATTTGCGGTCTTCACGGATAACGTGCGTGCCGATAGCGTCACTCTGTTGTCTTCTCATTTAGACAACACAGCATCGGAAAGGAAGAATAGAAAGGTTCACGTCATTGTGGAAAGATCATTTGCGACTCTTCGCAACGTAAAAAAAGACAAAAAAGAATCAACAAACAAAGCAATAAAGGGATGGAGTCAATTAGCCAGGAGATGAAGGCAGACAAAAAGTCAAAGCCGGTCACTATGAGAACCAAAAATATACAAATTGGGACCTGATGAGGGGGTCACATTCCTAGATACCTAGCAAAAGAGTCCCAATTTCACCTATAGCACCCTCCTTTCCCATGACCAGTTAGGGTCCAGTTACTCCTCTGCCTCTATCTGGTCCAATATAGTCGCTATGGGCAGGGGCGTAACTACCATAGCGGCAGACCATGCGACTGCTATGGGGCCCAGGAGATGAGGGGGCTCAGTCTTAGTTGGGATCATCTTCTCTTCTACTCAAGGCGAAAACTTGGTCAGGACCCTCTAAAGGAACAATTTTTAGCAAATGAAGCAGTGGAAAAATTACCCAAGGGTCACTGAAAGGGGTTTAGGTGGAAACCCTTCTGTCCTGTGTGGGGGGCCTGGTGTGATCCTTGCTATGGGGACCTTACTCCTCTATGTTCGCCACTCGCTATGGGCCACATCAACATGAAGTTGACTGGGATCTAAGCTGCAGTAACTCAACATGACCACACACAGTGGATGGAGTTGTGGTGTTTACCGTGGCAGCCACTTCTGAGAATAGCGGATTGTAGAGGTGTAGGGGTACCAGGACCCCCAACAATCTGACATTAATGTCATCAATATCAAGAACCTGGATGACCCCATTTATGTAGATCAGTTGGGTAGTCGAAGAAGATATGGAGTCAAGGTTCGGTACCGGTGATCGGTGATCTAGAGTCAAGTACAGTAGTGTGAGAGAAACCAAGTATATTGGTCAATCAGGAGTCAAATTACAATCCAGAAAACATGAAGGAAGTCAAGCCGTCAGCTATAACTGGCTCCTTTTCTGTTGACTGCAACACCAGCCTCACTATGAGACGCAGTATACCGATAGCTGGTTGGAAGAACAGGTTACGTTGGAGCATGGACTGGAAAGTGACGCCATCTTTTACTGATTTGTTGGATTCTGTATAAGCTGAGGTAAGAATATAAATTGAGGTGATGGATTCCACTACTGGTGTAGTCTGATGCCACCACACATACACTCCCAGGTTCGGACGCAAACCCCTCCAGCTCACATACAATATCACACACCATATCAGGTGCCACATGAAATTCTGCTTTAGTTGGTCATGCCCCGTAAATAAAATTAGACCCCTAATGAGACTAAATTTATAAAAATCAAATCCCAGATGCCTCAATTTACCATTCATATACGTACCTTACACTAAGACACTACACATAAAAACACCACTACTTTATACACACTACACTACACAATGGACACACACTACACTAATTACAGAACACCACTACCAACTCCTTATGTGCCTCCAGTCCTCCCTTACATAACTAACAACACAGACTGCCCCTCTTGATCGCAGACGACACTCCCCATGCCCTCCTGTTTCACATACTGCTCCCCATGGTAATCCCCTTATCACACACTTCTCATTATGGTCCTCCCCTTTCTCAAACAGACTGCTCCCCCATGCCTACTTCTTTTTTACACACTCTGCTCCCATGCCTCCCTCTTTTTCACACACTCTGCTCCCCCATGCCTCCCTCTTTTTCACACACTCTGCTCCCCCATGCCTCCCTCTTTTTTACACACTCTGCTCCCCCATGCCTCCCTCTTTTTCACACACTCTGCTCCCCCATGCCTCCCTCTTTTTCGCATTGACTTCTCCTCCATGCCTCCCTCATGAAGGGTATAACTCTCAAATATAGTCACTAGTAAGAATACTACCCTCACTACAGATTACATCATGCACCTTTCTAACAGGTCAGAGAACAACATCTTTTTGAGTGCTACTTTAAACTTGCTCACAACAATATCACAATATCAATTTTTTTCTAAAATAACATTTATGGCAAATAAATTAAATATTTATAGGACTTGAGCATGTATCCCACGGTCATATCTCTCCTTACATGTAATTATACATTTTCCTGATATTCTATATAGCCAATGGGTTTTTCATAATCCTGTCTGTAATGTAATATTTGATGTGGCCGCACATGCATAGATAAAAAGCTTTTCTGCTCAGGAAAATGGTTCTGTTACCAGAGAGAAGATTGTCACTTACCAGTCCTGGATCCTGCGCCGTGCAATGCCTTTCTTCCCATCTCTTGAAGGATCAGCCTCTTCTCTGCTATGTCGGGTCGCACTGATGACATCATCACACCTGGCTCGAGTTTATTCATGCTCGTTACTTTCATAACTCCTCTGCAAGATAAGAGTCTTAGTGGAGCCACCTCACCATGAAAAACCCTAAAAGAAATGAAATAACACAGGGATGTGTGGTGGGATCAGTTGGGTAGCAGATAACTATTTGTTCCTCCTAATTATAACAATTTAAAGAATTTTTCCTATTATACAGTAGGTGTAATGACTGTAAGTAGGGACAGACAAGGTCAGTGAGCCCTAAGGCTAGTACACAGTCTGCTCTCCTTACTTACTCGCAGTAAAAGCCCTAGATAGCTAGACCGCAAGTGGTCGACGGTCCCTTGGCTAAATAAGTGCAGAGAAGGACTAACAAACAAAGACAGACAAACACTATACAGAGTAGTACGAAAATGGGTCAGAACCAGTTGGACTATGCAGTTCCAAATGAGAGACAAAGAGCGGTCAGAAGACAAGCCACGATCAGAACCAGACTGACTATGCAGTACCAAACGAGAGACAGAGTGGTCTGAAGACAGGCCGGGTTCAGAAGCATGAGCAATCCAAATAAGCACAGGAGCAAGAACCAGAAACACAGCTATTGAGTCAAAGACTATCACAGGCACTGGTGTATGGCCAGGAAGGGAATTAAATAGAGTGCTGAGTCCCTGGATCAGAACCTGATAGATCCATGACTCGGCGCTCCATTAGTCAGGAACACTAGTACACAGTAACAGTATCCATTCAGTATTCCAGTAAAGGCAACAGCACATGGGACCCTAACCAGATCCATGGTTATAACTGGAGGCAAAAATTTAGTCAACCTGACATGCATGGATCTATTTGGCGTAAGGTCTGGGGTATAGACTGGTCTTGAGCCTTGTCACCTTTCAATCATTGGGTCCCTTCGATCATTTATTGGAAGAATCTAATACCCAATTTATTATCAGACGCTTATCCAGTGGATATGAGATTTTGGGACAAGTCCTTTAAGGAGTTAAAGAGAAATACCACAGAAACAGACCTGATTACAGATTACCCAGAGATTGGGATACCATTAGGAGAAGGAGAAGATGTTATGTTTGGAAGCCCGAGGGACATCAAGATGTGAATTTTTAGCATCATAAATATTTTTGTTTGCTGTTCTCGGCTATGAAAACAAAGCCATGCCAAATGTTTGAAGAAACCCCCCTCTCCCCAACACACACACAAATCATAAACAGCTCGAAATGGGCCAAATGCATCTGAAGAACGGACCCAATATGGAACGTGAACAATGTGAGAATCTCAAGTAATGACACCGAAGTGCCTCTAAATCGCCGTGAGATGAAAAGATGACTATAATCTGAGATAAATAGACCCGAGCGTCTATGGTAGAACATTGCTCCTGAAATGCTTGACAATGGAGCTTTCTAAGTTACCGAAGAGCGATGGGAGAAAAATAAAATAACAAACAGTCAAAGTAATGGATGAATGAAACCAGCGCAGAAAACGTTCATTTTACTTAGACTTTGGATATATGAGTTTTTAGACCAGACGTTTTCAGCTCTGTGATGCTGTAAAAAAATTCTGCTCTTGAAATAAGGTTTACAAGAAACTGTTTTGTAACATTTTTTATTATTTTAACTTATTTTTTTTTATTATTTTTACTTTAGATCAATATATATGAATATGCCCATACTATTAAAATATAAAAATACTTTTTCCTTACGGCAAAACAGAGAAATAAGTCAAAATGAAAAAAAAAAAGACAGATTCACAATTTTTTTGTTTGCATCACCTCCCACAAAAAAGGAATAAAAAGTGATGAAAAAGTCATACCCACCCCCAAATGGTATCAATGAAAAGTACAGATCTCCCTGCCAAAAAGTGAGCCTACACATAAAGAATAAGAAAGTTATGGGGGTCAGAATATGGCAAGGCAAAGTAAAAGATGGAGGAGGCGTGCTTCCTCCGTGCAGGGCCTCCAGACTCCCACTGTTGTTCAGGAGCGAGGGCGAGATGTGCGACCTCGTCTCCATGACAACAGGGGCGGGGAGGACCCGACGCGCATTCAGTCTCCGTGCGGGAAGCGTCCTCCCCATCTCCTTGACGACATGCAGGAGGAGCTTCAGCTATGAATATGTGTGATTTAGGTCACGTGACCTACAGGAAGCCAGCACTTCCTGTTTCATGTTTGGAGTTAGGTCATGTGACGCCGCCTCATCAAATGACCTACTTGGAGCCCTATTTAAACAGGCAGCCTGCCAGCCACAGGTTGCCTGAGATTGATCTATCACTCCAGTGCTAGTGCTTGCTAATCCTCATTGTGATTACTGTGTTTTGGACTCCGGCTGTGTATTTTTGACCTTACTTTTGCTCTCTCCCCTGGTTTTGACGTGACTTCCTGGTACGACTCTTGGCTTGCTGACCTTCCGATATTGTGTGTGTTCTGTCTTTGTTTGTTTATTTCTCCTCGTTTTCCCCTTCCCTTTACGCCCCAGCACTTATTCAGGCTAGAGATTGTCGCCCAGTTACGCGCCGTTACATAAGACGGGCCAAGTAAGTTAGCAGGGACAGAGGTTGGGGCTCAAGACAGGGCTCACTATTCCCCATACGTGACAGTTTTTTCCTTTTTTTTTTTTCAGTATTAAAACTCAAGAAAAAATATTCATATGTGGTATTGACAGTATTGAGTATGAATACAACAGATCAGTTTTATCGCATAGGAAAAGTTGTAAAAACACAATCCATAAAAATGTGACTGAATTGTGTTGTTTTTTTTTTATATATATATATTTGTACCTCATTTGGCATTTTTTCCCCGATTCCCATTGTATGCAACTTTAAAAAAAAAACAGCTCCCATACGGCTATGTGAATGGAAAAATAAAAAAGATATGGCTTTGGGAAGTTTGAGAATTAAAAATGAAAACAAAAAACGAAAATTAAGTTTAGTGAATTATCTGGAAGTTACTCCTGGCAAATACACTTATCAGGCCCACAGACCGGTCAATGGACAATGGATAGGTCATCAATATCAGATCGGTGGGGACCTAGGCCATGTGATGTTACCGTACATCGATCACGTGGCCTAGTTGCAGCTCAGCCTCATTCAAGTCAATGGGGCTGAGTTGCAATACCAAGCACAGCCACTATACAATGTATGGTGCTGTGCTTGGAAAGCACCAGAGCTCCAGGAGGCCAGCGGCTGCCTGAAACAGATAGGTCATCGTTAACAATTCCTGGATAACCCCTCCAATGTGGTCAACTTCCATAGAATTCCCATGATTCCCTGTGTTTATCCAGACAAGCTGTTCTGAGAAGGAGATTACTTCGTATTACATCCTCTGAGCGTATAATTTGTGTGTTCCGTTAGCTGGAGGGATATTGTTCTCCTGCTTTCATTAATCCCATCATTTTTTTTCTCAGTGTGTTTTCATGCGGCTTATTTGTCTGTTGTCTACGCAGAAAAGCCGCGTCTTCCTCCTGCTCCTTCCTCTCGCTGATAAGCCTTGAAACATCCTTCAGCTTTTTCCGTAAAAGTTTTCCTTTTCTTCTAGCTACACTTTATTATTATTATTTTTTTTTAAAGGATTTAAATCAAATACTTTTGCCACTTAAAAATTAAGAAAGTTACTCATGTTGAGAGCTAATATCATTTTGTGTCTGCTACTTTGTTGCTCCGCTGGATATGGAAAATATCAGATAGAAAAGACTTGCAGCCGTTCTGAGATGAAGCAAGGATGTGGGGTGGGAGATAATCTGCTAAAGGTTAGCACATGTTAATATGTGCGCCAAGCCAAAAGATCTGCATTTGAAATCTTAATTGGAGCCAGCGGGGGGCGCTAGTCTAGGTGGAGATTCCTATTGAGATATCTGACCTCAAGTTCTAGTTTAGCTTTTTCATATATATATCTAGATCTCTGGCAAGATGGGAATATGAAGCCTGACACAGTAAAGATTGTGCTTGTAAATGGAGACAATTACACCAGAAGAGGAACCAGTTCATGTGGATGGCCACATTCATCACAGTGCCACACTGCATGGGTGCATTGTGTGTACCAGATGCCCCCATTAATGCCCTAGTCTCAAATTGTCCACCTCCCACAAATTCCCCCTCAATATCCTGCCACTGAGATGCTTCCAAGGGTGTTTGCCACAGATGCCCCCATACCGTCTACTGGTGTATCCCAGTGTGTCTGACACTGATGCCCCATCAAAAATGCATGCCACAGATCTACAGGAACGCCTACCAGCCAGAGCGGCTGTTGAAGATAATCCCCCCAGAGGGTGTGATACAGAAGTGCCCTCCTAACATACCCCCCACTGGTGCCTTTGCCCAGATTCTTCTTAGAGTGTCTGCTATTGATGCCCTCCAAAGTGCCAGCCACATATGGCCCCCTACAGTGCCATAGCCTTAGATTTCAGCCAGTGTCTACAACTAATACCCCTAGAGTTCTTGCCACTGATAGCCTGCCAAAAATGCCTTCTAGGGATGTCCCTAATCTGGTGCCACAGCTTGAGATTCCCTTAGAGTAGATATTTTAGATGATCACCTCTCGCCCAGAGATGATATGCTACAAAATGCCCCTAGAAGGCCTGCAATAGATGTTCTTCTAATATGTCTGTCACATATACTCCCATATTGTGCCCCATATTCCCGTGTCTGTCATTGGTGCCCCCTCCCCCCAAAGTACCTAGCTTAGATAGCCCCTTACAGTGCCTAGACATCAAATTCCTTCCAGAATGCCTGCCACTGATGATCCTTAAGAACATCCCTCTGATACCCCTTGGGTAGATGCCACTGATGCCCCCAAAGTGCATGCCACTGTATGCAACTGATGGCCCTAGCGTGTCAATTCCAGTGATGCCCCTACAATACATGCCACTGATGATCCTAGAGTGGATGTCAACAATAACCCTAGACTGCATGCCAAGGATGTCCCTAGAGTAGATGCCACTTGTGACCTTAGAGTACATGCCACTAAAGCACATGGCAATGATGAACCTAAAGTGTCTGCCACTGATTCCCCCAGAGTGTATGCTATTTATATCCTTAGAGTGGATATCAATGATATCCTAAAGTGCGCTCTAATGATATCCCTAGAGTAAATGCCACTGGTGACACTAGACTGCTTGGCACTGATACCTCTATACTACATTCCAGTGAGGCCCTTAGATTGCATATTACTCCCTAGAGTACATGCCACTAATGCTTCAATAGTGCCACTGATACTTTGAGAGTACATGCTACTAATGCCCCTAGAGTGTCTTCCACTGATGGCCTTACAGTGCATGCTTCTGATGTCCCAAGAGCGCATGCCACGGATGCTTCAACAGTGCCTGCCACTGAAGCCCTGAGATTACATTATACTAATGCCCCTAGAGTGTCTTCCACTGATGTCCCTAGAGTGAATGCCCCTTATGACCCTAGGTGCCTGCCACTATTGCCCTTAGAATACTTGCCATTGATAGAGTACATGCCACTGATGCCCCTAGTGCACATGCTACTGAATTCCCTAGAGTGCCTACCATTGATGCTCCTATAGTATATGCCCTTGAGTCCATACAATTGATGTCCCTATAGAACATTCCACTGATGTTCCTAGAGTGAATGCCCCTAATAACCCTAGAGTGCCTGCCACTGATGCTCCTAGAGTACATGTCAATGATGACCCCTAGAGAGTCTGCAACTGAAGCCCCTAGAGTACATACCACTGATGTCCCAACAGTGTATACCACAGATGCCCCTAGAGTGTCCGCCACTGATACTCCTAGAATGTATACCACAGGTGCCCCCTGAATGTCAGATTGATGCTCCGAGAGTGACTGCACCTCTAGCCCTCAACAGTGCCTTCCACGGAGATGTCTTCTTTTCTGCATCTGATGTGCATATTTGCATGATGTCATCATCCATGACATGTCATTGAGTGACAAGGTGCAGCTGTGCTATAAGTCTGGCTCCAGTAATAATTGTTCAGTAGCTCTCAATTTTCTAATAATTTTTTGAGAAGCTTAAAATGTGGTTTGTGAATAAATTCAACCCTCTAGACTAAGACTGACTGAAAACTTCATGCAGCCCCTAACTTGGTAGGAAGAAGGACTCGTCCACTTCTGCCCAAGAAGAATGGAATGATAAGTTTCATTCTACAGTGCCTTGCGAAAGTATTCGTCCCCTGGAACTCTTCAACCTTTTGCCACATTTCAGGCTTCAAACAAAAAGATATAACATTTTTAATTTTTGGTGAAGAATCAACAACAAGTGGCTCACAATTGTGAAGTGGAACGAAATTTATTGGATCATTTAAACTTTTTTTGTAATAATAAAACTGAAAAGTGGGCGTGCAAAATTATTCGTCCCATTTCCTTTCAGTCCAGAAGTTGATCTCTGATCTCTGAATGATCCAATGTTGTCCTAAATGACTGATGAAGATACATAGAATCCACCTGTGTGTAATCAAGTCTCCGTATAAATGCACCTGCTCTGTGATAGTCTCAGGGTTCTGCATCATGAAGACCAAGGAACACACCAGGCAGGTCCCTGATACTGTTGTGGAGAAGTTTAAAGCCGGATTTGGAGACCAAAAGATTTCCCAAGCTTTAAACATCCCAAGGAGCACTGTGCAAGCCGTCATATTGAAATGGAAGGAGTATCAGACCACTGCAAATCTACCAAGACCCGGCCATCCCTCTAAACAAGGAGAAGACTGATCAGAGATGGAGCCAAGAGGCCCATGATCACTCTGGATGAACTGCAGAGATCTACAGCTGAGGTGGGAGAGTCTGTCCATAGGACAACAATCAGTCCAACACTTCACAAATCTGCCTTTATGGAAGAGTGGCAAGAGAAAGCCATTTCTCAAAGATATCCATAAAAAGTCTGGTTTACAGTTTGCCACAAGCCCCTGGGAGATACCAAACATGTGGAAGAAGGGCTCTGCTCAGATGAAACCAAAATCCAACTTTTTGGAAACAATGCCAAAACGATATGTTTGGTGTGAAAAGCAACACAGCTCATCACCCTGAACACATCATCCCCACTGTCAGACATGGTGGGGGCAGCATCATGGTTTGGGCCTGCTTTTCATCAGCAGGGACAGGGAAGATGATGGATGGAGCCAAATACAGGACCATTCTGGATGAAAAGACCTGAGACTAGGACGGAGATTTATCTTCCAACAAGACAATGATCCCAAACATAAAGCAAAATCTACAATGGAATGGTTCAAAAATAAAGGTCTCCAGGTCTTAGAATGGCCGAGTCACAGTCCAGACCTGAATCCAATGGAGAAGATGTGGAAAGAGCTGAAAACTGCCTGTTCACAAACGTCTCCATCCAACCTCAAAGAGCTCCAGCTGTTTTGCAAGGAAGAATGGGCAAGAATTTCAGTCTCTAGATGTGCAAAACTGATAGAGACATCCCCCAAGAGACCGCAGCTGTAATCGCAGCAAAAGATGTCGCAACAAAGTATTAATGCAAGGGGGCAGAATAATTTTGCACGCCCCACTTTTCAGTTTTATTATTACAAAAAAGTTGAAATGATACAATAAAGTTCGTTCCACTTAACAATTGTGACCACTTGTTGTTGATTCTTCACCAAAAATGTAAATGTTATATCTTTTAGTTTGAAGCCTGAAATGTGGCAAAAGGTTGAAAAGTTCCAGGGGGCTGAATACTTTCGCAAGGCACTGTATCTAAAGATCTCTCTGCCATATACACTGCCACCTACTGGTGAACCAGGCACATTACATGTATAAAACAGTTTCATTGCAACATTATCAAAGTACCTGGAATCCATACACATATGACGTTCTGGTTCGCAATTAAACGCAGTATCAGGGTGTAGGAATGGTAATACCACCCTGGGGTATTACAGACCCATATACCTCCTTTCATGGTCTGGACAGAGCAGGAGTGTAGCTATAGGGGAAGCAGGGGAGTCAAACTCAGAAGGGGCCCACCCAGGAGGAGGAATAAAACATTTTGTCAGGGCCTCCTCAACAGTATTGTACACTTGCATTATATACAGTGACATGAGATACAGTATATATGTGTAGGAAATAGATGTAGCGGCTGCTGAGCCTGGTCTGAGAGAGCGATCATGACTAGTTGCAGGAGTTAGAAGTTACAGGGGGTTGCAAAGAAGTTGCTGGGGGGGAGGCCCATTCAAAAATTTTGCTGTGGGACCCAGTCATTTCTAGTTATGCCACTAAAAAAGAGAACAAAGAACAGGAAAGTAATTGCTCGTTTCTTACAATGTAATTGACATAAAGTGTCATTGACTGGACCTGTTCCCGTGTGGGGGGTGGACAGACGCAGCAAGCAGGGAGGCAGTAAATTAGTTGCTATGGAAAAAGTCAGAGGCAATGCACAAATGAAGCCTGTGTCAAGAAATTTTCCATTGAAAGGAGAAGCAAATACCAGACTTTAAGTCTATAGAAATCCGTCTTTTCAGCGGTGCTATCCCCTGGGTCCAGGGTAATTTTCACTTTATGATTATATGATTGTGAGTCATAATTTATTTGACAGTCTCGGTGGATTGTTGCGGAGCTGATCTCTCCGCCTGCATTTTAAGTGATGACTAATACATATGTGAATAGCGCTGATGTGTGGTAGCAACAATTTGTCACTTCAGAGTCCGGTCGTTTGGTCTGACAAAGTTTAGATTCAGACATTGACGGGAGAAAATTACATTTAAGAGGGACATCGTGTTTGATGGAAATGGTGCGGACGTTGAGCTTTATTTCTATTAAAATACGGAGTGGAGGGTGGAACGGAGCGATGTGGTGGAAATACATTCCTCATGTGATGATTGTGGTCATCATACAGGAGAGATTCCAGAACCATCACTTGGAACCACTGCAAACTCCATTGCAGCACCCACCACCATCATCACTACAACCACCATGACTGGTGTTACCACCATTACCACTTCCACCACTATCACAACTTCTGCTACCACCACTACCACAACCACCACTACTACTGCTAGTACCACTACCACCTCCACCATGACTAGTGCTACCACTATCACCACTTCAACCACCATGACTAGTGTTACCACTATCACCACTTCAACCACCATGACTAGTGTTACCAGCATCATCACTTCCACCACTACCACTACTTCTGCTACCACCACTACCACAACCACCACTACCACTACAACCACCCCCACCACTACTACTGCTAGTATCACTACTACCTTCACCACTACTACCACCACCACCATTCCCTCTACAACCACTACCACCCCCCCCCACTATCACTACTTGCACCATTACCACCTTCAACACTACCACAACCACTACCAACACTAATTCCACCACCACTACCACAACCACCATTACCACCACCCCCACTGCTAGTACCAGTACCACCATCACCACTTCCACCACCATTCCTACCACCGCCATTACCACTACCATCTCCACCACCATTACCACTACCCCCACTACCACTACTTGCACCACTGCCACAACCACCCCCACTACCAGTACTAGCATTACCACCAGCATGACTATGACTACCACTAGGATTACCACCACCCCCACTACCACCATTACCTCTACAATCACTACCACCACCCCCACTATCACTACTTACACCACTACCACAACCATTATCAACACCAATTCCGCCACAACCACCATTAGCACCACCTCCACCTCTACTGCTACCAGTACCACCATCACCACCACCACTACCACAACCCCCAATACCACTACTTGCACCACAACCATCACCCCCACTATCACAACCATTCCCACCACCAGTACTAGCATTACCACCATCTCACTTCCACCGCCAGCATGACTACCACTATGATTACCACCACCCCCACTACCATCACTACCACCCACAATAACAATTAACAAACCAACACAACAACCTCCTACCAGGTGCCATTTATAATACTTGTGCCTTTCTATGTGACAATAGGACCCATGGGACCCTCAGGCACCAGGGCCTCGATGCAACTGCTACATTTGAACCACCTATACCTATACACTTTAAAACTCTGCTTAGCCTCCTCTTATTTTCTAGACAATTTTCAAAACTGTCTACCGAGGCAGAGAAAAGTAAAATATGATGAATGCATGGCATGTAGCCAGCTTGTTTGTAACCTGAAGATTTTGGGTCCGTTCCATCCATGGTTTCTGTATATGTACATGTGGTCTCACCTTACTTGCAGTGGAGGTGGGCTCTTCCTGTTGTTCTGGGACCAATCAAATAAATCCCCCCAACCACTGCTCTTCCCTCCTCTCCCCTCTTTCCCATCGTCTACGCCATGTTTTACACTAGATGGCCTGAGGAGGTTTCTGAATATTTACAGAGAGCCTGCAGGAAGGGAAAGTGAGATACAGAGGTCTGGAAGATGAAAAGGAACTATGTCCTACTGGGATACGAGAACGTTGCCACATTCGCCTCATAAGAATTATACCAAGTGATGTTCTTTATAAATTTTCTCGTGATATCCCATCATGCCGCTTGTTTTGTGGTTGATGTTCTTATTATTAATTGCTGTCAATTAATGTTTCTCTTTCCGACTCCCATAAGCCCAGAGTTTTTCCAGAATGTCTTGTCTTCTGTGCGAGCCTTCAGCCCTTCCAGTGACATGTTCATATTTCCAGTGATCTGTGTCTTAATCCATCTTGCTGCTGCTCGTCTTCTTCCACTGCGCTGGAGTCTTCTCATCACATGTGGCGGCACAGATAAAGCGTTGGTGTGGCCGTGTGTTTCAATTAGAAGATTAGGCTTCATTCAAGCAAAGATCTGCCAAGACCTGTCTGACATTGGTGACCTTGAGAGGATGTAAAGTAAATCTCCAGACAACACATCCACATGTCACTCGTCCTAATAAGAAGCCATACAATGAGGTGAAGGAAATGGGTAAAATACTAATATAATAAATAACAGTGCAGACATCATACAATTCTGATGTGCTGGCAGATGATAAAGAGGGTAGACACAGAAGATGAAGTTCAGAGGTGTAGCTATAGGGGTCACATGGGTTGCACTTGGGACTGACTCTTCATTTAATGATTGGGCAGAGTGCTCATGGATTGATGAACTATGTGGCAGTACAGTTCCAGCTGGCCCATCCCCCTCCCTGTTCTCATCTCTAGGATTAGTGCAGGTAGGACAACACAGGAGCCTGTAGAAGTATTAACCCTTCATCAGGAATAGAAACATAAACACTTTCACCGTCCCAGACCACCAGGTATCCTTATAGTTACCCTTTCGCTCTCCTAGGCCACCAGGGATACTGTAATTAAAACCTTTACTGCTATAGACCATCTGATGTACTAACATCAATCTCCTTACTGACATAAAGCCTCTTGAGGCCCTTCACTGCCCTAGACCAGTAAGGGTTCTGACATTAATCCTTTCAATGCTCTACACCACTGGAGATACTGGCATTGATCCCTTCACTGCCCTAGATTACCAGGGTTGCTGACACATACCTTAGCTGCCAGAGACCACTAGGCATACAGACATTAGTTCCATAACTGTTCTAGATCAGCAGAGATATACAGTTTTAGAAGGGACATTTTGGGTGCTCTAAGGCGAAGTTACCAGAGTTTGGAGGAGAAGTTAATTAGTTCAAGTTCAAGTTCAAAACGAGACATTTATTAGACAGAATGTCTCGTTTTGCCCAAGGAGCAATAATCAGAGGAAACAAGATGGCTGCTGTCCTATTAGTACACACAAAACCTGTCCTAATCACACAGGAGGACTGTCAGGGCTGGGATACACAGATAAGGGGTAAGTGATCCCTAAGCTTAATCCCAACCCCTTTCCGTGCCTATTGCCTGCTCAGGCTAACCCCTGAGCCGACAACCTGAAGACTGGAAATAAACTAGCAAAAGTGCGGGGGATGGGAAGACAAACAAGACAGACAAACAAGAACCAAATGGGTAGTCAGGTAGCCGCGTCAAAACCAGGAGAGTACGTCAGGAACAAAATCAGCAAGCAAAGAGTAGTCAAAAACACGCCAAGGGTCAAAGAACATAAAGAGTCAAAACAGCAGAGCAAAAAATAGCAAACCAGGTAGTAGCAAGGAAACTCCAAACACTGGCAGCTAGGTAAAAACCAGAGGGCCTTAAATACCTAGCAGACCCCACCCAACCAGCTGACTGGGAGGAGAAAGCAAGAACCAAAACTTAACTCCTGAGATACCAAATAAACAGAAAATAAACGAACACTATATTGCTCGCGTTTTCCGGCGACCAGTAACAGGCCGCGAGCGAGAGTGCGCACCAGCCACGTCCCTGGCACCTATGACCGTCGCGCGCGTCCCCTGCCTGGGACGCGCATCCACAGCCAGAGACTGCCGGCTGGAGGAGGAGCCTGACGAAATAGCGGACAAAGCCTGACCCCGGGCAACCACCTCGTCACCAGAGTCAGGGGCAGGACCAGCAGAACGGGTGCAATGACTGCCGGTCCTGACAGTACCTCCCCCCTCCAGGAGGAGCCTCCGGACCCTTAGAACTCAGAGATGGTTTAGAAGGATGACTCTGGTGAAACAATCTCACTAAGGGCTCGTTCACATCACCATTAGGGCTTCCGTTCTCCTGTTCCGTTATAGGAGCAGGAGAACGGAAAGGACGGATTCGGGGCATAACTGAGCCCAACGGAGCCTAAGGGACCCCATAGACTATAATGGGGTCCGTTAGGTTTCCGCTCAAAAGATGATTTTTGAAGCGGAGACAAAAGTTGTGCACGCAGGACTTTTGTCTCCGCTTCAAAAATCATATTTTGAGCGGAAACCTAACGGACCCCATTATAGTCTATGGGGTCCCTTAGGCTCCGTTGGGCTCAGTTATGCCCCGAATCCGTCCTTTCCGTTCTCCTGCTCCTATAACGGAGCAGGAGAACGGAAGCCCTAACGGTGATGTGAACGAGCCCTAAGCGGGGTGCATGCACATCCCTAACAGGGACCCAAGATCTATCTTCTGGACCGAATCCCTTCCAATGGATGAGGTACTGAAGGGAATTCCTCACCAACCAGAACCCTCTCCACCTCATACTCAAGATCTCCATCCACAACAGACAGAGAGGAAGGGTCAGGGAGGGGTACAACAGGGTCAACATAGCGCTTTAGCAGATTTTTATGAAAAGTATTGTGGACCCGCCATTCAGGGGGCAACGCAACCTTGAAAGATATCGGATTAAACACATGAGTTATGACAAAAGGACCGATGAACCTAGGAGCAAATTTCAGAGACGGAACTTTTAATTTGAGGTTTTTAGTAGACAACAAGAATTTATCACCCACAACAAAAGTTTCAGAGACAGTATGTTTATTCCTGGAATGGTGGACCATTTGGCTTTGTGATTTTTTCAAGTTCTGCTGAACTCGTGACCACACTGTGCACAGTTGGTTAGTTATGGATTCTGCCCGAGGAGTATCAGAAACAGAACACGATGAGAAAGAAAACCTGGGGTGAAAACCATAATTACAGTAAAAGTGTGATGTGAGTGTGGATGAACTAGTGTGATTGTTGATAGCAAATTCAGCTAGCGGGAGATATCAGGCCCACTGATGCTGACAGTCAGAGATAAAGAGACGAAGGTACTGGATCAGCTCCTGATTCATCCTCTCCGTCTGCCCATTGGTTTCAGGGTGAAAGGCAGAAGAAAAGGACAATTTAACTTCTAATTTCGAACAGAAAGCTCGCCAAAACTTAGCCACAAATTGTACCCCCCTGTCAGATACCACTTCATCAGGAATACCATGGAGACGAACCACATGCTGGATAAACAGATCAGCCAATTCTTCCGCTGATGGCAGTTTTCTCAACGGAATGAAATGACCCATTTTAGAGAACCGATCCACCACCACCCAAATGACCGTGCACCCCTGGGATGGTGGCAAATCGGTAACAAAGTCCATGGAAATGTTAGACCAGGGTTTGTCTGGCACTGGAAGTGGGAGAAGAGGTCCCTCAGGACGTCTCCTGGGGATCTTTCCCCGTGCACAGACTTGACAAGCCTGAACAAAGGCATAAACGTCAGTATGCATACGTGGCCACCAATAATTTCTTTTCAGATAATCTAATGTTCCCCGAACACCTGGGTGACCTGCTAGCACTGAACAATGTGTCTCCTCTAACACTCTCAAACGGCAAGACATGGGAACAAACAATTTGCCTTCCGGAAGGTCTTTAGGAGCAGAATTTTGTTCAGCAAGAATTTGAAAAGAGAGGTGAGAGGAGACAGCTGCCAGTACAATACCTGGAGGTAAAATGTTACCAGACTCAGACTCCGAACCCTCAGGAATACCGAAACTCCGGGATAAAGCATCAGCTTTTACATTGTTCGTCCCCAGTCGGTAGGTAACAACAAAATTAAAACGTGAGAAAAACAAGGCCCATCTGGCCTGACGAGCATTGAGACGTTTTGCACGATACACCAGGTTTTTATGGTCTGTGATCACTGTCACTGGGTGAAGACCTCCCTCCAAAAAATGGCGCCACACTTCAAAAGCCCATTTGATGGCAAGGAGCTCGCGATTCCCAATATCATAATTTCTTTCACATGAAGAGAATTTTTTGGAGAAAAATGCACATGGCCTGAGGTTTGTGAGAGCAGAAGACCCTTGAGATAATACTGCCCCTACCCCGACCTCAGAAGCATCTACCTCTACAATGAAGGGTTGAGAGAGATCAGGCTGAATCAACACAGGGGCTGTAGAAAAAGCTTTCTTGAGCTCCTGAAACGCAGAGTATGCTGCAGGAGACCAGTTGCTAGGATCAGCCCCCTTGTGGGTAAGATCCGAGAGTGGTTTGGCGATTACGGAAAAGTTTTTTATAAAGTTCCTGTAGTAATTGGCAAAACCTAGAAACCGTTGAAGGGATTTTAAGTCAGTGGGGCGGACCCACTCTGCTATCGCCTGAACCTTACACGGATCCATCTGTACATCGGAAGGAGTGACCACATAACCCAGAAATGAAACCTTTTGCACACAAAAAATACATTTTTCCAATTTAGCGAACAAAGAGTTTTTTCGCAACCGGGACAACACAAGGCGAAGATGTTCATGATGGGTGGGCAGATCTGGAGAAAAAATCAGGATGTCATCCAGATAGACCACCATAACATCATGAAAAATGGTATTCATAAAACCTTGGAAGACTGCCGGGGCATTACTCAGACCGAAAGGCATAACAAGATATTCAAAGTGCCCCAGTGGTGTGTTAAAAGCAGTCTTCCACTCTCCTTCCCGAATCCGAATCAGATTATACACTCCCCTTAGATCTAATTTGGAGAACCAATTGGCCACAGAAACCTGATTCAAAAGGTCCAGAATAAGAGGAAGAGGTCAAGAGTTCTTGACCGTGATTTTATTTAATTTGCGGTAATCAATACACGGCCTTAACCCACCATCTTTTTTCTCCACAAAAAAGAACCCAGCCCCCGTTGGGGACTCAGAAGGTCTAATATGCCCAATAGCCAAGCTTTCATCAATATACTGCTTAAGCGACTCTCTTTCAGGTACAGACAGATTATAAATACGACCCTTAGGCAGCTTGACTTTGGGCAAGAGATCTATCTTACAGTCAAAATCCCTATGAGGAGGAAGGACTTGAGACAGGGGTTTGGAGAATACATCTGCGAAATCAGAGATAAACTCCGGGATCCCAGCATCACATGCAGTCGTGGTACAGAGTGAGACCTGAGACATATGGGCCTTACACTGAGGACCCCAGCGAACAAGATCCAGTGTACCCCAGTCAATAACTGGATTATGTTCCTGGAGCCAAGGCATCCCCAGGATAACGTTCACCGACAAATTTTTCATAACCAGAAAAGAACAATATTCTATGTGTAGTGCACCTACCACCAATTTTATCTCGGGGGTGCGGAATTTGACCAAACTAGCACGCAATGGGGTCATATCCACACTTGATACTAGGATAGGAGGGGACAACGGAATCATGGAAGACAAAACCTGGGACACGAAATCCAAGTTGATGAAATTAGCGGCTGCACCCGAGTCCGTCACGTACTGTCTGAACGTAGCACAATATTCTTCCGCCATTAGTCTACCCTGACGGAGGGATAACAAGTGGGAAACCGCTAACGCAGGTCGGTCTGGTTCATCATAAATCTGACCCAGTGCAGAAAAAAAACTGTCCAGAGAAGAGCGCAGAGGTGAATCAGGAGGTAAGGAAAGCGCCCAATTTTGCAGGTCACCCCGCAGGAGAGACATAACCAGCCCCACCTGTTTGCGCTTCTGTCCCAGAGGACCGAGGTCGTAAAGAAAAATAAAGTTTACACCCTTCCCGAAATGAAAAAAATTTCTTACGATCGCCGGAAAAAAGGTCGGGAAGGGGAACCTTAGGTTCAGGTGCAGGTGACTGAACGGCCGGAGGTGGCACTGGGACCATAGCATACATGTTTCCTGAACCTGAAGGCGGATAGCCAGATCTTGAACCAACTTGGTCAAGGCCTGGACCTGCGCGACCACAGCTGACATAGGCTCCATAGGTGGAGTGAACGTCGCTGGACGTATGCAGGTTGCAGGCCTCTTTTGGGCCAGTGTTTCTGTCAGGGCTGGGATACACAGATAAGGGGTAAGTGATCCCTAAGCTTAATCCCAACCCCTTTCCCTGCCTATTGCCTACTCAGGCTAACCCCTGAGTTGACAACCTGAAGACTAGAAATACACTAGCAAAAGTGCGGGGGATGGGAAGACAAACAAGACAGACAAACAAGAACCAAATGGGTAGTCAGGTAGCCGCGTCAAAACCAGGAGAGTACGTCAGGAACAAAATCAGCAAGCAGAGAGAAGTAGTCAAAAACACGCCAAGGGTCAAAGAACATAAGGAGTCTAAACTGCAGAGCAAAAAATAGCAAACCAGGTAGTAGCAAGGAAACTCCAAAACACTGGCAGCTAGGTAAAAACCAGAGGGCCTTAAATACCTAGCAGACCCCACCCAACCAGCTGACTGGGAGGAGAAAGCAAGGAACAAAAACTTAACTCCTGAGATACCAAATAAACAGAAAATAAACAAACACTATATTGCTCGCGTTTTCCGGCGACCAGTAACAGGCCGCGAGCGAGAGTGCGCACCAGCCACGTCCCTGGCACCTATGACCGTCGCGCGCGTCCCCTGCCTGGGACGCGCATCCATAGCCAGAGACTGCCGGCTGGAGGAGGAGCCTGCTGAAATAGCGGACGAAGCCTGACCCCGGGCAACCACCTCGCCACCAGAGTCAGGGGCAGGACCAGCAGAACGGGTGCAATGACTGCCGGTCCTGACAAGGACAAGTTACTTCACAACACTGAGGTAAAGAGCTGCTTCATCCTCCTCTCTGCGCTGCTTGTCAGGGATTATGATCCTGAATACAGATAATAAGATCTTCAGGTGAATGGAGTTCAAGAGGAGACATGAAGTACAAACAGGACAGACTGGACAGACTGTGGTAATGGAGACTTCATACAAGAGCTGCTGCTCGTCAGCCACATCCCTACCTCCTCTCTGTACTTCATGTCTCCTCATGAACTCCATTCCTACAGAGATTCAGCTGAAGATCTTATCAACTGTATTCAGGATCATAATCCCTGACAAGTAGAGCAGAGAGGAGGATGAGGCAGCTCTTTACCTCAGTGTTGTGAAGTAACTTGTCCTCCTGTGTGATTAGGACAGAGTCTGTGTGCACTAATAGAACGGCGGCTATTTTGTTTCTTCTAATCATTGCTCCCCAGACAAAACGAGCCATTATAACTAATGAAAGGTATTTGGGAATATATTTATAATAAAGTAATATTTAGGTAATTCTATTTTCTTAATTCCCGGAGAACCCCTTTAAGGCTAAGAAAGCTGCAGGGTTTACTTTCTCCATAACTGTATGGCTACCTCCTTTACATGTGGCTGCAATGAAAGTTGAGGTGGAACTTACGTCCCTGAGGATGATGAAAATCTAGATGTTGCCAGTGACAGTGAAAAAAGAGGAGGAAAAGGGAGAAAAGAAAGAAGAATAGCAAGAATAGAAGATGGAAGAGGAAGAAGAGAATACAAATAGGTAGAAATAAAGAAAAGAAAACCTCAGTTTTGGTTTTTCGATGCTTAGAGGGATTTAAGTAGGACAAGGTGTGGATAACGTGTCACCAGCAGCATCGGTTCGTGCAGCACACGGCCACCTGCAGATCATGCCGAGTTTTTTTGTCCCGATGATGAGTAAAGACGGCGGGGGAAAAAACTTCTTGGATGATTATTACATCAGAAAGTATTTTATTTAATAAGTGAAACATGAACTTTTTTGTTTTCTCAGCAAAGTTGATTAGATAAATACTTAATGAGTTGTAATTAGGGTTGTAGAGATGAAGCGGCGGCTGCAGCTCTGTTATATGAGAAGTGATATTATTACTACATTTCTCTTAATAGCCACAAATATCTGTTTATTGTTTTTAACCCTTTCACAACCACCCACTGCCTTTTCATGGCAGTGCAGGTCTTAAAGGCGTATTCCAGTTAGAAGTTATCCCTTTTCACAGGATAGAGGAAAACTATTAGATAGGTGGGAACCCCACTAAAAATGAGAACAGTACCCCCCCTATTGAACCCCCATTGATCATGAGAACAGGAACCACTACTGAACTCCCTCTGATCATGAGAACAGGAACCCCTACTGAACCCCCACTGATCATGAGAACGGGACCCCCCCCCACTGAACCCCCTCTGATCATGAAAACAGGCCCCCCCCTACTGAACCCCCACTGATCATGAGAACAGGAACCCCTACTGAACCCCCACTGATCATGAGAACGGGACCCCCCCCCACTGAACCCCCTCTGATCATGAAAACGGGCCCCCCCCTACTGAACCCCCACTGATCATGAGAACAGGAACCACTACTGAACCCCCTCTGATCATGAGAACGGGACCCCCCCACTGAACCCCCTCTGATCATGAAAACAGGCCCCCCCCTACTGAACCCCCACTGATCATGAGAACAGGAACCACTACTGAACCCCCTCTGATCATGAGAACGGGACCCCCCTACTGAACCCCCCTGATCATGAGAACAGGACCTCCCCTACTGAACCCCCACTGATCATGAGAACAGGACCCCCCTACTGAACCCCCTCTGATCATGAGAATGGGACCCCCCCTACTGAACCCCCTCTGATCATGAGAACGGGACCCCCCCTACTGAACCCCCACTGATCATGAGAACAGGACCCCCTACTGAACCCCCCCTGATCATGAGAACAGGACCCCCCCTACTGAACCCCCTCTGATCATGAGAACGGGACCCCCCCTACTGAACCCCCACTGATCATGAGAACAGGACCCCCTACTGAACCCCCCTGATCATGAGAACAGGACCCCCCTACTGAACCCCCTCTGATCATGAGAATGGGACCCTCCTACTGAACCCCCACTGATCATGAGAACGGGACCCCCCCTACTGAACCCCACTAATCATGAGAACAGGACCCCCTACTGAACCCCCCTGATCATGAGAACAGGACCTCCCCTACTGAACCCCCCCTGATCATGAGAACAGGACCCCCCTACTAAACCCCCATTGATCAAGAGAACAGGAACCCCTACTGAACCCCCACTGATCATGAGAACGGGACCCCCCTACTGAACCCCCACTGATCATGAGAACGGGACCCCCCTACTGAACCCCCACTGATCATGAGAACAGGAACCACTACTGAACCCCCACTGATCATGAGAACAGGACCCCCCTACTGAACCTGCACTGATCATGAGAATGGGACCGCCCTACTGAACCTGCACTGATCACGAGATTGGGAACCCCTACTGAACCCCCACTGATCATGAGAGCTACTGAACTACTTCTGAACTACTACTGAACTACTACTGATCATGAGAACAGGACCACCCCTATTAAACCCCCCTGATCATGAGAACAGGGCCCCCCTACTGAACCCCCCCTGATCATGAGAATAGGACCCTCTACTGAACCCCCACTGATCATAAAACCTGGTCCCCCTACCCCTTGCGGACTCTGAAATGAACAGAACAGCAGGACAAGCATACACACTGCCTCTCCTGCTGCTCCATTAATCTCTATGGGATTTCCGGAGACAGCTGAGTACAGTGATCCGTTATTTCTGGAACTGAGATGAATGGAGAAGCAGTGCTCTTGTCCGACCTACAGCTCTGATCGTTTTGGGGGGGCTCCAAGGAGCCCCCATTCTCATGATAATTGGGGGTCACTGCAGTAGGACCCTCACCAATCTAATAGTTATCCCCTATCCTGTTGATCATTACAACCATTGCCATAGAGCCATATTCACATTTTGTATCAGAGCCACTGAAACAAAATAGCAATCTATTCCATGTATCCTAAGTGATGTAGCAGTGGTATGTCCTGTGTATTTCTATGTGATACAGTATTAGTCTGTCTCCCCTGCCTCCTTCTTGGAAAAAATTTTTCCTTGTCTATGCTTACAATTAGAGACAGGGAGCGGCAGTATGAAGCTGCATCTTATAAAAAAAAAAAATACACTGGAGATTCTGCACACAGTACACACAGACAGTGAGTATGAGGCAAGGGAAAGCGTGTGCATCTCAAAGGATCTACTGGAGACTCTGCAATCAGTACACACAGATTGTGTAGACAGCTAGGCCTCGCGCACACAACAGCATTTGGGATCTGTATCTGATCCATATTTCTGCCGGTCGGGCTATGGGGTCCCCCCCCAAAAAAAAAAACAGACCGCATACAGATGTCATCCATGTGCTGTCCCACAAATTATAGAACATGTCCTATTCTTTTCTATTTTGCAGACAAGCATAGGCATTTCTACTGAAGGGGGTGACAAAATTGCAGAATGTACACTGACGGTATTTGTAATTTGTGGATTTGTGGTTTGCGGACGGCATGTAGCCTTAGTGTGAGGCAGGTAAAGCAGTGTAAAGCTGCATCTCACAGGATACACTGGAGATTCTGCACGGAGCACACATACATTATAGACAGTGAGAGTCAGGGGAGTTTTATAAATCTGCAGATAATCATTAAGTGGACTCACCTACCATATCAATGCACTCCTGGTCTCTTTGATAAGGCGGAAATTATATCTCCAGTAGTATTCTATGCTGTCTGTAATGAAAGGGTTCAAAATGTGTAGATGCTATAGAGGAGGGACTAGAATCCGCTTTTTTTAGCCACTTCTGGACCACTTGCTGACTATAAATATCCGGGTGTTCATCGCTTATCTCTACATGGATGTTCCTGAACGTCCGTGCAGAGATGGCAGCTGCATGCTAATTGTTCAGCTTTGGAAGCTGAGAACCCATTGTTGGTAACATCAGGGCTCACTAGAGAATGTAGGGAGAGCTTTTTACCATCCCTGCCTTTCCAATCTTTCAATAAGCACTGTGTATATGCTGTATCCCACTGAGGCTCTCCAAAAAGTTAACTAGTGTAACTCAATGTTCGCCAAATTAAATCTTTTGATTTATTGTTAGAATAGTTGTCTTTCTATGCACTGTGTACATTTATTGCAATATATGAGCAGCATAGGGTTAGTTTGCAAGGGTGATAGACTTAGTCCGACCCCTGGATAGTGAGTGACCAGCAGAGTAAGGGAGAAGACTTACATGTGTAAGCTCCTGAGAGCTAGGGTCGAGTTCAGAGAACCTTTGTCTCTGAGTCTTCAGCTTCTAGACAAGTTACTCTATTAGCAGAGGACCCCTGAGAGAAAGAGACCAGTCATCTCAGAAGGCCCAGAACCATCCAGGTCTCGCAAGCTTCAGACAGCAAAATATTCACGCATTTATGGCATTGTGGCTGTCGGAAGTATTGGCTTTGAAATGGACTGGCCATCTGGATATAAAGTATCTGACGTCCTCAACACAAGAACTGCAGAAGGACATAGAAAGGACAGTATACACACCTGTGGTTATCTTGGGAAGGTAACAAAGTGTCTGGAGTCATACTCAGGGAGTACTACAACTACCATCATTGTTGTTGTTGCCTCTACACTGTTATTGTAAGAAGATTGCACCTTAATATATTTTGCAACTGCCTTTTGCTGCTGCATGTACTAATACTCCTATCATCAACTCAGAGACTATTTCAATCAACCGGCCTGATTATTGACTCCATCATCTGCCAGTCTCTTCATCTACACTCCTGCCTTGTAGTCAGGCAAACACCTAACATAATGGACACTCCACCTAAAACAAGGCAGGAGCCCCAAGGCAGTGCCCCGGGGAAGAAAACGTGCGCCCTCCAGTCACTGCACGGCCCCAGGGAAAGCCAAAGGGGGAGATTGCCACTGTGTACTGTGAGTACTACTACCACCAGCATATCCAAGACCACTCCCATCCACCTCACAGTGCTTCCCCTGCAGGTTTGCTGCATGTACACATCAGAAAGTGGCAATGCCGCCACTTCCCGCTCCAGTGCTGTCGATTGTGTGATCGCCGGGTATCTGCACCAGCTGCTGGGTCTTAGCAGGTGCAGATCGGCTCTACAGCGAGGCTTAACCTCTGGGGGCCTGTATTCCCTCTGTAACTGGGGCAAACGTGGCAACCCCAGGAGAAATCAGCAATGGAAAAAAAGGAATATAACAAAAGCCAAAAATAAAAATAAAGTACCACCACGTCACACTGTAGCTCCGTCCCAGTGACCATAATCCGCACATCTAATATATAAAGCTGAGTGTGTGTATGTCCGCTAAAGGAATCCGCACCGTCGCAGCTAAATCATAAAATTTGGCACACAGGTACATCAGGTGTCCAGGAAGGTTTTAGACCAAGTCTCAACTCTCCAGGACGTACCATTCCTGAGATATTCCCAAAAATAGCCAATAGAAGCCTGGTCACATGACCCTTATCAGCCAATAGAAGCTCACAGGCCCTTAGCCTCCACAGACAGTTTCACACCAGGTTTCCATAACAACCCAGCCAGTTTTCTCCACTACTGTAGGTCATCTTTAAAGGGGCAGAGCGCTGTGGATGACACTGTTAAAGGGGTATTCCAGGTATCTAAAATATAACTTATGTTTTAGACTAATTAATTATCAATAATTACCTAATATAATGTAAATGTCACTTATTTACTGTTCAGTAGTTATAAAAGTAGTTTTTTCCACTGCTACCCACTGTGTTTCCTCATAAATTAACATGTCATCGACCTGTAATTCAGGCCACCCTCAAAAGCCCCACCCCCAGGTCCCGCTAAGGGGTTGTTCACATATCAGTTATTTGATCAGTTATTTCCATCAGTTATTGTGAGCCAAAACCAGGAGTGGACACTACACAGAGATCAGGTATAATGAAAAGATATGCACCTGTTCAGTGTTTTTGACCCGCACCTGGTTTTGGCTCACAATAACTGATGGAAATAACTGATCAAATAACTGATATTTGAACAACCCCTAAGCCACTCCCCTCTCACAATGCAGCCGACAGGGATTACAAAAATTAAGGTAAAAATCAACTTCTGTCAGCTGCAGGGGTGGGAGGGAGGGTGACTTTCTCCCTACAGCTCATGTTCAGACTGCACTCTGCTGCTGTCTGAGAATGAGCTGTTTAAAAAGACATCCCTGTGTCCATCCAGGCCCTGTACCGGATAGAGGACAGGGAGTCTGAAAGCCGGACTGTCCGGCCTAAAAACGGACCTCTGGTACCCTAGGGGCAGGCTGCTGTAGAGGTCACAGTTAAAGTGGAGAGCACTGTGGATGTAACTGTTAAGGGGGTGGGCACTGTGAAGGTCACTGTTAAGGGAGGAGGTGACTTTGGAGGCCAATATTAAAGGGGCAGCGGGGTAATGTGAGGTCACTGTTACATAGTAACATAGTATATAAGGCCGAAAAAACACATCTGTCCATCCAGTCCGGCCTGTTTTCCCACAAGTTGATCCAGAGGAAGGCAAAAAAACCCTGTGAGGTAGAAGCCAATTTTCCCCACTTTAGGAAAAAAAATTCCTTCCCGACTCCAATCACCTCCAGAAATACATCCAGGCCCCTCCTGATCTCTTATAGTGAACTTACCATCACCACCTCCTCAGGCAGAGAGTTCCATAGTCTCACTGCTCTTACCGTAAAGAATCCTCTTCTATGTTTGTGAACAAACCTTCTTTCCTCCAGGCGCAGAGGATGTCCCCTCGTCACAGTCACAGTCCTGGGGATAAATAGATCGTGGGAGAGATCTCTGTACTGACCTCTGATATATTTATACATAGTTATTACATCTCCCCTCAGTTGTCTTTTTTCTAAAGTGAATAACCCTAATTTTGATAATCTTTCTGGGTACTGTAGTCCACCCATTCCAGTTATTACTTTAGTTGCCCTCCTCTGAACCCTCTCCAGCTCTGCTATGTCTGCCTTGTTCACAGGAGCCCAGAACTGTACACAGTACTCCATGTGTGGTCTGACTAGTGATGTGTAAAGTGGCAGGACTATGTTCTCATCACGGGTATCTATGCCTCTTCTGATGCAACCCATTATCTTATTGGCCTTGGCAGCAGCTGTCTGACACTGGTTTCTACAGCTTAGTTTGCTGTTCACTAAGATTCTTAGGTCCTTTTCCATGTCAGAGTTACCTAATATTTTACCATTCAGTATGTACTGGTGACTTGTATTATTCCTTCCCATATGCATAACCTTACATTTGTCAGTGTTAAACCTCATCTGCCACTTCTCTGCCCAAGCCTCCAGTCTATCCAGATCTATCTGTAGCAGTGTACTGTCCTCTGTAGTATATATACAGTGTACTGTCCTCTGTAGTATATATACAGTGTACTGTCCTCCGCTGTGTTAATTACTTTACACAGTTTAGTGCCATCTACAAAAATTGATATTTTACTGTGCAAGCCTTCTACAAGATCATTAATAAATATATTGAAGAGAATAGGGCCCAATACTGACCCCTGTGGTACCCCACTAGTGACAGTGACCCAATCTGAATATGTGCCGTTAATAGCCACCGTCTGTTTTCTATCACTGAGCCAGTTACTTACCCACATACAGACATTTTCTCCCAGGCCAAGCATTCTCATTTTATATACTAACCTTTTATGTGGTACCGTGTCAAATGCTTTGGAGAAGTCCAGATATACGACATCCATTGATTCGTTGCGGTCCAGTCTAGAACTTACCTCCTCATAGAAACTGATTAAATTGGTTTGACATGACCGATCCCTCATGAAGCCATGCTGATATGGAGTTATTTGCTTATTTTCATTGAGGTACTCCAAGATAGCATCTCTTAGAAAACCCTCAAACAGTTTACCCATGACAGATGTTAAACTTACCGGCCTATAGTTCCCGGGCTCCGTTTTTGGACCCTTTTTGAATATTGGCACCACATTTACTATGCGCCAATCCTGTGGAACACTCACTGTCAGTATAAAGTCCTTAAATATCAGAAATAAGGGTCTGGCGATGACATTACTTAATTCTCTTAGGATACGGGGTGTATGCCATCCGGTCCTGGCAATTTGTCTATTTTAATCTTTTTAGGACACAGCTCTACTTCTTCCTGGGTCAGACAGGGACACTTTTAATGGGG
This sequence comes from Rhinella marina, assembly GCA_900303285.1. Lineage (NCBI taxonomy): Eukaryota > Metazoa > Chordata > Amphibia > Anura > Bufonidae > Rhinella > Rhinella marina. The sequence goes on from ONZH01020551.1 coordinate 77,682, forward strand.
AATTTACTTTTATATTCTGCATTTTCCTCAGTGAATACAGTGGAGAAAAAGATATTTAGTAGCTTTGCTTTCTCCTCATCGCTCTCTGCACCTCCCCCCTCATTACTCTGTAAGGGGCCGACACCTTCAGGTTTATACTTTTTACCATTTAAAGAACATTTTAGGGTTAGTTTTACTCTCTTTGGCGATTAATCTCTCGGTCTCTAGTTTGGCTGTTTTTATTTGTCTTTTAGATATTCTATTTTTTTCCTTATAGTTTTTCAATGCTTCCTCGCTCCCCTCCTGTTTTAGTGATTTAAATGCTTTCTGTTTGTCATTTATTGCTTTCTTTACAGCTCTATTTATCCACATTGGTTTTTTCTTGTTTCTTATCATTTTATTCCTATACTGTATGTACCTCTCACAATTAGATATTAGGATGCTTTTAAAAATATCCCATTTTGTGGCTGTATTTTTATTTTTGAGGACTTTGTCCCAGTTAGTTAGGCCTATGGCTTCTCTTAGTTGGCTAAATTTAGCTTTTTTTGAAGTTTGGTATTTTTGTTCCTCCCTGAAGAAACGCTCTTTTGAATGACAATTGGAAGGTTATTATGTTATGGTCACTATTTCCCAGGTGTCCCCCGACCTGCACATCTGTTGTTCTGTCAGGTCTATTGGTTAATACTAAGTCCAGTATGGCCGTCCCTCTAGTCGGGTCCTGAACCAGTTGGGAAAGGTAATTGTCTTTGGTTATTGCCAAGAACCTGTTTCCTTTATGAGATATACAGGTTTCAGTTTCCCAGTATATATCTGGGTAGTTGAAGTCCCCCATAATAACAACCTCATTATGATTTGCCGCTTCGTCTATTTCATTTAGAAGTAGATTTTCTGTGGTCTCTGATATATTGGGTGGTTTATAATAAACCCCTATTAGTATTTTATTATTGTTTTTGGCTCCATTTATTTCTACCCACAGAGACTCCACATCTTCATGTCCCTCACTTATATCTTCCCGCAGTGTGGGCTTTAGACAGGACTTTACATAAAGGCAGACCCCTCCCCCTCTCCGGTTTTGGCGATCCTTTCTAAACAGACTGTAACCCTGTACGTTAACTGCCCAGTCATAGGTATCATCCAGCCATGTCTCAGTTATTCCCACTGTCATAGGTATCATCCAGCCATGTCTCAGTTATTCCCACTGTCATAGCTATCATCCAGCCATGCCTCAGTTACTCCCACTGTCATAGGTATCATCCAGTCATGTCTCAGTTACTCCCACTATGTCATAGTCCTCCTCACACATCACCAGATTTATTAGTCAGGCTTCTGGCATTAGTGTACATACAGTACAATTAAGAGGTTTATATACATTTTTTCCCCTACACCTTTCCTTCTGAACTGTTCTAGTTCCTCCTTCCATTCCTCCCCCAGTTCCATTACCTTGCCCCAGGTCTCTATCTGCACTATCTTCCCCATCTATAATGTAGTTACTGTTAAAGGGGAAGTCACTGTGGAGGTTTCTGTCAAGAGGGCCAGGAATGGTGGAGGTCAGTTAAGGGCACTGTAACCTATGGTCAGTGTTAAGGGGTGGGTGCTGTAGAGGTCACTTAAGAGAGAGGGCCCCTGTGGAGGTCACTGTCAAGGGGGTGAGGTGCTTTAAAACTCACTGTTAAAGGTGCAGGCTGCTGTGAAGGTCAAAGTTAAAGAGGTGGGCTGCTGTGGAGGTCCTATTTTATGGAGACAAGGCACTGTGGGGAGAGTCAGTGTTAAAGGGTGGGGGCTGTGGAGGTTTCTGTTAAGGAGGCGGGGTTTCTTTAGAGGTCACTCTCGATATCGTTAAACGACACACACATAAACATTAAATGAAATATACCTGGTCCTTCTGCTAGTCTCTATATAAAAGTAACCTTTATGGAAGGGGGACATACTGCAAGTCCTTTACTGGCCATGTATAGGAGACAATCCAATGGAAAACATTAAGAATTGTGATTTACACAGCTACCATAATTGTTATGATGTAGGTGAAGGCTACATGGCGACTTGTGATTCCTCAGCATAAATCGCACTGTTAAGCTGCTAAAACTGCACACTACGTCATTGTTGCCCTATAGCTTTAGCCTAAAATGTATGTTCTGTCATAAAAGTCTATCATTCATCCTCCTGACTTCACATTCCTCTGCTGACCCCCTGCTGGTTCAGTGTCTGTATGCAGCGTAACTCCTTATATTCCCGCACTCAGTTTAATTGTACTTTGCCATCATATTACTGTATAATATACGGTGAGCGGATCATATAATTGTACAATAATGGTCCCACCAGGTGCACAATAAAATGCCAGGAGCGGCTCAACCAGTGGTTAAGAAAGGCAATTAGTGGTAGTACAGGATTTCAATAAAATGTAATGTAATTAGATATAATTAATGATCACAGTAATAAATAGAACATAACGCTGCATGTAGCGAGGAACTTGCATAACATAAGATGAAAGTTTTAATCTAAAAAACATATAATTCTCACCTACAGAAGCTACTAGTAAAAAACAATTAGATGTCCAACAATGTCCACAAGATATTCATGATTGATGGACGAATGTTGTATTTAGAACATCAAACATCCTCCAGATGGCGCTGTAAGGTAATTCATATACATTGATGTGTCTATCATTAAAGGGGTATTCCGGTTAAATTAAGTTTTCCCCTATCCACAGGATGGGAGATAACTATTAAATCCATGGGGGGGTCCTACCGCTAGGATCGCCACCAACTACGAGAACGGGGGTCCCGTACCCCCTGTAGCCCTCCTGAAATGAATGGAACGGCCGGTCCCACATACTCGTGGCATTACTATGGAAGTTCCAGAGTTAGCCGAGTACAGCGCTTGGCTTTCTCTGGAATTCCCATAGAAAATAATGGAGCGGCCACACTGATGCGGTACCCACATTCTCATGATCGGTGGCAGTCCCAGCAGTAGAGCTCCCCACTATCTAATAGCTATCCCTTATCCACAGGATAGGGTATAACTTAAAGGGGTTGTCCGGGTTCAGAGCTCAACCCGGACATACCCTTAAATTCACCCAGGCAGCCCGCCTGATGTTAGCATCGGAGCATCTCATGCTCCAATGCCCTCCCTTGCCCTGCGCTGGATCGCACAGGGCAAGGGCTCTTCTGTTTACATAACACACTGCCGGACAGAAGCTTCCGCCCGGCAGTGTGTTCGGTGACGTCACCGGCTGTAATGGGCCGGCTCTAGCTCTGCCCTAGCCGTTTTACTGGCTAGGGCAGCGCTAAAGCCCGCCCATCAGCGCCGGTGATGTCACCGGGCTCATTGCTGGGCAGAAGCGTCCGCCCCGCAGAGCCCGATTCTTCACCGGAACCGGGCTAAATGCCTTTGCCCTGCGCTAATTAGCACAGGGCAAAGGAGGGCATCAGAGCCTGGGTGAAATTAAGGGTATGTCCGGGTTCAGTTCTGAACCCGGACAACCCCTTTAATTTACTGGAATACCCCTTTAAATGGATGGATCGTGGGTATTCTCAGTAACAATAATGGTGGTAAATATTATATAAAAATACCCAAAAGCAGTTAATTGTTGCATATATAATGGCAGCCCCCCACTTTGCCCTGCCTTGTCTAGTATTACAATGGCGGACAGTTTCCCAACCATAGTGTAGATTGGTGGAGAGTTCCTTATAGACTCATATGGTGGTAATGGTGTTAGTGGATCCCTCCGCGATTACTGCAAGCATAGAGTGTCCATACAACAGCATGGGCACTGCTCCTCTGCTCAGGAACCGTCCAAGGTACAAGAAGTCTACACAGTCTCCTGCCGGCTGAGTCTCCACCTGGTGGTCTTGCACTGATTCCAGAGCGCTTGACGGTGTTGTGCCAACACCACGTGGAGCAAGATGGTGTTGTAGGATCACTGCAATGTGGATACTGAGTGGGAATTAATCATACCAGACACATTTCAGGACTACTTAGAGAGAGTAGTATGATATTATTTTTGCCATTGAAGAAGGAACGTGTCAGCTCCAAAACGCGCCTGGCCTGACTGCTTACCATTCGGTCTCCACATTGTAGCAATCCTCCATCTTGAGCTACGTGGTGTTGGCGTACTTTTACAGCAAATGCGCATGCAACCACCACCATTGAGCGCTCTGGAATGAGTGCAAGACCACCAGGTGGAGACTCAGCCGGTAGGAGACTGTGTACGCTGTCTATAACTTGGCCCGTTCCTGGTTTTTGGAAGGAGCAGGGGAGCATCACTCATGCTGTTTCATTGAAGGGCTCTGCAGTCCCCTGGTAAAACAGACTTTGAGTTGGTCTGACCTGGATCTGATATAAGGGATGGGTGTCTGAGCTGTAGTCTCTCACCTGCAGCAGGGTCTGCAAGGCTGATGATTGCTGGTCACTCTGCTGACTATATACGCTGTAGCTTTCGAGACAATAGTGGTCTCTCAGAACATTTGCGTCAAATCCTGGTCCTAAGACCCTCAAGGCAGGAGCAATTGAACGTGCTTCCTCACTACTCACTCTTTAAACTGGCCCTCCCCGTCCTGGCAGGAAGCAGGACCAGCCAAATCCTACCATGTAGGAGGAACAGGGTGGTTAACCCTGTCCCTGAGAACCATACCATGTAATTCTGGGTAAAGATTACATAACATAACAATAGAAACAAACCCAACAATTGCAGATATCTCTAGGTCTGGGGTACTGCACAATTATACATGCTAGTAATGTACAATACACAAATTAACAGCTTTTGGTGATTTTTATGTACCATTGACCACCATTTTTGATACTGAGATTACCCACTATCCATTGATTTAAGGATCGACACATCAATATATATGAATTACCTTACAGCGCCATCTGGAGGATATATGATAAATCAGAGGTGGATATCATGTGGACAGTAGTGGACATATAATTGTTCCTATTGCAGCTCTCTTAAGCCTGGTCTATACAGACACTGAACCAGCAGGGGCTGCAGGAACCTATGAGGTCGTCTGTAATTCAAGATCTGTACCAAGTAAGTCAAACAAAATGTTTACCAAAGTTGCCGAGCAGAAGATGAACCTCGGCTTTCACCGCCTCGTTATATTTCATCTGTAAGTATTGCTCGGAGGGTCCCAAGATGGCCCCGGACTCCTTCTCTGTGTTATTTTCATTTATTCTCTGTTACAAAGTTCAGATATTTTAATTTATCACTTGGATAACCGAGTCACAAACAGAGGAAAACGCTTCTATTCATTTCCATTTGATTTATTTTACTCTTGTACGAGCCGAAAGTCTTGAATGAAAGGAGAATCAGCGGCGCCGAGGTCCCCGGATGCTGCCGCTCGGCCTCAATACACACAGGAGGAGGAAAACATAATTAATATTAGCAACTTAATTCCTCTTTTCTCTGCATGCCGAAGTGTCAGGGCCCGTGTGAGCGCCCAGCGGCCGCCTAATTATTTCTTCATATTAAACAGGAATGTGATGTTTTACATTTCGGAAATAGAAAATAATACAGTCGCCTATGGCTGACTGCTCCAGGTCTACTGTACTACTGCACAGTATACTGATGAATATGGAGGTCTACGGGGCACATGCCTACAATCAAATCAAAAAGTGACTGTGATTGAAGGCAAAAAAGTGCTGTGGTGATCCTAAAATTTACAATACGAACAGCTGAAGTAGGCGGGGCTGTAATGTGATTGACACTTCTGCTTTTAAAGGGGTATTCCGGTCTTAAAAGTGATGGTGCTTATAAAACAGGGTTAAGACATCCCCTGAGAATGATGGACCCGCAGCGGGAATTAAATGTAGCATCCTTTTCTAACTCATCCTTCCTTCCGGGCAGGGGTGCACCGCCAATGAGGCCAGTTGAGGCAATTACCTCAGGCAGCAGCAGGTAGGGGCAAAAGGGGGGCAGCGGAAGGGGTTAGGTTAAGAAATTACCCCTGTGCCCCTGCAGTGGGTGATTTTTTTATACTGCTGTGAAGTGCATGCTGCTGCACAAGGCACAGACCCAAGCCTCTCCTGTGCCTTAAACTCAAACCTTCCCAGAGCCGTAGACTCAAGCCTCTCCTCTTCTGTTTTGACCGAATCTCCACCAGGCTGCTTTCTGTAGGTAATGTAATACTTTTATCACAGCAAATATCTCTGTCCACCTGCAGTGGGTAGTAGTTTGTATACTGCCTGTGAAGTGCATGCTGCTTCACAGGACACAGACTCAACCCTCTACTGTGCCTTAGACATAAACCTCTCATGTGCTTTAGACTCAAGCCCATCCTGCGCTTTGGTGCATTAGACTCAAGTCTCTCCTGCGCCTAAGACTTAAGCCTCTCCTGTGCCTAATAATCTGTTGTGCTGTTGGTCCATCCCCACCGCTGCTGTGCTTTTCTGTGCAGGCATAGACATTGCAAAGCTCACCTTGTACAGTATCTTCTGTGCTGGTGGTCCAGACCTGCTTGCCCATCTCTGCCCACCAGCAGTAGACTCTACAGTAACTCTGACATCCCCTGTTGTCTCCCCTGCTGAAAGTCAGGGCCTACACTTCAATCCTAGGTCTCCCAGCTCTGCTTCTAGGGTGTGCACACTCGGCTTTTCAAGGTCCAGCACAGGTGCGCTCTAGTCTTCCCCAGCCAATGGCTAGTCACCTCAGGATATTTAAGACACCTTCTCATAGGTGGGGGTGCCTGAGCTTTAGGTTACCTGGCTTGTTAGTCCTTGTGAATGTGTGCTGTTCTGTTTGTCTGCCCATGTACCAACCTCTACCTGAGCACTGATTCTGACCTTCCACTGTTTGACCTGATCTTAACATCTTTACTGTATTGAACCTTTGCTGCCTGCCCTCACCTCAGACTAGTTTCATGGATTCACACAAACTCTACTTGCCGTGACCTCTGCTTGTTTCCTTACCATGAGTATTGCCTGACCCTGGATTCTCTGACCACGGTGGGTTGGCTGCCAACCACCTGGGACTATTCCAAGAGTTAGGAGCCCAGTGGCTCCACTGCAGTGAAGTTCAGATCCCTGTATCGGGCTTATAAGATGAAAACCAAGGGACTTCCAGGATAATACCCTTATGTGTAGCCCAGAGTCAAACAGGTTGGTTGTTATAGCAGTTCCACACCCACTACCCATAACATACTCAAGCCTCTCCTATTCCTGGGACTCCTGTGGCCTAAACTCAACTCTCTACTGTGCCTTACACTAAAGCCTCTTCTGTGCCTTAAACTCAAGCCTCTCCTGTGTCTTAGACTCAAGCCTCTCCTGTGTCTTAGACTCAAGCCTCTCCTGTGTCTTAGACTCAAGCCTCTCCTGTGTCTTAGACTCAAGCCTCTCCTGTGTCTTAGACTCAAGCCTCTCCTGTGTCTTAGACTTAAGCCTCTCCTGTGTCTTAGACTCAAGCGCCTCATGTGCCTTAAACTCAAGCCTCCCCTATGCCTTAAACTCAAGCCTTTCCTGTGCCTTAGACTCAAGCCTCTCCTGTGCCTTAGACTCAAGCCTCTCCTGTGCCTTAGACTCAAGCCTCTCCTGTGCCTTAGACTCAAGCCTCTCCTGTGCCTTAGACTCAAGCCTCTCCTGTGCCTTAGACTCAAGCTCTCCTGGCCTAGTCAAGCTCTCCTGCTTAGACTCAAGCCTCTCCTGTGCCTTAGACTCAAGCCTCTCTTATGCCTTAGACTCAAGCCTCTCCTGTGGTCTTAGACTTTAAGCCTCTCCTGTGTCTTAGACTTAAGCCTCTCCTGTGTCTTAGACTCAAGCGCCTCATGTGCCTTAAACTCAAGCCTCCCCTGTGCCTTAAACTTAAGCCTCTCCTGTGCCTTAGACTCAAGCCTCTCCTGTGCCTTAGACTCAAGCCTCTCCTGTGCCTTAGAATCAAGCCCTCTCTTAGCCTATGCCTTAGACTCAAGCCTCTCCTGTGTCTTAGACTTAAACCTCTCCTGTGCCTTAGACTCAAGCCTCTCCTGTGTCTTAAACTCAAGCCTCACCTATACCTTAAGCTCAAGCCTCTCCTGTGCCTTAGAATCAAGCCTCTCATGTGCCTTAGATTCAAGCCTCTTCTGTGCCTTAGACTCAAGCATCTCCTGTGCCTTAGACTCAAGCCTCTCCTGTGCCTTAGACTCAAGCCTCTCCTGTGCCTTAGACTCAAGCCTCTCCTGTGCCTTAGACTCAAGCCTCTCCTGTGCCTTAGACTCAAGCCTCTCCTGCGCCTTAGACTCAAGCCTCTCTGTGCCTTAGACTCAAGCCTCTTCTGTACCTTAGACTCAAGCCTCTCCTGTGCCTTAGACTCAAGCCTATCTTATGCCTTAGACTCAAGCCTCTCTTATGTCTTAGACTTAAACCTCTCCTGTGCCTTAGACTCAAGCCTCTCCTGGCTGTGCTTAAACTCAAGCCTCACCTATACCTTAAGCTCAAGCCTCTCCTGTGCCTTAGAATCAAGCCTCTCATGTGCCTTAGATTCAAGCCTCTTCTGTGCCTTAGACTCAAGCCTCTCCTGTGCCTTAGACTCAAGCCTCTCCTGTGCCTTAGACTCAAGATTCTCCTGTGCCTTAGACTCAAGCCTCTCCTGTGCCTTAGATTCAAGCCTCTCCTGCGCCTTAGACTCAAGCCTCTCCTGCGCCTTAGACTCAAGCCTCTCCTGCGCCTTAGACTCAAGCCTCTCCTGTGCCTTAGACTCAAGCATCTCCTGTGCCTTAGACTCAAGCCTCTTCTGTACCTTAGACTCAAGCCTCTCCTGTGCCTTAAACTCAAGCTTTTAATGTGGCTTAAACTCAAGCCTCTCCTCTGCCTTAGACTCAAGCCTCACCAGTGCTTTAAACTCAAGCCTCTCCTGTGCCTTTTCACAGAATTTATGGATCTCAAGTATCCTGGCCACAGTTTGTGATCTTCAATATAGTTGTAGCTTTGGATAGGTGTCATTTGGTCACACCTTGCTATGTGGAGGGAAAACGGTTGTAAAGTAGGCAGGGTTAAGGGGCAAAGGGAATGATGTTATTTATCTGCTGGAGGTTCTCTTTAAGTAACCAGCATAGGAAATTGCACAGATAGTTGACATATGGAAGATAAATCATTTCCTCTCCACATATTTGTGATCTGTCCACCATTCGCTGTCTTTCCTCGGTGTCTCCACAAATCACGTCTAATGCAGAATATTAAAATGCCATTCACCGCCTTCATTTTTGTTGTTTTTTATTTTTTTATTTCTCTGACATGTGAGGCATTTCCTTTACTCTCTTTCAATCAACTTTACATCCGATGACAAAGCAATAAATTCTGAGATAACATTTCAAGGTTTCTTTGTATCCAAACAGTCCACGGAAATGTCTGATGTTCCCGGAGCACTGGGTCTCGTACCGTCGATGACTGACAGCAACGAATTGGAAATATGCAAATTAATAGCAAACTACATCTAACAAATAATCAAAAAGATGTTCATGGCTATAATTAAACTCGACCATAATCCCTTTATCTGAAGATGAAAGCCTCCTTACCAAAAAAGTGCGAGATCATAAAAATCATGTAGTTTGTTTTGTTTCTTGTTCTAAATCCCAGGAGGACGAAGGAAAATAAAGGAGAGATGAAGTTTGCTGTGATGTTAATGAAGAGAATGGCTGGAGGTGAACTGGTTTTGTCTTTACAATTACTTGGTGGAAACAAGGTAATAAAACCAAAATAATAGCTTTTATCACTGTAAGAATTTAAAGGGGACGGTCACTTTAAGTGCAAATGTACTCCGGAGCTTTCCTGGTGCTGGCACTCACTAGAATTAGCAGTAATTATGTGCACCCCACCTAGTTCCAGCACCATGTCTTACCGGGCAGCTGCAATCTCCATGAAATGCATGCTGCTGCACATAGCACAGTCTGTCTTGTGCCTTAGATCTGAATGTATTATTCCCTTACATCCTAACAGCAGCACAATGATGGGGTAGTTCTGACCATGTGTACTAGTAGGACAGATGGAATTTTTAATTTACTCAAATTAATTACTAATTAATTAGAGATCCCTGATCTATATAAGGATACCTAGCCCCTCGTACACTAACGTGTTTTTTTCTGTCCTGTGTGGACTTGGACAGATCGTTTGCTTTGCTTGTGAAAATATGATTCTCATAAGAGACTGCTCTGTTCCGATCTGAGTTCCACCAAACAAGATGGCCCACCCTTAGGGGATACTTCTTGTTATTTCCCCATTATTGTGTTTCTAGGTAGGACGTAAGCGAATAATTGATTGCTATTAATCTGTTTTCCCTTAGTCCTAACAGCAGCAAAAGCTTCCCTCCCTAAGTACGTTACATCTATATAATAAGCACATTGTAGGAGGAGCTAGGTATCCTTATATAGGCTCAGAGGTCTCTAATTAGCAACTAATTTGATTAAATAAAAAATTCCACCAGTCCTACTGCTACACAGGGGCAGAAATGTCCCATTATTGTGCTGCTGCTAGGACTAAGGGAAAACAGGTTAATGAAATCAGTGAATCTTTACGTCCTGTTCAAAAAACAGAAGTGGATCCAAAACAGAGATGACACGTGATTAGAATATTTGCTTATCTTTTGTGTTTTGTACCCAGTCCTGCTTTTGGCTTCCAAATCATGAGCATATCCTGATGCAAAATAGGGACCGTGTGATACAGGCCTTACGGCTGCTCCAAAGACAGGATCCGTTTCCGTCCTTCTGACAGATGAGAAGAAGGGTACATAAATGGTGTAAATAAATGGTGATGTCAACAAGGCCAAACAGGGGCGCTAGTGGCCCCGTCTCAGAGTGGTGAGGAGGCAACCACGTGAGGAATCTACACAGTGGCCCAGTCACAGAGTGGTGAGGTGGCAACTGCATGAGGAGTCAGCATAGTGTTCAGTCACAGATTGGTGAGGGTGGCAAATGCCTGAGGAGTCGACAGCCAAGTCACAGAGTGGGGAGGTGGGGGCAACAGCAGTGGCACTAACTGCACAAGATGGTGTGTGGCAGTAGAAGAATATGGCAGCAGGTGTGTGCCATCAGGAGGGTGGCAGCATCAGAATAGTGGCTGAAGCAGGTGGCCAAAAGACAGCTGACAAAGTTTGTTTGTGGCACACAGAATGTTCTAGTCTGATGCATCAGGCACTGGTGCGTGGAAATCCTGGCTGATCCACGCCTGATTCATCTTGACAAAGGTCAGTCTCTCAACATTTTGGGTGGACAGTCGAGTTCTCCTTGGGGTAACTATGCCCCCAGCCGCACTATACACCCGCTCTGATGCCACACTACTGGTCGGGCAGGAAAGTTTGTCCAAGACAAACTTGGGCATTTACGGTCACAAATCAAGTCTGGCTGCCCAGTAGTCCAGGGAATCTTGGATGTGGGGTGGCAGGGAGCTGTCCAAGTATGCCACCACCTGCTGGTTCAGGTTCTGCTCCATGTCGTGCTGCTGCTGGTGGGTAGTTTCTTCACTAGGCGGGTGTTGTCTTTTCGCAATCACCTCAGTCATTGTTTGTTGACGAAACAAGTGATGAGGAGGAGGAGCAGGAGCATCAGTAGATGATGGAAGTGGAGTCTTGACTGCTGGAGAAGGGCTGCAGGCCACTGTACAGCTACATTAGAACCACGTTTTTTTCCCAGGTCACTATATGGTGCTGCTGCATGTATTGACGTAGGGCCATGGTGTTGGACACCCCGGCCACGCTTCACCTTCTGCCCACAGTTTCTACAAATGTCCATGCTGACGTCTTACGGTGGCTTGATGAAAAATTCCCAGACCGTTGAGTATGGCATTTTCCCCCCAACACTCCATGCTGACTGTCTGCTGCTGCTGCCTCCCTGAAACTGTGCACCGCTACTTCTTTCCAGACAGGTAGGCTCCTTCGTATCAGGCAGTCTACACCGGGCACGTTTGGTTCCCGACCTCCCACTGCTGCCACCCTGCTGACTCAAGCTGCCACCCTCTTCCCATGATGATGATGATGATGAAAGCCTCCTCCTCACCCAGACAAACTGTACTGTGACAGTAACTGTACGGGTAAAAGAGCTGTAGTATCAGGCCACAGTCTCTGTCACGAACGTGCCAGGACATACTAATATTCCTGCAACAGGTAACAGGAGGTCAGCAAGGTTGGCAACACGTGGGTTAATCTGACAGGTTCTCCTTTGGTTGTTTTGTTGTTGCTGGCATTCACCACACTCTCCCCCTCCAGGTGTAGGTGTCTTATCAATTATCCTTGCCTATTTAGTGTTGCTTCTCCCACCATGCTGTGCGGTTTATACTTTCTGTTGTATCTGTGGCCTACTGGTGTGTGAATTCTCAGTGGAGATCTCATGGCTGCCATTTGCTGCTGGAAAGTTAAGTGTCATCTTTCCCTTTTGTATTTTTGAGCCTGAGGCCTGGGGCCTGAGAGGAGACTCCTGTTTGTCCAGGTTGGTGGAGGAACAGTTTGACCCATTCCTGACATTAGCTTTAGGGTCCTTCAGGGACAGTTAGGGTCCTAGGAATCCAGCATATGAACTCGCCTACCTTTGAGGCCTGTTCATACTGGTTGTTAGTCAGGACTGGAGTCAGGGTTTCTATAGGAGGTGTCTATCTGCCTTCCCTAATTTCCAGGCATAATCTCCAATTCCTTTCCCCCCTTTCCCTCCTGCGCTTGATGTGGTATCTTCCCCCCACACCGAAGCGTGACAGTTTCACCCCAGAATCAAAGATGAATGGATGTACTTATATATAAGAGAACGTGAGCACCCTAAAATATGTAGTAGCAGGCCACAATTTCTCCCCAGTTACACAATTAGGGATTAACAGATATACTTATGCATATATAGAATAACCTTATTACCCAGCCACTAAGCTGTCCCTGCACTCTCCCTATAGTGTGGATAATGCCTCCCTATTATATCCCTACACTATAATAAAATCTTTCCTAATCACTGTCCCCAGTGCCCTTAATGTCTCTCCCTGCACTAAGTTCACTGGAAAAAGGTGGAGATCGGGCATGAGGAGACTTTTTATAGGGCTGTGACATCACAGGGGCTGGCTATCTGCTGATTGGCTGTCTACATGGCATTGTGGGTACTCTCTCATTCCCAGGCTTCTTACTTCCTTTTTCAAACATGTGTAGCAACCATTTTTTAAAAATATGATCCGTTACCATGAAACATGAGGAAAATCGACTTCGGGATAATTCAAATTTTTACAGAAGATCACATTGAATTTCACTTCGTCAACTTTCAACATTCATTTTTATTTAGTATCCCTTTAAATGTCGATTACAGCTCCGCTACATTTCTGTGGTTATAGAGTAACGAAGCAGTCGGCCGTACCCTCCTGCACCCTCCATAAATGACATACAGCTTGAGTTCTTCATGTCACCTACCCGTGTATGTCATGAATGGCCCTCAATGTCAGCAGAACGTGGCTCATTTATGGTTTCTGCTGCTTGCATCCCACATTAAATTGAATTATGGGTCTACTTTTAATTTGAAGCTCTGAAAAAATCTGTTTTTGCCTCTTTATCAGGAGCACACAGGAACGACAGGCTGCACATAATGGCGTCTCAGATGTCTGTTTGTGATTTTAAATACCAGCGAGCTAACCTTGAACGGATTGGCGGCAGCACATAAAACCTGGCATTTTGTAGCTGTAATTCTAAGCATCCGCAGTGAAATACGAATGAAGCCACGTCTGGGGCTGATCGTAATACGAGCAGAATATATAGTAGCCAAAATTAATTCAGCCACGCACAAGAATTAAGAATGACAAACACAATATCTGCCTGTACAGAAGAACAGTACTAGACGGTGAGTGACTTTCTAATACTTTGCTGTACTCATTGTGCCGTACTTTTGAGTTGGATCATGTCGTAAGCCATTGCCATGTCAATGAATCATGGATGTGTGCTGATAATACTCCGCCTAACAGTGATCGTGGAAGACGGGTGACACAAGAGGAGCCAAAAACACACAGACAGAACAAACACAGATTCTTCACAGATGAACCACAGACCATATTGTCAGGAATATCTCCCAGACACGAACATGGGAAAGAGGCCTTATATTCTTATTATAAATAGGAGCAGTATTATAGTAGTTATATTCTTGTACATAGGGGCAGTATTATAGTAGTTATATTCTTGTACATAGGAGCAGTATTATAGTAGTACATTCTTGTACAAGGAGCAATCTTGTACATAGGAGCAGTATTATAGTAGTTATATTTTTTGTACTAGGAGCAGTATTATAGTAGTTATATTCTTGTACATAGGAGGCAGTATTATAGTAGTTATATTCTTGTACATAGGAGCAGTATTATAGTAGTTATATTCTTGTACATAGGAGCAGTATTATAGTAGTTATATTCTTGTACATAGGAGCAGTATTATAGTAGTTACTTGTCCATTTGTAGTTACAAAGGAGCACTATTATAGTAGTTATATTCTTGTACATAGGAGCAGTAGCAGTATATAGTAGTTATATTCTTATTATAGTAGTTATATTCACATAAGACAGTATATAGTTAAGTATTATTAGTTATATTGTACATAAGAGCAGTATTATAGTATTATATTCTGTACATTAGAGCAGTATTATAGTAGTTATATTCTTGTACATAGACAGTATATAGTTTATATTCTTGTACATAGCAGCATATATAGTAGTTATATTCTTGTACATAGGAGCAGTATTATAGT